>CM077158.1:198992864-199460755 GCA_039583875.1 Platanthera guangdongensis | reverse complement strand
AAGGCTGCGACCCGAACTTTGCGTCGCTTTAAATCTATAAATAGTCCAATCCATCGCTCTGATGAGACACCCTTCAAAAACTGCCAGCTGCTACCCGCGACCTTTCCTCAACATGAGTCTGAACGCTACTCTTCTCGCAAAGAGAGCATCAAGAAAGAGATCGTGAAGAAGCGCGTTCCCAACAAGCCAATGAAATTGTTGAAACTTCCTAGTGGTTCCTCTAGGAAACCGTACGTGTCCGTCATTGTCCGCGAGGAAGCCCGCCACCTAGGTTGGAGGTGCGCTTCCCACCCTTTCCAATTCGACGAGCACATGGAGACTTGCCCCAATTTAGGTACGAGCAACCTGAACAAAGATTTGTGAAATGGCCTTCGGTACGTACGGTAAAAGTTCCTCCCCCCCCCCCCATCTAGTACTTCCCAGAAGCCAAAAGAATCGCAAAGATCAAGCTCTGAAAGTCACAAATTTCCTTGAGTGTCACGACCCCTGCGAAGAGTGTCGAGGACTTGGAGAAGACCGCGTCGGAAACTCAGAGAAGCGGCCTGACCAGATGGACCAGGACCCATTCCGACAGCATATCACAACGGATGAAGCTGATCGCGGAAAGGTCTTGTCCAAGGAACCGCGAAAGAAGAGCAATCAAACGAAGTTGAAGATTTGGACGATACAAACACTCGTCGCCAAACTGAACAAGCATCACGTGGGCGCGACAAGCGTGCTCGCAGGAGATATCAGATAGCCTCGCATTTGTGTGTGTGGAGCGGATATTGTGATGAAGCTTAGAAAGCTGGAAACATTATTTGGCTTGTAATAATAACTAATGGTGGGACACTGGAGGTCGGTCACTATATGTGCGCGCCAGACTATTTATGTTTAGATGTCTTTCATGTTTTCGTCTTATACTTGTTCTTGTGAATGACTCAATGGTCGGTGGACAAGTATGTGTTGTTTCCTTTCGCAGGAGAAAACTCACATGGCGGTTACTGCAGACATCACCTTTGCGGACGGTAACTGCCCGCAACGCTTGCGTTTCGAGGAAAAAGGATTATGCCGCCTATGAATAGGCCTAAGGAAACCAATTTTCCAACAACCAACATGAGCAATTCGGGAGAACAAGTGGGCTCCTCAAGCAGGTACCACGCGTGTAGGCTGAGGTTGCCTTCCTACGCTACGAACCACGCGTGATCCGAATTTCTGATGAAGAATTCACGGCTCACCTCTCGCGAATTTACGCGACCCCGATACCTTCTGTGCGCAACTCCCAAACCCCGGCGAACAGCTCCATTCCGTGTTCGACCAAAAGCCCGTCCTCCCGTTCGATCATTTTGATGCGGGTTGGACCTTCCCCATCTTTCCCGAGATGGTGGAAGTATTACTTCGGGCTTATTCCCGCGCAGGTCACCCCAAACCGATTGCGGTGGGGATCGTGTTCTTAACCTTTTCGCGCTCTAGAGAGTACGCTTCAGCCTCACGGTGTTTCGAAAGCCGTTCTTCATGCGTGCAAGTGCGCATGGGCATGTTTACATGGATTCAATGCGCTGCGAGTTCATAACCTTCCGAATAAGTTTGCGGGTGGAGAACGAGGTTCGCCGTGTTCAGGGAAAATTTCGAGGGACTGCGAACAACCCCCACCCGCGGACTGAGGCAAACTTCCAAAAGTTGTTGGTCGAAGGAGTTGAGAATAGTTTGTGAAATTCTTCAACAAGGCCCCCCTGGACATCGAGCACTACGTCCCCCACTTGGAGGAGGAGGGGGACATGGATACGACAGATTGTGAGTAAAATTTTTCCATTTTTCTTTAAAATGTTCCATACCTGCTGCGGGTACTAACCTTTCATACTTGCAGTCGCTCTGCAGGTTCCAGTGGAGAAGCCCCCGAGCCCCCCGACGAGGTCCTGACGACCACCGAAAGGAGGAGTGGCTCTCGTGCTTCAAAAGTACCATTAACTTGTGATGCCACAGCTAGTGGGTCTGTCTTCACTGCTATGTTGCCGACTCTAATTTCATGGGCTAGTCTTAACCCTTCTTCATGTTCAGCCTGTATGTTTGTGACAGGAAAATGGAACTTAACTGCTTGCCGATCCTGATGTTCACATGGGCTGACTAGGACAATCCCTGCCCCAACAGAGTTAACGAAGCACTATCCATAAACATTTTCCAGCACAGCGGAGCCGGAGTTTCTTGTCTGGTGCTTGTCACGTCTGCAAAATCGACGAGGAAGTCGGTCAGGGACTTAAGTCTTGATGGTGGTTCTTGGAATGTATGTTACATCGAACTCGCTAAGCTCTATGGCAACTTTGCCAGTCATCGTGAATGGTCCGGCTTTTCTAGAACTACTCTCTAAAGGATGTCAGTCACTACCTTGATGGAATGAGCTTGGAAAAAGGTTGGAGCCTTCGCGCTGAAATAATCAAGGCTAGGGCCAGCTTCTCCAGATTGGGTAGTGCATCTCGACACTTTTTAACACATGGCTGACGTAGTAAATGGGAAACTGCTTCTTGCCCTCTTCCCGGACTAGGACCGAACTGATGGCGTCTTTACCGACCCCCAAATACAAGAACAGATCTTCTGACTGGCGAGGACTATGGAGAGCAGAATTGGAGTCAGCTGATGCTTTAATTTCCTCGAACGCTTGGTTGCATCCTCAGTCCACTCGAGCTTTTTTCCCTCCTCGAAGGGTTTTAAAGAAAAGGGAGTGGGTATTGTTCCATGAATGTGAGTACAAAGCGGCTATAAGCCCCACCACCCTTCCTGCCAACTACTGGAACATCCTTGGGACCTTCTTGGGGGCCGCATCTCCAAATGGCCTTCACTTTGTCAGGATTGGGCTCCAGACCCTGAGGGTGGAGCAGGTGACCAAGGAATTTCCCTTTACTAGCTCCGAAGACACACTTGGATGGGTTAAGCTCATGTTAAACTTGCAAAGAGTGGTGAACGTTTCCGTCAAATTTTTAAGGTGGTCCTCCACCCCACGGCCTATTAATGATTAAGATCGTCGACATAGATCTCCAAATTGCGTCCCTTCTAATGCTTGAAACATGGTCCATCATCCTTTGATATGTGGCATCAACGTTATTTAATCCAAACGACATGACCTGATAGCAAATAACACAACCTACGTTCGTGATGAACGAATTATGAGGAACGTCAGACTCATGCATCCTTATATGATGATACCTCTAAAAAGCGTCCTGGAAGCTCATCCCCGAGAATCCTATTGCAAAGTCGAGCAAGGTAATTTATCCGAGGCAAAAGATATTTATAATCTTGGTACATGCCTTGTTGAGGCGGGTGAAGTCGACACACATCCTCGACTTCTCATTGTCCTTTCGCCACCAACACATTAGAGATCCAATCCGGGTACTAAACTTCTCGGATGAATCTGACTTCTAACAACTTGGAGACTGTCTTCTCAGATGAGATCATGAGGGTGGTTGCTACTGTCTCGCTCTTTTGCTTATGTATGGGCTCGAAATCGGGGCTGATATTAAAGGCGGTGATAGCGAGCTCGCTGATCGGTGCATGTCGGAGGCCAACCATGCGAAATCAACGAGATTGTCTAACAGACACAGATGAGTAACGCCTTATCTTCCCTTCCAACTCAGAGTTGACGGAGAGTGGTCCTGCTTCTATCTCCCAAGGACGGACACTTCCTGCACTTCCTGAGTGGGCTCAGGTGCACCCACTCTTCCTAGCAGCTAACCGCTTTTGAGCATCTTCCCCATCTTACGATCTTCAGTGAGTGTCCACCTGCCTTGGAGAGTGTTGGGATGCATCCTATTTAAAGATCTCTGATGGGCTCTACTCGTGTTATCCACGCACCAAGCAACTTCACCAGTTGCTTGAATCTGAAGGTCGCGGTGTTCGAACTATTGGCGCAAAATTTGTCACCTAGTCTTCCACACTCAGCTACCAACTGGATAGTTCGGCGCGAGAGTTCAGAGACTGCAACCGAGTGAACCGACCGGTTACTCTGCCCTGCGGGTTCGGCGAGCAGGAGAATGAGCACAAAAAAGAGGGTGTTGCTGGCAGCGGCGAACAATATACTGCCTCTCTTGCGGCGAATCGGGCAGCGGAGGGTGAGAGAAGCGTACGCGTGTAACCGCGCTGTGCCTCCTATGCTGATGCCGAAAAGACGAGTCCGCGCGGCCCTAGGAGCAATACCCGCCGCGATTTCTTGGGTTAGACTGTCGAACTGCCTCCTGAGAGAGACCGAATGCCTGCTCGATGCTGCCACTGCAACCGTGCCGAACGAGTGCCCGCGCGCCAATCACATAGCTGCCGCGAGAGGTGACCATAGTACCGCGAATTCACTGCCTGTGTGCGCGTCTGCTGTCTGCTGCGCATAGAGTTTGTTTAACACGTCCATGTCAATAATGATGTAAGAAATCTCTTGATGGATGATTCATCACATATAATTTTTTTAAATTTATAATTGTCCGATTGTCTTGAAGTTGAGCCACTTTTTCATAGCGAAAATAAATGGGCTAGCTTTATTTGATAGCCATAGATTTATTTGACTTGAAAACAAATTTTGCTGGATAAATCCATTTCCACTGTGAATGAAACTGTCTGTGCATAAACTTGTTTGCTGAATAACGGAAGGATTGTTCACATAAGTAGCCTTTTTACCTTTGCTTTTTGGGCAGACCTTTGGGCAGCAAACACTACTTTATATTTTTGGTTCAGATTTTGAACTGTCGTACCTTGTTTCTCTATTAGGGAAAGATTTCGTGAGAGAGATGTTAGAATATTATTTTTAATTATTTTGTTAGTGTTATGTTCGTTAATTTTAGTAGATGCTATTGCACTGATAAAATATTTTTTGATATTTTTGTCATTGGAGAGGTTGTAACTGGATTATATGTACTCCACCATCCTCAGTTACCCTTATTCATTTTATTAAAATAAATAAATCTCATCTTTACTAGCTTGACTTAATCAGTTTATTTTGTATTCCCTCATCCAAGCAGGTTTTTAGAGCAATCAGTTTCAGATTACATCAAGGGATTTGATTCCTCATCATGTGTGAGTTTTTTTCTTGATTTCATTCCATCGTGTAATTCAGTAGTTTTCCCTCAGCCTCATATATTCTTAAACTTTCATCATGTTACCAACCCATTCCTGTCTGGTGCTTCAGACTCTATTACAAGAAAGAAGAACTGAAGCTTCAGCATAGCTCTGGGCTTCAACCAGAGCCCTACACCAGTATTTTTAAGCTGCAGCTGTAGAAAATGTCATCCCAGACCCAGATATACCCAGCAGCTGCGACTCAAGTTTATTAGAGTATGGCTTGTCCATAACAAAATAAACACATTATGGATCTACTTTTGCTTGTTTAGAGATATTTTTCAAACTTATATTTCAGGCTTAACTCTCCCAATTTTCTGGAGGTAAACCAAGAGTAGGTTGTGGAGACAAAGACAGGCTATTGCTGGTTTGCTGAAGAATTTATCCCTGAAGGGTGGATCCCCAGTGGATTAGGCCGGGACCACCAAGGCTCCCAGTTCTGGATGGAGAGGCAAGGCGCTTCCTTTAGCCCTATTTCTAGTTGTTCTGACTGGGGTGGGGTGCAGGCAATTCGGTTTGGGCCGGGTTTGGACCCAAACCGAAACCAAACCGATGTGTATCGTTGCGTTCAGTTTTCTATTTTTCTGGTCAGTGTACTTGGTTCGGTTTTTAGGTTTCAGCTTTACTATTTAAAATTTCAAGAAAATTTTAAATAATTTTGCAAATAAAAAAGTAAATATTATTAAGCTTCTTTTGGAAATGATATATTGCCGTTAATAACTCATATTGCATGAAAAATATATGTTTAATATTTTTCATTGCGAAATCGAGTAATGAATACACAAAGATAAAAAAAAATCTACTCAATACAATGTTTTATTCTTCTAATCATTCTGATATAACTTACATGTGTTCTTAGTTGAGAACAATAGTTGAAATTTATTCTTAGTAATATTTTCAAAATCGGTTTAGTTTCGGCGATTCGGTCAGTTTTGGTTTTCTATGCACACCTCTAACTCTAAAAATTGACTCTTCCCATAATTGTTTTTAACAGCTTGTGTGGCTCAATCCTGACAATAGCCATGAGTTGCTATGGATTATGGAATGTGTGCTGATACTAGCCGTGGAGCTGCTGTTAGAGATTTAATTGCAAAGGCTTTGAAAGCTCCTCTCGCACCTGCTCAGCAAGAGGTGTTTTCTCTCATGGATTTTGGTTGTTTTCTAGAACTTGTGTTGTTAGGATATGCTGTGCCTTGAATTTTGCTGCTGTCAGTTTATGAATCTTTATTTTTCTTTAGTTCAGTTTGAGTATTGGTTGAGGCCTAAATCTTATTTATGGAATCAATTGGTTTTTTTTTGACGTTATATTAGTTGTATTCTCCCATTATAATCGTTTGACATTTAATCTATCTAATAATTATTGGTGTATTTTTCTTACCTTCATTGTTTATGTCCAAACCATCCAAGTCAAATTTCAATTACCTAATCTTCAAATGATATCCCCCCCCCCCACCCCTTCAACTTAAAAAATTCTTCAATTTATTATTTTTGGTTTGTTACACATCTATTTTAATATTCTGATTTTTGTGTCATTCTCATTATGGTCGATGTAAACATTTCTCATTTATGCTGATTACTTTGTTAGTATAATAAGTCATGCTTTGAATTTTTTTCATGTCTGTATATTTTTTGATTGGATGGTAGAAGACTATTCATTATCCTTTTCAACTTGTTTGAGCTAAGCTTATATATAGTGTTCATGTAACAGTTTTTAATCTTGTCACCTTTGTGCAGCAAGTACTTGTGGAACTTAACAATGACCCCAAACTCGTCTATCACTGTGGCCTCACTCCGCGGAAGCTGCCGGTATTCTTTTCTTACCAGTCATATGTTATAAACTTCAATAAATACCAGGTCATTAATAAAAGTGCTGCCATCTTGTCCATAGGAACTTGTGGAGCACAATCCTCTCATCGCAGTAGAATGTCTTATAAAATTGATGAACTCTCCTGAAATCCCAGAGTGAGAACTTAACCTTTTATCCAATATCCAGCGCTTATTAGATTTTTGCTATTCCCAAGTTCAATACCATAAACCTTCATGATGCAGGTATTTCACATCCTTGTGAATATGGAGATGAGCCTTCATTCCATGGAAGTTGTGAACAGGCTTACAACTGCAGTTGAGCTGCCGACAGAGTTCGTGCACATGTACATAACAAACTGCATATCTTCCTGCGAAGGCATCAAGGTATCACTCTTTCGAATGGTTTTATTTAAGCATTTATTGATAAAATTATATATTGGTCATGTTTTTCTTCCTTTTATTTTGAGTCTCAACAATTTAAACAAGTTTTACAATTATGACCTCTTGTTGAGTTACTGAAGTAAAGAACTGTGAGAGATCGAACACTTCTATGATTGTTTGAGATAATGAAAAAGTTACAGGAAAGTAATGGGCAGTGTTCAAGCAGCGGTTCCTAGTTTTTTCGACAACAGCTGAATTAGGATTTCTTATTGCTCTATATTACACAATTATAAAATATTGCCTTTTATAGAGTAATTCTAAGTACATAAATCTCCACAATCCCAACAAGTCACAACTTATCTTACAATAGTAACACTAAGGGTATTTCTTCTCCAGGATAAGTACATGCAAAACAGACTAGTACGACTCGTGTGTGTCTTCCTGCAAAGCCTCATCAGGAATAAGATCATCAATGGTGAGTCCATTCTTTCTCCGTGTTGTGAAGCAACTATACATCCTTTTTTTGTTTGTATACTCTGCGTATATATGATTATCCTCTTAATATGACTGGTGCGCTGCAGTTCAGGATCTATTTATAGAAGTCCAGGCCTTCTGCATTGAGTTTCGCGTATAAGGGAAGCCGGGCTTGTTCAGGCTCCTGAAAGCCTTGGAAACGCACAGAGCAATTGAAATGTTAGCTGCATAAGATGAAAAATGTATTGCGTCTCTGGTAGTCACATATTCTCTGCTTCCTCTTTCCTCTACCCCAGTCTACAATTTTTTATTCTTCTTCAGCGCTAGTGTTACAGGGAATCTGTCATCTTAGGTGTAAGTAATTTCTAAGGTTGATTCCTATATGTTGAAATCACCTTCGCCCTTCAATTGGTTCCTTCCATTCATATAGAGACTTCAAAAAAAAATTCTCCTTTTAATATATTTTATTTTAATGTTTTTAGGAATCTTAGGATGGTGATTTGGCTACATGTTCATTCCTATCTTATATGGTTTTGGTCTCGAGAGTGGAGAGATCTGTTGCTGGCCATTAGAAATTGTTCGGCTTAAGCTTTTGTTGAATTTTATTTTGATTTCAATTTTTGTGTTTTGGTAGATATAGGCTCCGTTTGCAATTAAGGTCTAGTTTATGTGGTCGTAACTGTTTGACCTTAATGATATTCATCATTCAGTTATTATGATTTAGAAAATAAAATAATATAGCTTTGTTGCAAAATAATAATAATTAAACAAATTACTCAAAAAATAGATGAAATTTATTTTTGAAAGGAAAAATTTGAGATGAAGTATGCCTTTGATGACCTCCGTCGAGCAATGAGGCGCAAAGAAGGCTTGATGGGCCATCTTGGGCTCTCGGCCAGGCCCTGCCAGGCTCAAGCTTTATGGCCGAACCCCTGTATATGGGGGGCTACATGAGCCTGCTAGATCGGTCCCAGCTAAGTCGGGGCAGCAGTCGCTACGTTTGGCTACTGTTGCATTCATGTTGTTGGGGCGGTGCACCCTAGTTTATAATGTTGGGGTTGCACTGCCCGGTTCATTTTGCTGGGTAGGGGAGCACCTACCTAGCTTATAGTTGTGCCTGCGTAGTTATAGAGCTCCCCGCCTGCACCTAAATGGTGTAGGCATTAATCGGGCACCAGGCAGACTCGGGCCAAACACCAGATCGGACTTAATCAAATAAGGGGGCCTATTAAGCCTCCTTAGGTTGGCCAGGACCTAGCTTGGCTCAATCTTGAGCTGGGCATTCGGGCAAGATTTGTACCTCTACTATGAGTTTGTGGAAGTTTGTCACTTTGCAAATTGTTGGTTGTTGGAGTTTTGGATTTGGACGTGATTTTCTAATCATAGCCACCAAGTAGATTTCATTTGTGTTGGGGTGTAATTGAGAGAAAATGAGCTTAATTATAGGTGTTGGATATTTCTAAAAATTCAAAACAATAGATCCGACCAAGGAGATCGCGAATGCAACCTGCTTTGTGACACTATCAAATAAACTTAATTTTACACAATTTCTTGCTTGTCTAACACCTCAAATAGCTTTGGAAGTCGTTGAACTAGGCCGGTCACACCTATTGAACGCTTGGGTAATGACTTGAAATTCCTTTCCCTTCAATCGTTCTGGTGGAGGTGTATCAAAATGACGAGGAAATCTTGGGTGCAGGTTCCGGATCCTGATTTTTTTAGGCCGGGGCCTCCCCAGGATATCTTTAGTAAAAGAGGACCACTCAGGAACATACAAAAAATTTGACATGCACTTTTGCTTGTGGGGTCGGGTTGGCTTGATTGGAGGCTTTTTATTGGTCCTGGAAGTTCAGGCTTCGGACTAAGAATTGTGCCTAAATGAAACCATAATGAGGAGAATATAGAATTAGTTTATCTTGATTTTATTGATACCTCAAAAGAGGAGTGTTGAGGCAATTTTGAATGTTTAAGATCATTTTATGGTCATAAATGAATGAGTGCTGATTCATATGGTGTGAGGGTTGTGTTTAGGGCTTCTGGTACTGTCTAAATGTCAAAAATGAAGATTTTTTTACACGAACTACATTCATACCGTGAAACATTGGCGTGTAACTTCGAAAGAATTAAGGAAGCTACCCGAAGAGTTGGAATGCTTTTTGATAGAAAATAGGTAGTACAAGTCTTGATTACAAGTCAATATCGGAAGTGTGTTTAGTGGCAGAACTAGAATTTTAATCAGACCGACCAGATACCATATAAAAAAAATATGGGTGATGTTATAAGCAAACTCAAAAAGGTTGTTAGCAGACCATAATAAACCCGGTTCAGTTATTTTTCCTCTTATTTCCAACCTAAAAAGAAGAGGTTGTTAGCAAACCTAGTATACAACCTGATTCCTACCTAAAATCTCATTTTCTTTCCTCCTGACATTTCCTTTTGCCCTAGTCACCCGCTGCAGACCCGTTTCCGCCGCATGGAGAAGGTCCCTTGTCGCACGCAGCAAAGGGATTCCGCCGGCGTGGGGAAGGTCTGTCATCGCCCGGAGCAAAGGGACTCCGCCGCCTCCGATCTCCCAAAGCCAAGGTCCTCGAAGAGTTCAAGGAAGCCGGTGTTAAGCTCGTCTGCGTACGAACCTAAACTTTAGATTTCTACATGGTTTGTTTCATGATCTTCATCGCACTTTAACTAAATACGAGAATCAGGCTTTAGTGATATTTCTAAACTCTAGATTCTCATTTAACTAAAATCTAGATTTCTACATGGATTGTTTTGGCCTCTTGCGGTTATTGATGAACTCTAGCTTTAGTGATTTTTTGTCCGCGTTAAAAACTCTAGCTTAGTGATTTTTTTGCCTCTTAGCTGTTGTTAGATTTCTACATATATTTCTACATGGATTTCTACATGGATTTTTCATTTAACGAAACCTAAACCTAGATTTCTCATTTAACTAAACTCTAGATTTGTACATGGGTTTGTTTCATGATCCTCTTTGTATATTTTCTTATACTGCTTCCTTATTAACTGTTAAAGGTAACATTGAATTATGGAAAGGGAAAAATGAAATACTTTTAAATGAGAAATACAAATATTAACCTTCTATTTTCTGATCAATAACTTGTATGGGCGTATCTTTAGCATGGGTCAATGACACTTTAACTATGATCAATCTAATTGGGATTAATCATAAGACATTGATTTCTCTAAATGGTTTTGTTTAGCCGGTGTGGGGAAGATCTTAATCATTTTTTTCCCTTTCAATCGTTGCATTTTTGCTAGGTGATCTAATTGAGCAGAAGCAAAATTCAGCATTCCATCGCCAGTGTCGTCCCACTCTCAATGGAGATTGGTCTACAACATTCATCCTCTACAAGGTATCAATGCATTATTTGAACATTGATTGTTCTTGTCGTTGTATAGGATATAAAAAGTTTGAATTATATTTTTAAAATTTTAATTTGTAGTGAAACAAGTGTATATCCAGATGTCAGTAGACACTTTGAAACCAAAATTCAATTTCCATCAAGGCATCTTTAATTGAGTGAGCTCGTATTGTCGGTAAAAGCCTTAGTTTTGCGGTCACTGTTAAAGGTTTAGACAAATTAGTGGGAGGAAGAGCAAGGTCACGTGTGTTTCTTCGGTGTGATAGCAGTGGTGTATACCGTGAGAAGCAATGCAAAAAGGTTGGGTTAAACAAAATTTGAGAAAATGTACTAGTAAGCGTTGTGGATGTCCTTTTTCTGGCCGGAAAAAAATGCACACTCGGATGAATCGACTATTCAAGTCAATTTTGGGACGCATAACCATAAAATGGTTCACTTGGAAGCACATGCTATTGTGGGAAGATTGGATTGTGAGGAGAAAAAAATAGTTCATGACATGATAGCCTCCAATGTGAAACCAAGAAGCATATTAACACGCTTAAAAATAGGAATGCAGAAAATCATACATTGATGCAAACAATCTATAATGAGAGATATAAGTTGCAGCAAGAAGAATTGAATGGTTCCACACCCATACAATATTTTATAAGTGCCTAACAGATAGTGGCTATGTGAGCTTTAATCGAGTGAATGATGCAGGGAACTTAGCGAGCTTGTTCTTTTCACATCCGACCGCTATTATACTAAGTAAAATATTTTATACCGTGTTTTAATGGATTGTACGTACAATACCAATCAGTGTACCACTTGCCATTACTATCTGTGGTTGGTGTTACATCTACTCAACAAATGTTTTTCGCATATAGAGATAAAAAGATCCTCTAGGCAAAGCTCCATTCAAGTTAGTCAAGAATTCAAGGGCTCTTTGTGTTCAGAACTCATTGGAAATGTGTCATTGCAAGCATTAAAGTTGCTTAAGTAGAAGAAGACAACTTGCGTAAGACAAAAAAAACATATGTATAGATTGTCCTCATACAACCCGGACCACGCTTGGACTACAATGTGGTCATGAGTTAGCACGTCACACAAAAGACAGCTTGTCCGATTTGGCTAATTCATAAACATTGAAAGCAATTGTCTTTTCATTAAATAGTGATAAAGTACCACAAACATAAAAGTCCGTCAACACAACAGACATCGATATAACATTTGAGTTGGAGGGGATCATAGAAAGGTACAAAAACACAAATGAGCATCAACAAAGGAGATTAGGAATAAGTTACGTGAACTCATGAATCCGACTTCAAGTGGAACAAAAGTGTCTCTCTTGCCTACAAAATTAATGGGGAGACCAAAATGGAGTTTGAAGAAGTTTAAAGATGATTACAAAAGTATTAAACGCAATCCGTCACTATCTGAAATTGTATTGTCAGATGGATCACTTTCACAAGAGAAAATGTCAAAGTTATCAAGGGGAGAAAGTAAGCAAAAGAACAAATTATATGATAAAGTTCGCCGACAATTACATTCTTATTTTTCTGATCAATTGGTTGATGTTTTTGATGTACTCGCGGATGGCCATTGTGGATTCCGTGTCAATAGTGAATCAATGAACATGGGTAATAATTCACAACAAGTTAGAGAAGACTTAATGGATGAATTGGTGAAAAGAGAAACACTATATGAGACACTTTTTGGAGCTCCTAGAAAAATGAAATTAGTAAATAACCTTGAGTGCAAATGCTCGCCTGCACCATTTGAAAAGTGGATGTCCATGTCAGATATGGGGTTAATTATATCTTCTTGTTACAATATTGGTGTGGCTTTAATCTCAAGAAATCAGAGTATGATGTTTTTGCCATTGGACTCTGCACTTCCTCAACTCCTAAATGTAATTTTTATTGGTTTCGTGAATGCTAATCATTTTGTGAGGCTATGCATGAAAGAAGGATGTACATTGCCTCAACTTTACTCCTCATGGAGGAGATATCATACACAAATAATGAGTTCATGGGAAAGCATTCTCAACAACAAATCATAAAATGTATAAATTTTAAGTTCAAAATTCATAGTCTATTAAATTACTTACAATTGTACTAAAAATGTTTAATTATATTGCAAAATATTTTAGGGAGTATTAAAGACAAACAACTTCATGTGAATCGACAATCGACAATAAATTAGAAAGGTATACATTTTGATTTATTTTCCTAAGCATATTAATTTATACATAATATTGGTAACATTATTTTATTGCATAGGTTTTTGGGAGCTATTGAAGATGACCGCATTTTGGATTAACCTTTTTGTAGCAAAATGACGTGATTATTAGTCAACTTTTGTAATGTTAAGTGATATAGTATAGTACAAACATTTTTATGTTTTTTTAAGTTTTTTGAGTGGTTTGCTAGTAACCATTGGAATTTTAAATAGCCAATTTCAGATTTTATGGTTTGCTAGTAGTAAAGATTTGTTAACAACCAAAATGAGTTGCTTATAACAGCACCCAAAAATATTTATGGTAATTTTTTATTAAGAATGCAAAATTTTTATTGCAAGTTACTGAAGAAAAACGAGCATTGATATTATCAAGTAACCATCTCAAAACCTGGGAATATAATCAAATTGGAAGAATAAACATATGTTACAGATTATAGAACTGCAATCTCAAATTAATAGTTGAAAATAGTGGAAACAGATAAAATTAATAGCTAAGTGAAAAAAAAAACTGACCTAGAGATTTTCAGATCACAAACTGCAAAAATGGTAAAAAAAGCAACCTTGTTGGAACACCCTATTACTGATTTGGGCAAGGATCACTATGTCCTTAGGAAAATTATTTGACCTCCTTGTATAGTTTTTTAAGGTCAATTAGATTGAGTCTAAGGGTTAGAATTTAGGCTTGAAAGCTGCGCCCAAGACCCTCAGATCAGATATTCAAATTCAGGAGACTAAGTCATTTTCGTCGAGCTCAGGTCGACGAATCGTCAAACTCAGTTCGACTATCTCTGAGCTCAGTTCAACGAGTCGTCGAAATCCGTTCGACAATCTTCGAGCTCAGATCGACGTTTCTGTCTCTAGCTGTTTTCCCAGTCTCTGAGCTCAGATCGACGATAGTTGAGCTCAGCTTGACGATTTCTGTTTCTAGTCTAGTTCCAGTCTCTGAGCTCAGGTCGACGATAGTTGAGCTCAGGTCAACGATTTTCTGGAGAGATCGACGATTCTCAAGATTCAAATTCAGACAGTTATGAAATTCTATCTTATTTATTCCCAGCATTTATTTCAAGGATGTTATAGCCGTTTCAATTAATCTGGAGCAAGTTTCACGGGAGATTTAAAGGAATGTTTTCTAGGACTTTCCTCCAGAGACAAATTCATTTAAGGAAGTCATTAATGAGTGGCTAACGGCTATCTTGGAGACAGAGAATCAATTCATTCTTTCAGATCTAAGGAATAAAAGAGGATTTCATTCTGCTACTCCAAACAGTGACATAAAAAAAAGAGAACAGTCTAAAACAGTTACACACAGAAAGAGAAAAGTCACAGACAGACACACAGACAGAATTCATTCAGAACACTCACTACTGAAGGAGATCAACATACAGAAAAGAAGATTTTCTAGATCTCTTTTGACTCAAGTGTTCAGAGGCTTCATCCATCAAGACTCCAGACACTAAACATTTCAGCAACTGCTGGAATCATCCTTTGTTGGAGATCTCATCTACTGAAGGCCTATCACCCTAGTGCAAAGCTTCTTTTCCTGAACAACTTCCAGATCTCAGGGGGAGCTTTGACAACATCATCCACTAGTCTTCTCTCTGATTGTTAACAGAGAAGAACATCTCACCTCTTTCCATTTCTGCTGTAAAAGGGTTTCTCAAAACTCCCTTCAAAAGTTTTAATGATACTTTACAAGATTTCTGACGTGGCCTCTCCACTTCAACCTATGCAGAAAAAATCCCTGTGGAGCCCCCGGCTGTACAGAGTCCGACCTTGTCAAAACTCAGTGGTGGCAAGACACTTGATCAAAAATCTACTTTGTTTGTTTTTGAGCACCTTATCAAAAGCTCATTGGTGCCCAGGACACGTGATCAACTCATCCTGCAGTGGATTCCTACCTAGGGTGGTAAAAGAGTGGATATACCCAGATTGTTTGGGGAACCACTATAGCTCCTTGTGTCTTCTGGTTGCTATATTTTGTTTGCTGTGTGCTGTGTTTTTATTTCTTGCTTTCATAATTTTTATTTACTACAAGCACCTTACACATATATTTAAATTAAGTCTTCCACTGCAAAATAATTTTTAACTTGAAAATTATTTTAATATACTCTATTCACCCCCCCCCCCTCTAGAGTTAAGATAGATCTTATCCTCACTTTCAATTAGTATCAGAGCGAGGTTGGTTAAAACACCAGGTTGGTTAAAATACCAGACCTTACAGGTTGGTTAAAATACCATACCTTAGTTGGTTGTTATTCAACTAAATCTTCATCAGATTAGTTGTTCCTACAGGCTAATACCTGAACCAAAAGATCTCTGTTAAGATCAATCTTTTATAGAGGGTTTTTTTTTTTTATTATTTGTATTATATTTATCTTTATATAAAACCATGACACAGAACAAAGATTATGCTAGCACCAGACCTCCAGTGTGCAATCTATCTAAGTTTGCACTTTGGAAGGCAAAGATAAGATTGTACATGAATTCTATTGATGAAGATATCTTTAATTCTATTTTGACAGTGTGTCCAGCAAATACAAGTACAAGTGCTGTTCCACCTCCTTCAAGAACAGATGCAGAAATCAAAAAATGGAAAGTTGCAGATGCCAAAGCAATGAACATTTTGGCACAAACCATGTCTGATGAAATATTTCAAAAAGTAGCTGAATGCAACTCAGCAAAAGAGATATGGGACAAACTAGCTGAAATAGTGTCAGGATCTGCAGATGAAAGAAAGATAGAAGATCACATCTCATAACTCAGTATGAGAACTTCAAGAAAGGAGAAACTGAGTCAGTTGCTGATATGTATAACAGACTCAGTCTTATAGTCAATGAACTGAAAACCTTGGACAAGGAGATCTCATTGACTGAACTCAATGACAAAATCCTAATGTGCTTCCCCAGCACTTGGGACTCAAGGATCTGGCCAATCAAGGATGTCAGAATCCTAAATGAGATCACCACTGAGGCTCTTTTGGGCAAGCTCAAGTCTTATGAGCTGCTCATCAAGAACAGAGAAGAAGAGCAGAAGGCTGCTTCATCAACAATCAGAAAAGAGAAATCAATAGCATTCAAAGCTATTGAAGATCAGCCTGAAGACAAGGTCACAGACAATGAAGAGCTGCTAAGCTTACTGGCCAAAAGGTTTTATAAAATGGGCAGGAAGGACTTCAGGAAAAAGTCATTCAGAGGGCATGAAAAGCCAAGGTATGATAATCCAATAACAAAGAAATTATTTATTTTGGATGCAGGAAACCAGGCCACATTGTGCCTGACTGTCCAGAAAATCAGAATAAGGACAAGAAGGACAGGAAAGAAAGGAGAAGAGACAAAGACTTCAAGAAAAACAGCAATGACAAACCTCCTCTAGCAAGAACAAACATACCAGGAAGGGGTTTGTAGCTGAAACCTGGAGTGAAACAGAAGAAGAATCAGAAGCTTCATCCAGCTCAAGTGATGATGAAGATGATGCTGAAGAAAAGGAGTTCTGCATGATGGATATCAATGCCTCTCAACACAATACTGATGCAGAACAAGAGTCAGAGTCTGAATCAGAAACTCAATCTGAAGAGGATCAGGTAATAGACTCATTTGATTTTAATTCAAAGGACTTCAAATGTGAATTTAAGGCACTTTGTTTAGATCTATTAAAATCTGAGAAAGAAATTATTTCTCTCAGAAATCAACTGTCTGAACAAAGCACCTTAAAATCAGATAACCTCAAACTCTCTGAGGAGTTGGAATGCTGTAGGGAGCAGATAGCCTCACTGAAAAGTGAACTATCAGAGGCCAAGAAGTTTGAAGAATCCCTCAATGGGAGAAGTATCAAACTAATGGACATCACAAGCACAGTGAACTCAAGATTCAATAGTACACTGGGCTTGGGTGCTTCATCCAGCCAACCTATAGTATTAACAACCACAATCAAGTTTATCTCAGATAAAGGTAAGAGAGTTGTAGAGGTGGCTAGGAAGAATTCTGATTTACCTAAGGAAAACAAAAGTTCAACAGAAAACGTCGAACGGAGCTCGACGATTGTCGAATGGAGCTCAACGATCTCAGGCTGAATCGTCGAACTCAGGTCGACGATCTCTGAACCCTGAACTCTGGCATAGTCGATCTTCGAACGGAGCTCGACGATCTGACCCAAGATCGTCGAACTCAGCTCAGAGATCGTCGAACAGAGCTCAGAGTTTTGAAAAATCTTTCAAAGGTAAATCAAACTTCAATCCTAGAGGTCCTACATCTCAGAGGTTTAACCATTATACTGAATGGATAATACCTCCTAGGAGATATCATCCTGAAGGCTATAAGAGTCAATTAGGGATGTCTTTTATTTCAGAATTTAAAGGTTATCAACCTAGGCCCAAGGTAAACTGGGTCAAAAACAAATAAATTGTTTTATGTGCAGGTGAAGACCTATCCAACATCAAACCAGCAATGGTATCTGGATAGTGGGTGCTCAAAGCACATGACAGGAAACAAGAAGAATTTCACATCCTTCAAAGCCAAACTTGGACCCAAAGTAATATTTGGTGATTCAAACTTTGGACTAACAAAAGGATATGGTGCAGTCCAGATTGGCTCAGTCACATTCAAGAAAGTAGCTTATGTGGAAGGACTGAAGCACAACTTAATCAGCATCAGTCAACTGTGTGATGAAGGCTACCAAGTGACTTTCAACAAATCCTCATGCAAAATCAAATCAGAGGACAACACAACTGTGTTGACAGGTAAAAGGAAAGGTAACATTTATCTTGTAGATTTTCTTTCAACTAAGGTAGATATATGCTTGTTCAATTCCATTTGTAGACCTAATGAACTATGACATAAAAGATTAGGACATATAAACCTTAGAACCATTGTTAGGCTATCCAAGGACAATCTTGTTAGAGGACTACCTTCTGGCCCCTACAAGAAGGAAAGACTTTGCAGGGCTTGTCAATTAGGCAAGCAAACCAAAAATAGCTTCAAGTCACTTAATAAGAGTGATTCACCTAGGATTTTGTATCTGTTACACATGGATCTCTTTGGACCCATTACAGTACAAAGCTTAGGAGGGAAATCTTATACCTTAGTAGTTGTAGATGACTTCTCTAGATTCACATGGGTGTTTTTTTCCGAGGAAGAAGTCTGATAACTTTAAGTGTTTGACAGAGTTTCTCAAATGCATACAGAGTGAGTTCAATACTCACATTGCCCTGATCAGAAGTGATCATGGGACAGAGTTTGATTCTCTTCTTATGCAAGAGTTCTGTCAGAGTGAAGGGATCAGGCACACATTCTCAGCTCCTAGAACTCCTCAACAAAATGGGGTAGCTGAAAGGAAAAATAGAACCCTTATTGAATCTGCTACTACATTGTTGTCAGATGCTCACCTTCCTCTATTCTTTTGGGCAGAGGCAGTGAACACCTCCAACTATGTGTTGAATAGAAGTTTGATACATAAGCTGAAGGGCAAGACTCCCTATGAATTACTCAAAGGAAGAAACCTAAAGTAGATTATTTAAATTTTTGGTTGCATTTGTTACATTCACAATAATGACAAGAAATACATAGCAAAATTTCAAGCTAAAGCTGATGAAGGAGTGTTTCTGGGATACTCCATGATCAGTAAAGCTTATAGGGTGTATAACAAATCTACTCTTAAAATTGAAGAATCTGTTCATGTATCCTTTGATGAATCTAACATGTCTTTTAAGGAGAAGAATGCTTCTACCATAGAATCTTTGCAGGTACACTCTCTTGCTGAAAATTTGGACAGGTTACATATGATACAAAAGGATGAAAGCAGTGAAGATGAAGAAGATATTCAACATCTTGAAGAGAATCTTCTTGAAGAGCCAGTTGTTATTACACAAGAGAAAACAACAACACAAGTTGGTGAACAATCAACACCCCCTGTTGATTTAGTAACATCAAGAGACCATCTAATCTCCCAAGTGATTGGAGACATCTCAGCTGGTGTGCAAACCAGAAATCAGGTCAACCAAAACCTGATGCACACCTGCTTTCTTTCTCAAATTGAGCCTCAATCCATTCAAGATGCAGAACAAGATCCACACTGGATCATTGCAATGTAAGAGGAATTACATCAATTTGAAAGGAACAAAGTTTGGGAACTAGTGTCAAGGCCAAAGGATCACTCCATTGTTGGAACAAAATGAGTGTTCAGAAATAAATTGGATGATCAAGGAGTCATTGTAAGGAACAAGGCAAGGCTAGTTGCTTAAGGATACTCTCAAGAAGAAGGGATAGACTATGACCAGACCTTTGCACCAGTTGCAAGATTAGAGGTCATAGGAATTTTCTTAGCTTATGCAGCACACAAAGGATTCAAAGTATATCAAATGGATGTAAAGAGTGCTTTTCTCAATGGAGACATCAAGGAAGAAGTCTATGTTAGACAACCTCCAAGTTTTATTTCTCCAACTCATCCTGATTATGTTTTCAAATTGCATAAAGCATTATATGGTCTAAAGCAAGCCCCTAGAGCATGGTATGAGACCATAGCATGCTTTCTTCTGAAAAATGATTTTATAAGGGGTACAGTAGGCCAAACTCTTTTTATTAGAACTCATAAGTCCAATACCTTACTAGTACAAATCTATGTAGATAACATTATCTTTGGTTCTACTGATTCAAATCTGTGCAAAAAGTTTTCCAACCTAATGCATTCTAAATTTGAAATGAGTAGCATGGGTGAGCTTTCCTTCTTTCTAGGATTGCAAGTCAAACAACATGTTGAAGGCATATTCATCTCTCAAACCAAGTATGCAAAAGAACTGGTTAAGAAATTTGGTATGTCTGAAGCATCATGTATGAAAACACCAATGCCTACTAATGCTGTATTAGATGCTGATGAACTTGGGAAACCTGTTGATCAGACAACATATAGAGCAATGATTGTCTCTTTATTGTACCTTACAGCTAGTAGACCTGACATAATATTTGCTACATGCATATGTGCTAGGTTCCAAGTGAGCCCTAGAGAGTCACACTTAACCTTAGTAAAAAGGATTCTTAGGTATGTGAAAAGTTGTCCAAATCTAGGTCTCTGGTATCCAAAAGACTCAGCATTTGACTTAACTTGATTTTCAGATGCTGATTATGCTGGATGCAGAATAGACAGGAAAAGCACCAGTGGAACTTGTCAGTTTCTTGGTGACAGACTTGTCTCCTAGTTTTGCAAGAAACAAACATCTGTGTCCACATCAACTACTGAAGCTGAATATATGACAACAGGTAGTTGTTTCTTACAGATCTTGTGGATTCAAAATCAGCTCCTAGACTATGGCTACAACTTAGAGAAGTCAAAAATTTTCTGTGATAACACTAGTGCTATTTATATAGCACAAAATCCAGTCCTCCATAGTAGGACAAAACATATAGAAATTAAGCATCACTTTTTAAGGGACAATGTTGAGAAAAATAAAATTGAACTTCAATATATCCCAACTGACTTGCAAAGGGGAGATATTTTCACCAAACCATTGGATGAAAAGAAACATACATTCTTCCTGAATCAGTTAGGAATGTTAGATGGAGGAAGTTTCAAATAAGATCCAAGATTTTAAAACTCTAAAATTGACCAAGAATAGGCAAACAATTTGATTTTTCTAGTGTCTATAGGTTGTTTCTGGTCTCTGAACTGCGCTCGATGTTTTTCTCAAATATCGTCGAACGGAGATCGACGTTCTTAGAAATCGTCGACCGGAGTTCAGCGCTTTCCAGATAGTGCTAAGCTATCTTCTTCCGGTCAGCGGTCGTCGAACGGAGCTCGACGCTCTCCAATATCGTCGAATAGAGATCGACGATGTTGAAGACCTTTCAGATTCCTTTAGAAGCCCAGATCGTCGAATGGAGTTCAACGATCTTTCCTTTTCTGCGTCGAACCCTAATATAAAATTCAATTTTCGGTCGTCGTTCTCCCTTTGCGCTTTCATACTCTCTGCAGAATTTCCCTTTCCCTCCAAACTTTTCTACACTTGGTCTTTTGTTTGTTCATTTTTGCAGGTAAAAATGACTGTTTCTGTTGCAGTTTTGGCAGCAATGAAATTTGACACTGGATTCGATATCGATATGGACTCGTTTGAGAATAGTGATCAGATTTTCAAGGATATTCTGGATTTATTCAAAGATCAACAGCTAGTACACATCATGACCACAAGGATAAAACTGGCTGCAGATGAAATCAAAGAATGGGTGTATACTGCTCACAATCAAGATCAAAATACAGTGATTGGAACTATATCGGGAAATCAGGTATCTCTTACTCCTGCTATATTAAGAGAAGTTTTTCAATTAAGTACTGGTCAAGATTCTCTTGAGTTGTCTAGAGAAGAGTTTGCAAGTATACTTGATAGAATGGGTCATTCAGCAGCAAACCCTAATAAGTTGTTTAAGAAAAATCTGTCAGTGGAATATAGGTTTCTAACAGATGTTGTTGGAAAGGTCCTGTTAGCAAAACATTCTGCCCATGATACCATATCCAGGTATCAATTCTGTTTAATGGGTGCTTTGGTGGATAAAAAACAGTTGAATTGGGGAGAAGTTTTCTTTGACCTAATTAAGAAGAAAGTGAATTGGAACTTTGTCAATTTTGGAAGGATTCTAGGGCTGTTTCTTCATAACAGATGCCCTGAGCTGCTTGTTTCAAGTGGGATGCATATCAATGCCTCTAAGAGGTTAACCTGTTCCCTTTTTGGCAAATGAGACAGGCAAATTGCAAAGCCAAGCAGAGCCTCTGCAGTCATCTCATCTTCAGGCACTAGGACTGATCCAGTCACTTCCCCTCAGGCAACTGCCCCATCAGAAGAACTGCCTGCCTCCTCATCTCCACCTTCTCCACCTACTGTTCCCTCAACAATTATCACATCCACCATAACCATCTCAATTTCATCCCCCATATCCATTCCATCTCCAAACTCAATTCCTTCCCCAACACCAATATCCACTGAAGATGTTTTCCATCCATTACATCATTATCCACACATAACCATTGACTCATCATCTCACCTTCCATCCTTCACTCTCTTGGATGATTCCTATATGGATGAATCTCACTCCTCGCCCCTTGAGTCACCATCCTCTTCTACATCATATCAACAACTACTACAAGAAATCATTGCTCAACCATCCTTCACACCATCTATCTCCATTCCATTAACTTCCATCTCCACCATTCCTATATCTCAACCATCAATTCTACCATCCACACTAACACTTTCTCCAACCACATCTACAGCTCCTCCTACATCCATCTCTACCTCTACTCAAGGACCACTTGAGCAAGTAGATCTCTCAGCCATAGCAGATAAGCTCTATGAGATGTTAGCTCCAAGGCTATCACTCCTGCTAGAGAACTCCCTGGCTCCACTTCTGAAATCAGTTCAGGAGTTATCTGACAGGCTTTCTTCCCTATATCCTCATCAGACAATCCCTTCTGTTGGGTTCCTTGATCCAGTTACTACTGAATCTAGGCAGAGGGAGATGCCATATGAAGTAGAGAGATTGCCTGTTTCAGAGATTCCAGTTCCAGCTCTAGTTCCAGTTATAACAGTTGACCTCAGGTCACTGCTGTCAGAGTTTGATACTGTTTACCTCAGCTGTCTTCCAAATCAGAAAAGTGAAGATCTTACTAAGGCCATTGTGCCTATTTCTAGCTGTGACCCCAGCATAATATCTTCTTATATAAATTCTTGCAAGGCTGTGGACAGTGCCTTCAGTTTTTGTTGTTCCTGCTGCTGCTGCTGATGCTGTTTTAGTCTCTGATGATGTGCTTATGACAGAGGCTAATGACTCTGAGCCTGCTGATTCTGTTGTCATTATTTCTGAATCTGTTGTTCCAGTTACATCTGTTAGTGCTGTTTCTATTACTGCTACTGCTGCTGTTGTTTCTTCTGCTCAATTCCAACAATAAAGAGATTTCATCAAAAGGATTGATGAACTTTATGACAATCCTCAGAGCTCAGATAGTGATCATTTTAGAACTGACTCTGATGATTCCTCTGCAACCATTGCAAGGAAGAGGAAAGCTAGAAGCAAGACCCTAAAGAGAGTTCCCTAGGAGAAAATTAAAGATGTAAATGATATTCCATACTATATTTTGCATGATTGTCCAATTTCAGAACCATGGATGCAGTTTTCTAGGAATCAACTAAAGGCAATGAAGAAAAAAAGGAAATATGATAAAGGATCATCTCACTTCAATCCTCCTCCTCCTCCTCCTCCTTCACCAGATGCAGGTACTGGTGGAAGTTCTGCTTATCAGTCATCTGTTGCTAAAAGTCAAAGCACCTCTCAGTTTCAAGGAAGATCTCAATCAAGAGGATGTCAATCAAGAGGCTACCAGTCCAGAAGAGGACAGTATAGGGGAAATCAAAGAGCATTCAGAGGTTATTCCAAAGGTTATTCTAGGCAGCATCCTTATCATAGGGAAGGACAAGGTCCCACTGACACTACATCTGGTCCTTTCCCTTATAAGTTAAGAGATCTAGTTTCTTCCAGAGCTACTCCTGATGATTCATCAAACAGATATGAACCTCTTGTTCCATTTGAAGACCCAGAGAATAATCCTAATTCTTGGACATCAAGAATGAAAGAGTTGGTTGCACTAGATCAAATTAAAAAGGCAAGAAAACAAGGAAGAGATACATCAAATTTCACCACTCTATCAGAATCGAGAAAGAAAGAACTTGAAAGATATTCTTCCATCAAATTCTTTGACTCAGAAAGCTATATGAAGCTGCACCCATAAGCTGTAGTCCCCAGGACAAAACATCAAACTTCTCTAGGTGCAGATGATGACAGAAGATCCAAGAAAGAAGCTCTTAACCCTAATAGAGAAATAGTTCTCAAAAAGAACAAGGAAAATGAATGATTATGTAAGCTGACAGTGTTATCTATTCTGACTTTCTAATGTGATTTTATTTGTGTTTCTGCAATGTTGTTTTTGATTTTATATCTGCATTGTATGCTTTTATTTCCTATGTCATGTAAATAGTAATTCTAACTCAAATAGGGGGAGATTGTTGGAACACCCTATTACTGATTTGGGCAAGGATCACTATGTCCTTAGGAAAATTGTTTTGACCTCCTTGTATAGTTTTTAAGGTCAATTAGATTGAGTCTAAGGGTTAGAATTTTGGCTTAAAAGCTGCCCCCAAGACCCTCAGATCAAATATTCAAATTCAGGAGACTAAGTCATTTTAGTCGAGCTCAGGTCGACGAATCATCGAACTCAGTTCGACTATCTCTGAGCTCAGTTCAACGAGTCGTCGAACTCCGTTCGACGATCTTCGAGCTCAGATCGACGTTTCTGTCTCTAGCTGTTTTCCCAGTCTCTGAGCTCAGGTCGACGATAGTTGAGCTCAGATCGACGATTTCTGTTTCCAGTTAGTTCCAGTCTCTGAGCTCAGGTCAATGATTTTCTGGAGAGATCGACGATTCTCAAGGTTCAAATTCAGAAAGTTATGGAATTCTATCTTATTTATTCCCAGCATTTATTTCAAGGATCTTGTAGTCGTTTCAATTAATCTGGAGCAAGTTTCAAGGGAGATTTAAAGAAATGTTTTCTAGGACTTTCCTCCAGAGACAAATTCATTTAAGGAAGTCATTAATGAGTGGCTAACGGCTATCTTGGAGACAGAGAATCAATTCATTCTTTCAGATCTAAGGAATAAAAGAGGATTTCAGTCTGCTACTCCAAACAGTGACATAAAAAAGAGAATAGTCTAAAATAGTTACACACAGAAAGAGAAAAGTCACAGACAGACACACAGACAGAATTCATTCAGAACACTCACTACTGAAGGAGATCAACATACAGAAAAGAAGATTTTCTAGATCTCTTTTGACTCAAGTGTTCAGAGGCTTCATCCATCAAGACTCCTGACACTAAACATTTCAGCAACTGCTAGAATCATCCTTTGCTAGAGATCTCATCTACTGAAGGCCTATCACCCTAGTGCAAAGCTTCTTTTCCTGAACAACTTCCAGATCTCAGGGGGAGCTTTGACAACATCATCCACTAGTCTTCTCTCTGATTGTTGACAGAGAAGAACATCTCACCTCTTTCCTTTTCTGTTGTAAAAGGGTTTCTCAAAACTCTCTTCAAAAGTTTTGTGCTGGTTTCTGAGACCTTGTCAAAACTCAGTGGTGGCAAGACACCTGATCAAAAAATCTAGTTTGGTTTTTGAGCACCTTATCCAAAGCTCATTGGTGCCCAGGACACCTAATCAACTCATCCTACAGTGGATTCCTACCTAGGGTGGTAGAAGAGTGGATGTACCCAGATTGTTTGGGGAACCACTATAGCTCCTTGTGTCTTCTGGTTGCTATATTTTGTTTGCCGTGTGCTGTGTTTTTATTTCTTGCTTTCATAATTTTTATTTACTACAAGCACCTTACACATATACTTAAATTAAGACTTCCACTGCAAAATAATTTTTAACTTGAAAATTATTTTAATATACTCTATTCACTCCCCCTCTAGAGTTAAGATAGATCTTATCCCCACTTTCAAACATAAATATACCAAATTAATAGCTTCTAAACTTCTAAACAAATCAAGATATTAGCCAAAATATTGCAAAATTTATATATCAAAATTGATTATACGTGTACACATATTCTGAAAAAACATATCATTTTCTGTGTATGCATATATTGTAGAGCAAAAGTCAACATATAAGAACTTACTTGATCGACAAATTATTTTCCGTGTACACATATTCTGAAAGTGGGAGAGTTTTATCATTCGTAATTGTTTCAGCAATATTCTTTTTAATATAAGCAATTAGACAATCATTCATTAATTCATCACTTATTCAATTTCACAAACGACTCTCATTATCTTTATTGTAGAGACCATCATCTCAACACTAGCTGTTGTAACTTGTAACAAACATGTCAACTTCAACAACTTGAAAACTAACTTAAAATGTTTGCCTTTTTTCGAGTCCACTAGCATCTGAAGAAGACCATTTATTCCTCTAACATGAGATAATGTGTCAACTAAGATAGTGTGCATGTCACAAATTAAGCTGGTCGAAGTAATTTTAGCTTATCATGAACCAAAATTATCATTGGGGTCATGACAAGAAACACAAAACAACTGTGTTGACTTCATCAAAACGGTCATTTAGCTCATTTAACATCAAATCCAACATGGTATTAAAAATTTCAACTCTAAAATGATGGTAGGTTGTAATCTAATGAGATCTACGTCTTCATCTTCCTGACTGCAAAAACTTTCATACATATTTGAAACTTTTATACCATGTTTAATACAAAAAGAAGATACTTCCTTCATAGAAGATTGTCATTTGATATCATCATTTCTCATTGTGAATAATAAATGTTTTGATACCTTCACAAAATTCATTGCATTAACAATATCTTGATCTTTTTTTGTAAAGCTTGAGACAATACATGTATTTTTTCAAGAATATTTTTCATCCAATGCATCAAAAATGTAAAATTAAATGCCAAGATACGAATAAGAAGAGTGTTGGTCATGCCCATTTGGCTTCCATCAGCTCTGTTAACTATAATTATCTCTAGAACATCAATAATAGATGATAATATACAAATAAAATTCAGCACTGTGTCATAATATGAACTCCATCTTATATCTCCTGCTCTTTTAAGTTGCAAAGGTTGGTTCAATCCTCAGTCACTTTCTAACTCACTGCAACCAAGCTCGCGAGTAACTTGCTTAACTTCCAATGCTCTAAGTGAAACACGTCGTTTACAAGAGCTTCCAACCACAGAGTTAATAAGTGAGAATAAATCAGTAATTTCAAAGTATAGGGGAAATCAAAGAGCATTCAGAGGTTATTCCAAAGGTTATTCTAGGCAGCATCCTTATCATAGGGAAGGACAAGGTCCCACTGACACTACATCTGGTCCTTTCCCTTATAAGTTAAGAGATCTAGTTTCTTCCAGAGCTACTCCTGATGATTCATCAAACAGATATGAACCTCCTGTTCCATTTGAAGACCCAGAGAATAATCCTAATTCTTGGACATCAAGAATGAAAGAGTTGGTTGCACTAGATCAAATTAAAAAGGCAAGAAAATAAGGAAGAGATACATCAAATTTCACCACTCTATCAGAATAGAGAAAGAAAGAACTTGAAAGATATTCTTCCATCAAATTCTTTGACTCAGAAAGCTATATGAAGCTGCACCCAGAAGCTGTAGTCCCCAGGACAAAACATCAAACTTCTCTAGGTGCAGATGATGACAGAAGATCCAAGAAAGAAGCTCTTAATCCTAATAGAGAAATAGTTCTCAAAAAGAACAAGGAAAATGAATGATTATGTAAGCTGACAGTGTTATCTATTCTGACTTTCTAATGTGATTTTATTTGTGTTTCTGCAATGTTGTTTTTGATTTTATATCTGCATTGTATGCTTTTATTTCCTATGTCATGTAAATAGTAATTCTAACTCAAATAGGGGGAGATTGTTGGAACACCCTATTACTGATTTGGGCAAGGATCACTATGTCCTTAGGAAAATTGTTTTGACCTCCTTGTATAGTTTTTAAGGTCAATTAGATTGAGTCTAAGGGTTAGAATTTTGGCTTGAAAGCTGCCCCCAAGACCCTCAGATCAGATATTCAAATTCAGGAGACTAAGTCATTTTAGTCGAGCTCAGGTCGACGAATCATCGAACTCAGTTCGACTATCTCTGAGCTCAGTTCAACGAGTCGTCGAACTCCGTTCGACGATCTTCGAGCTCAGATCGACGTTTCTGTCTCTAGCTGTTTTCCCAGTCTCTGAGCTCAGGTCGACGATAGTTGAGCTCAGATCGACGATTTCTGTTTCCAGTTTAGTTCCAGTCTCTGAGCTCAGGTCAACGATTTTCTGGAGAGATCGACGATTCTCAAGGTTCAAATTCAGAAAGTTATGGAATTCTATCTTATTTATTCCCAGCATTTATTTCAAGGATCTTGTAGTCGTTTCAATTAATCTGGAGCAAGTTTCAAGGGAGATTTAAAGAAATGTTTTCTAGGACTTTCCTCCTGAGACAAATTCATTTAAGGAAGTCATTAATGAGTGGCTAACGGCTATCTTGGAAACAGAGAATCAATTCATTCTTTCAGATCTAAGGAATAAAAGAGGATTTCAGTCTGCTACTCCAAACAGTGACATAAAAAAGAGAATAGTCTAAAATAGTTACACACAGAAAGAGAAAAGTCACAGACAGACACACAGACAGAATTCATTCAGAACACTCACTACTGAAGGAGATCAACATACATAAAAGAAGATTTTCTAGATCTCTTTTGACTCAAGTGTTCAGAGGCTTCATCCATCAAGACTCCTGACACTAAACATTTCAACAACTGCTGGAATCATCCTTTGCTAGAGATCTCATCTACTGAAGGCCTATCACCCTAGTGCAAAGCTTCTTTTCCTGAACAACTTCCAGATCTCAGGGGGAGCTTTGACAACATCATCCACTAGTCTTCTCTCTGATTGTTGACAGAGAAGAACATCTCACCTCTTTCCTTTTTGTTGTAAAAGGGTTTCTCAAAACTCTCTTCAAAAGTTTTGTGCTGGTTTCTGAGACCTTGTCAAAACTCAGTGGTGGCAAGACACCTGATCAAAAAATCTAGTTTGGTTTTTGAGCGCCTTATCCAAAGCTCATTGGTGCCCAGGACACCTAATCAACTCATCCTACAGTGGATTCCTACCTAAGGTGGTAGAAGAGTGGATGTACCCAGATTGTTTGGGGAACCACTATAGCTCCTTGTGTCTTCTGGTTGCTATATTTTGTTTGCTGTGTGCTGTGTTTTTATTTCTTGCTTTCATAATTTTTATTTACTACAAGCACCTTACACATATACTTAAATTAAGACTTCCACTGCAAAATAATTTTTAACTTGAAAATTATTTTAATATACTCTATTCACCCCCCCTCTAGAGTTAAGATAGATCTTATCCCCACTTTCAAACATAAATAGACCAAATTAATAGCTTCTAAACTTCTAAACAAATCAAGATATTAGCCAAAATATTGCAAAATTTATATATCAAAATTGATTATACGTGTACACATATTCTGAAAAAACATATCATTTTCTGTGTATGCATATATTGTAGAGCAAAAGTCAACATATAAGAACTTACTTGATCGACAAATTATTTTCCGTGTACACATATTCTGAAAGTGGGAGAGTTTTATCATTCGTAATTGTTTCAGCAATATTCTTTTTAATATAAGCAATTAGACAATCATTCATTAATTCATCACTTATTCAATTTCACAAACGACTCTCATTATCTTTATTGTAGAGACCATCATCTCAACACTAGCTGTTGTAACTTGTAACAAACATGTCAACTTCAACAACTTGAAAACTAACTTAAAATGTTTGCCTTTTTTCGAGTCCACTAGCATCTGAAGAAGACCATTTATTCCTCTAACATGAGATAATGTGTCAACTAAGATAGTGTGCATGTCACAAATTAAGCTGGTCGAAGTAATTTTAGCTTATCATGAACCAAAATTATCATTGGGGTCATGACAAGAAACACAAAACAACTGTGTTGACTTCATCAAAACGGTCATTTAGCTCATTTAACATCAAATCCAACATGGTATTAAAAATTTCAACTCTAAAATGATGGTAGGTTGTAATCTAATGAGATCTACGTCTTCATCTTCCTGACTGCAAAAACTTTCATACATATTTGAAACTTTTATACCATGTTTAATACAAAAAGAAGATACTTCCTTCATAGAAGATTGTCATTTGATATCATCATTTCTCATTGTGAATAATAAATGTTTTGATACCTTCACAAAATTCATTGCATTAACAATATCTTGATCTTTTTTTGTAAAGCTTGAGACAATACATGTATTTTTTCAAGAATATTTTTCATCCAATGCATCAAAAATGTAAAATTAAATGCCAAGATACGAATAAGAAGAGTGTTGGTCATGCCCATTTGGCTTCCATCAGCTCTGTTAACTATAATTATCTCTAGAACATCAATAATAGATGATAATATACAAATAAAATTCAGCACTGTGTCATAATATGAACTCCATCTTATATCTCCTGCTCTTTTAAGTTGCAAAGGTTGGTTCAATCCTCAGTCACTTTCTAACTCACTGCAACCAAGCTCGCGAGTAACTTGCTTAACTTCCAATGCTCTAAGTGAAACACGTCGTTTACAAGAGCTTCCAACCACAGAGTTAATAAGTGAGAATAAATCAGTAATTTCAAAGTGCCCCCCCCCCCCGCAATAGCTGCTAGTACCAGTTGAAGTTGATGTGCAAAACAGTGAACATAGAAAACACGACTATTTTCTCACAATATCAAAGTTTTTAAACCTATGAACTCGCCTTACATATTGCTAGCGTCATCATATCTTTGTCAGCGTATTTTAGAAATACTAAGTTCATATCTCATAAACGTATTATTAATAGTATTTTTAAAAGATAAAGCTGTAGTGTCAGACATATGAACAAAACCAAGCAGACGTTCCAAGATCCTTCCTCTTGTGTCCATGTATGTTAAAACAATAGCTATTTGTTTTTTGGATGAAATATCACGAGATTCATCAACTAATATAGCAAAGATTTCATCACCAATATCATTAATAATTGCTTCTATTGTCCCACATGTAATTGCTAAAACAATTTCCCTTCGAAATTTTGGAGAGGTCAACTAACAATTATTAGAAACATTTTGTAACACAATCAAATTTATATCATTGTTGTGTAATGCCAGAAATTCTAGAATTTCAAGAACATTTTCTATATTATTTGACTCTTTGGTCTCATCATGTCCTCTAAATGATAATCCTTGACGTAAAAGATATCAAATGCAATCAATTGATGTGCATAAATGACCACGACATTCTACAGATTGCATTTCTTCTTGTCTATTAAATGCAATCTGAATATTTTGTTTTTGGTTCATCAAAGCTTAACACATCTTTCTCGAAACATTATGTGCAACCTTGTGATTTCCAATGTGTTTTTGAAGTTTCATTTTATCCTTCCAATATTAAACCCACGACTAACAATAGTAGGATCATATCCTCTTTGAGAAAAAAATAGCAATAAAGATAATATGTTGCATCTTTTGTTATACTGTATTCTAACCATCCTTTAAATTCATTACACAAGTTTTATTGAATCATCGTGCTTAGTCTCCAATTACACTTTTAGGAAAGTTAGATGAGGTTGACAAGGGTCATTCTGCAAGTAATATCTTCTAATTAAGTCTTGATGATTTACATAATAAGAGCTTATAGATTGCCTTAAATCCGAATCCAAAGGTAAATCCTCCAAGTTAATATCAACACGATATTTTTACCACTTGGAGTGAGCTCTTGTAAATTCAATAAATTAGTTTGACTTGGTCCTGGTTTTAACATAAATTTGTCCATCTGAAATAACAATTGATTTCTACGGGCATGGAAGATCGGGGTAATGCCATGAATTGACAGAGCTTGTTCAGAGTGTAGCAGATATCCGAACGAGACAGTCAAATAGGGAGAGGGTTTTGGTCAATAGGATGAGAGGGAGAGATAAAATGCAAGAGAGAGAAAGGCTTTAGGGTGGGATTCTCTCAACCTCAGTATGGCAGCCACCAAATCTGATTTTTAGCGCCCATTAAGATTATCATAAGCCCATTATAAGGCATGGATGTGGTAGATGACATGTGGATGAAACTTTCATGAAACTTCTTTTTGTCAAAAAAACACATGTTGGTTTAAAGATCAAAGACAACTTCTCTTTTTTACAATTGTCATGAAGCAAATGCTTGAAAAGCATGATTAAAGTTGGCTAGTGTCTTTCACACTTAGGAGAAAATTATCTTAAAAGGTTCATGAGAAGAGAAAATGGTTCAGAGTTGATAAAGCTTATGTCCTCTAAAAAGATAAGAGTATATTTCGCTGGGAGAAAGATATGACAGTTTTGGACTTGGCAATTTCTAACTCTAGAAAATATTTCAGATCGCCCGAAACCTTTAATTTGAACAAGCTCTGCAGGAGGTTTTGGACTTGCGAAACAGCCATTGGACCAAGTCCTGTTGTCATCTACATATACCGGTAGCATAACTAGGGAACAACCTGATACAAGAGTAAACATAGAGTAATCATTTTTTGACTGAGTGAAGGCAGTTATGAGTAATGTGGAAGAGAATTTATTGAACCATTGTCTTGATTGTTGGCATAATCCGTATCAATTAGATACTATATCAAGAAAGACGCCAACAAAGAGGAGAATGAATTCAAATTTCATATCAATTAGTTTCAGCTATATACATAGACTCATATATAAAGCCAAATAATAAAAAAGAACACGTATGAGCTACAAATATCTATCTAAATGAAGAAATACAGTAAATAAAATAAAATAAGCAAGACTAAAAAAAATACAAACTATTAGAATTGTATGAACATCATGCGTGACTTTATAAGCAAATTTACCTGTCCTTTTTTTGTTAATTATCATTATTTTTAGGCGAATGTTAACCGCAATCCGAAATTAGTTATTCACTCCATTGTTAACCGTAACCCAAATATTTACTCCAACTAAAAAAAAATTAAAACCGCACCCCATTGCCCGAAAGAGGGAGAAGTGGCAGAGGGGGAAGAGGATGCCCCGGCCAAGCTCTGCACCTCTGGCCTTCCCCGCTGCTTCCTTGAATCCGGCCTCCCCCGTGGAGTCCTGATCGACAGAGTGAAAACCATTCCTCAAAAACAAGCTTACATATCATTACACATAACACATCCCAAATAGCGTCTAGAGACTGCATTTTCAGTAAGAGACCTGCGGCGGCCGACGTCCCCCCATGCGCCCACCAGTGGCGCTCTTTCCGATTGAATCTCACTGCCAATGCCTCCCGCACAATACAACTCACAAGCTCCAAGTCCATCATCGATGGTAAGCTCCGCTTCTCCCTGAGCCGCATCAGAGCGAGGATGAAGAGACGGGAGGAGTGGCTGCAGGGAGGAGGAAGAGAGGAACTCGCCTTAGTTTTTAGGATTGCGATTAAATTTTAAGAAGTAATTGTTTTTTAAAAAAACGGGATGCAAATAACTAAATGTGGAGTGCTGTTAACAATCCTCTTACTCTAGGAACATGTTTTATAACTATTTTTAATTAATATTGATGAGTTACATCACCATTTATAGGGAGAATTCCCACATGATCTCCTCCCAAAATGGGAGATCATGAGGTTGACTAGTCAACCCCTCCTTCCATGAACTCCCCATAATGAGGGAAATATGGGCGGTGGGGCCCACTCCCTCTCCCCACTATGGGGAACCACCCCCTTTGGGGGAAACCGTCGGCCGGGCCGCCGCCGTCGCCGCCGCCGCTGCCGGTAAGAGGCCGCCGTCGGCCAGGCGGCGGTCGCCGGCCGGGTGGCAGGCACTGGCCAGGCCGCAACACACCGCCGGCCGGCCGCGCCGCGACCGGCCGGCCTGGCCGCGGTCTAGGGCGCCACCTGGCCGGCCGCCGCCGGCGCACGACCGCCCCACTGCCGTCGACGACTTGCCCGCCGACCGATCGTGGTGGACTCTCCTCGCCGTCCGATCTGGTGGGTAACCACCCACTAACCCACTACGTTAGTGGTGGGGCTCGCCATAATCCTCTCCAGGAGGCTATAAAAGGAGCCCCAGGGTCTCCTCATAATTCACCTTTTGGCTCATGGTCATCTTCTTCCTCAGGCGATAGCTCTGCCGGACTCCTCCCTCGGATCATTCTCCAGCCACCTCGAGCCACTAGTGTGCCACCAACAGGGAAACTCCCAAGTCCCGGAGCGGGCAAAAGTAGGAGGAGGACGACCACGGCAGTCAGACAAGAGCCGAAGCCGCGCTCCAAGCTTCAGAACACCAGTGCCACCTCACGAATTCCAGTGTCCAAGTCGCTCCCGCGGTGCAGCCTGTTGCCCGCTCGGGGCTGAAGTCTTTCTCTCTCCTCCCAAGCTGTAACGGGAGCAGCCTGTCGCTCAGATTTTCCAAACGCATTGTAATCACAAGCAGCTAATGGACTTTGACCGGCACAGATCTGGTCACGTGAGTTTTTACCCAATTGAGGGGGTTTTCCACGTCATCACATCTTGAGTCAACCTTTCATTTTCTCTAACTATGTGCATGCTCGATCGCTCCGCAAGCTAAGATGGTCCAATTGAATCCGGTCCGACCGGGGCATAGAGTTAGCTCGCAATAGTTTGGCGCCGTCTCTGGGAACCTTATTCCCAGCATCCTTCAAAGGAACAAGATCACCAGCCTTGCCACTTCCAAGTCCTGCTCCAATGGCAAAAAGAAGCGCTCGCACCATTGAAGGATCCGCCCTTGGCGTACACATCGAACCCGCACGCTCCCACTCCTTGGTGGACGTGCCACTGACGGCTGAAGCCGCTTTAGCCCCCTGTCACAGCCCTGGAGGGGCGTGTTCGCCAGATGGAAGAGCAACAAACTGAAATGCTCACCCTTCTCCGAAACCTGGGAGCACCTCATGCTCCCCCGCTGCAACCAGCACCAGCTAACCTTCCGCCACAGCCGAATCATCGCAGGTCCCAGGAAGTTCCTTCAAGGCAGGAAGGATTTGAAGAATATTCCGAAGCCGTCAGTTCCGCTCACCCGGCCCAGAGAGGGGTGAGAGCAGACCACCTTCATCACAACCCCGTCAATAACGCCCGCTTTCCTCCGCTTGAAAGATTTACTCGGGAGGAAATTTGAGAGGTCATCGCTGAAGAATATCGCCAGGCGGAAAGAAGAGATGTTCACGCCCGCCGACCACTCTGTCAAGGCTCCCCATTGGCACCACAAATTCTCGACCATCCAATCTCATACGGATTCAAGCTCCCGAACATTGAGACGTTCGACGGGATAGACGATCCGCTAGAACATGTTAACCACTTCACCATAATTATGAGGATCTACAATGCACCAGATTAGTTGCTCTGCCAAGTATTTCCAGCCACTCTCAAAGGCCAGACCCGAACATGGTTCCATTCATTAAGAGCCAGAACCATCGCCAACTTCACAGAGCTGACAAGGCAGTTTGTCGATCAGTTCATCGCCAATCGTTGGATCGTCTGCGACCCCTCCCACTTGTCTGGGATCCGCCAGAACGAAGGAGAAAACCTTAAGTACTTCTTCCGTCGTTTTACTGCAGAAGCCCGTCAAATTTTGGGGTTGACCCCGAGTTGTTGCGGGGGGTGTTCCTTGGGGGCCTCCGGTCTAGCGGCTTCTACTCAGCGCTGATGAGGGAGACTGTCCCCAGTTATCCTAACCTCGTGCATCGGGTGGAGGCGCAGATCACCGCTGACAAAGCTATCGAAGCCCATCGCTAGCAGTTTGAGGGGGCCCAGAAACGGAGGAGAGAGAAGGAGCCGGCCCCTCAGCACTAAGAAGGAAGATTCCAAGAAGGGCGCTGGATCGGTCAGTGCCGACGGGACCATCAGAGAGATCAACCACCCAAGGATTATACTTCCCTCAACACCATGCGCACTAATGTGCTCTATGCCATCCAAAATGAGCCAGAACTATATCGGCCCAAGAAACCAGCCCATAACCCCAGAAACGATCAGTCCAAGTATTGTGAGTTCCATCGAACTACATGACACACCACCAAGGACTGTGCCCGCCTGAAGGAGGAAATCGAGCGCCTTGTCCGCCTAGGACTTCTTGGAAGTTTTTTGCAGGGATGCATACAGGACCAGCAAGACCCGCCTAGGCCACCCAGAGATCAGCAGAACATCCCGCCGGGAGGAGTAGGTGGTAGGCAGATGGTTGGAAATATTGAAACAATTGCTGGATCACCCGTTCTTTCAGCACAAATCTTCTCAATAGGCGCGCAAGGAGGCTTCCATGAAGGCAAGAAGTGCAGACAAGGCTGTTGAAGCCAAAACTTGACTTCGACAAAAGTTCGAAAAATAGGGGTGTAGCCAACACCTACTCGTCCCAAGCTCTGACCTCTGACTGGTCGTGAAGGACTAGAAACCGGCCCTAAGCCTCAGCAGGGAGGTCCCACCACTTACCCGGAAGATCTCTGAGAGCTTCCCCTCCAAAGCCAAAAGCTGGGCTTGGAGCTCCTCAGAAAGCACAAAAACTCCTCTTCAGTCCCCGGGAAAAAGTGCTTCTGAAAAACCCTTATGGGCCTATTTATAGTTTTCTGAGTTGGATCTGCAAATAACCATACTAAGTTGACCTGAAATTACCAAAGTACCCCTGATTGGGTCTGCCAACAGCTAAACTCCGCTGTTTTGAGGAGTTATGCGTAGACCACCAAGGGCAAAAGAGTAAAATTACCCGGGGTAGAAGAGTAAAATCTCCCAGGGGTATAGAAATGTAAAAACGGCCTTCTTTCCATGTGGCGAGTGGGGGAGCACCCATCGGCGAGACGGGCCTTCCTTCCCGTCTCGCAGGTATCCTTTGTTATTGGACCCCCTCGCCGTTAAGATCCTACTCGCGTCTCAAAAGGGGCTGTCTCGCCCACTGCAAAGACCACCCGTCTCGCCCCTTGCGAGGGGACCACCTGGTACCACTCGCCTATCAGCACCTCTCGCCCGTTTCTTCTATTCGCGTCTTGAGGGACTCTCGCGAGCCCGAGGTTGTACACAATCCCCGCTCTTTTCGAGATTATGTTAAGCTCAAAAAGAATGTACAACCTAGGCTCGTCATTAAAGCGTATTTATGAGCGTATTTATGAGAGAATCTTGTGTGTGGCCCTCCACCGAAACCTATAAATATAGGATTCCTGCCCCGAAGGGAAGATGCCCCTTTGTCAAACTTCCTCATTCCTTGACTCTACTTCCACCATGTCTCATAGTTAGAGCTTTCGCGAGCGCCTTGCACTGGTGCGTAAGCAGAACAAGGCCAACGTGGCTGCCTTTACCTCAACTTTAGTTCGCCCCATATCCTCTTTATTTCCCTCGTCGCCTAGCCTGAAAGTAAAAAACAGGTGGCCCCTCCTCTTCTGCCGAGGAGCCATCTCGCGCTGCCCTGGAAACCCGCCCCACTCCTCCTCCTGTATCTCCCAGGGAAAAAGAGGTGAGCTCTCGCTTCTTTATTACTCCTTCAACATCGGTATCTGTCCTCTTTAATTTTTTGTTTCTTCAGGTAGCCCCTGCTGCTCTAAAACGAAGGGAAGGTTCGTGAGATGACACCGACGTCCACCGCAAAGATTCTGACTTGCAACCACCTTCCACTCCTCCATCTACTCCTCCCTGCGAGAGGAGGGACGACCCCTCCCAGGCCGCCGGGACTTCCCGTCCTCCTGGTGAGAAACCTTCCCTCTCGCTTCTCTGCCCCAGTCGCTACTCCCACACCCTCCTGCGAGAGAATCTCTCACCTTGCCCCTCTACTCGTTGCGCAGGTGCCCAGACCGACTGGCCTACTGAGGAGCATCCTGGGCGACTCGTCGTCTCGCCTCCCCCTCCTATTAACGGGATTGAAGACTACCTGGGCGACCCTACGAACCCGGCGGAGATGAAGCGTAAGACGGCCGAGTTGTTCCAGAAGCACGCACGCATCATCCATTCGCTGGCGCAGGACAAGCAGGCGGCGGATAGGCGCATCGAATGGCTGGAGAATGAGTGTGCTCACTTATCTTCCGAAGTTGATGTCGATGGAACCAACCCTGACGCCATCATCAGCGAGGTCGATATGTAGCTTCGTCTCGCTCGTCGTGGGCTTGAGTCCGTTCGCGCCTTCCACTCGCGCAGTAGGCCTCCCTGCGCGGGAGCTCGCGGTGGCCGCTAGAAATAACACCCGTACTGAAGGTCATCCGTCTCGCCCCTTCTTCTTTATTTTGTATTTGAATGCTATAATAATTAAGTAATGCTTTGTGCTGCCGTCTCGCCGGCATTGTTAGAGAACCTGGTGCCCGCCGTATGCGGGATGGTATCTTTTTTTAAACATTTATTGTTGCTGCTTTAATTTCTTCATTTTCATTAATTTCTTTTAATCATTCTGTCTCGTGATTGTGACGGGCCGCACAAAACGAGGTTTTTAGGAAAGAGAGAGAAAAACGCCGGCCGACACTTCCCCTCCCCCTATACATTTTCCCGCCCATTAATCATTTTACCCCATCTGCTATAAATAACACTGCCCTGGATCAGAAGGATATCCACACCCTCTACTCATGCCATGTCCAAGCTATTGTCCCCTTATTTCTTATGTCTCGCCGATTCTTCTCGCTCTTCTCCCTCGTCCATCTCGCTGATCTTCTTCCTTACTGCTTCCTTTCTCCCACCATCTCGCCTACGTTTGTCTCATCAAGAATGGGCAAGAAGAGAGTTGAGGAAGGCGAGGGGCGCAGCCGCTGCGGGAAGCGGTTCACTGACCACGACTTCCTGCTCGGCTGGCTTTTTGACGAAGATTACCGCGGCTTTGTCCGCGAGTATCTAGAGGAAGGGCTCGAGTAGTGGCCCTCCAAGGTTGGCGAGTCGATCAACACGTACTATCCGGGAGAGCTTGCCTTCCCCATCTCGCACTTTGAGGCGGGGCTGAGATTACCTCTATGGCCGGAGGTAAAGCAGGTTTTCAAGTACTTTGACGTCGTCCCAGCGCAGTTCAACCCGAACGCCAATTCAGTGTTGATCGCCTTCGCCTGCTACATGCGCCGGGAGCGCATTGAGTTCAGCTTGACGGTCTTCCGCAAGCTTTTCATCTATCACGCCAACGCCGACGACGTCTCGTACTTCACCGGGCAAGGGCTCAAGGTGTGCGAGATGCCAAACAAAAATCACCATTGGCTCACGAGGTTCGTCTTCATCCGTGACGACTTTGGAGGCGTCCCTCTCGCGCCGGTGTCACCCCCCGAGAGCTTCTACACGTCTCCGCAGGCGGTTATAACGGTCCAGGCCCATCTCATGGGAACCCGCTGGCACCACCGGCCTACCAGGGTCCAGACCCGGGCCCACCACTGGTAGTCAGCCTTTCACATTCAAGTCTGCAGGCCATGCACCCCAACCCCTCTCCGGCCTGTTTATCAACACGGTATGTGTTGCCACTGGGTCTCGAACCCAGGACCTTGATAAGAGACCTTTCCGCCACTCCCTCATCCCATGGGAACCCGCTGGCACCGCCGGCCTACCAGGATCAAAATCTCGCTTTGATACCACTTGTAAGACCCCCTTTTTTTTCTTTTTAAAACACCGGGGTCTTAGGCCCAGAACCGCCGCTTTGCGGTGACACCTTCGCACCCGGGAAGGTCATCACTACAAAACGCCGATCCTGCCTGCCAAATCGATCGCAACTGTAGCAAAATAGAAAATCAAGTCCACAGAAATCACATATATATGTAAATAATCTCCACGAAGGGAGTGTCCACAGATATAACAAAAATATAAGATCTTGGGCTCATGCCCAGTACATCATGTCCTCACTACAAATCTCTCAACGCGGAAGCAAATATTGTAACTAATAGTGGTCAGGACTCACAGTCCCTGTCGTCTGAACTCCGGTGCTAGACTGCCCCATCTCCAAGCGTGCCGACCTGCGGGGCTGCTCCTCCATGCTGGGCTCCACGATCCCTAAAATGATGTGGTTCAAATATCATTAGTCTAAAAGACTAAGTCCTATCATCCTACGCCCCTTCCCCCATGGCTCCTAGGCACCGAGCGAGGAGAAGGAAAGGAGAGAACATGAAGGTGGAGAATAACAAAAATAGATGGCAGCAGACCTATACTAGCAGTTCTATAATAGATATTGACAATAAGATGAAGTATGAAAACTAACCTTCACTTATGTGAGAACACATAAGTCAAGGGGTCTTCTACAAGGCTCCCATCGTATAAAGAGTCCCATACCAATTTATATGTTGGGGTGTCGGTTATCAAACAACAGTAAATATATATCAAAATTGACCTTAATTTATAAACTTGCCCACACAAGCTTATAGACCAAGGGGTCGTTTTGCAGGTCCTAATGTATAAGCGTCTCATTCCACTTATATTTTAGGTGTCAGGGTTAAATGAATCGATTATGCTATGACATGCAAGTGGGTATGATGGAACATGCAAGTACAACATACACACCCGACTCTGTGCACACAGACCTTTAGTTCCCCCTTTCTGGAGTCGTAACCTCCCAGGATACCTCCGTAGTGGCAGACGGAAGCGGTGGGTTGGGCCTCACCCACCTCTAAACCAGTAAAGCACTACCGGTCAGACCTATCGTACGCCTCAATGCTTGGTGCACGAAGCAGACTCCTGCGTACTCTTGCCGGCTGGCGCACCGGACTTCTGTTGGCGAAGTGCTAACCACACTTGCCGAGTCAGCGTATTGGCGTCGGTGCATCGACCCTCCAATACCGAAGACCCACCACCTTAATTTTCTTTCCTTTCATGCACATGCAAATTTATCGTATTCAGCACCGAGCCAAAGCTCCCCGGACCATCCCGTCCGTCACAAACAACAACCGAGCCAAAGCTCGCCGGGCCATCCTGCCACTCACAAATATCAACCGAGTCAAACCAACTTCCCGAGACACCGGGGTGTGTGAAAGTGAACCCATAATTATTCTAGTTGCTCTTTAAGATTTATCACTCCTACCGTTTACGTTAGCCCAGGACTGCCCAAGGTATATCCTGTGAAGGGCTCTCGAAGGCACTAGGAACAACGATGGAATTACGCCCAAAGCTCCCTTTCGCAAGGCACTTACTATTATTGGTTGCTACCCGATTTCCCGACCCTTAATTAATTTTACTGAACCTAGCCCTAGTACATTAAACACTTCCTCCCTATGGGGAAGACGATCTTTCGTCGATCCCGGGCACCGCCTAACTCTAGTCAATCCATTCCTCTACTCATCCTACTACCAATAATGAACTTATTTTTATCCATCCAAACCAGCATACCACTAATCCCAAGACTTGCATCAAATTATACTCCAACATAATTTCTGCAGTTTTTACTATATGCAGACCACTTAAGCTATATGACTCGTAAAATGGGAGATACACCAAATAATCATCCAGTACCAATATGATAATTACTAGAGGGCTATAATGACATTTTTAGCATAAATCTAGAAATTCATAATTTTCCCAATTTGTCTGATAATTTATTTATTTATTCTAGTAGCCAAAAAGCCCAAGTTTGAACATGAAGTACCAATTGCAGACAAGATAATATTCCACTAAATTTATGTTAATTACAAAATGAATAATCAACTCTAAATCCTAAGTCTTCCAATTTTTCAGCAAGGTTTAAGCCCTTAATTATATTTTCAAATATATCCCATAATAAATCATTTTAAGAGGTATGTACAACAATAATACTTCCAAAAATTCAGATAAAATCCAAGTATGATTATAAGGACATATAAATTCTTTAGATCAAGTTTCACAATTTATCATTGAATAATAAAGTCTATACTTGATTTTCTCATGAAATTCCAAGTTAATGAGTTAATGAACAAAGTATGACAATTATCCATCTACAAATTCCAACTAAATTCCCATATGAGCAAAATGAACTAGTAACACTACTTATCAAGTTTCATAATTTTTCATCAAGTATTAAGCTCTGTAAGAATTATTTAGCATGTTTCCAAAGTTATGCACTTGTGAAGTAGATGCCCTAATTATTTATCCAAAAATTTTATTAAAATTCATATATGATCAATATGGTCTAAAACTACCTCTGCCAAATTTTCATGACCTTTCAATTGGTAGTGGGATCATAATAGTCAAATTATTAATTAGGGTTATCCCAATGATTACAAATGAATTGCTAAAACTATTGGTCCAAAATTCCCAAATAAATTACCAGAGGCTCAATATATCTTTATGCCCACACTAGCAAAATTTCATTATATTTCAAGGAGTTTTGCTAACCTAATTTAGCACAAGTTTTATGACCTAAGCTAGGGTTAGAGTTTTGTGGGCCCTACCCTTTTCAAATCCTTTAAGATTTTTACCAGAGGGTTTTATCTACCCTAGGACCCTCCATACAAAATTTGAAGTTCATCCAAGGTGTTTAGGACTCATGCCCTTCACAAGGCACAAAGGTCCTTCCTTAGGGTTTGACCTACGATCTTAGGGCAAATCAATTCCACTCCACCCCACATTCCATGGGGAGGTGCTAAATCAAGTCAGTGACCCATATTTCAGCCTCTGTTGAGGTGATTTGGCCACTCAAAATCAAAAGTGCACTTTTGACCAAAATATCCTCATTAAGGTAAAGTTAGGGTTAGGTCAATACCTATTCAAAACACATCCAAATTATGTGAAACTTTTTACAGATACATAACATGAGGCCAGGGACCACTCACCAAAATTTGGGAGGGTTTGGAGGTCATTAGACCACCTAAATAAATTATCTTAGTGAAATTAAATAATTTCTAAAACTATAGAAAAAGTGTTCCCAAAAATTCACATGTTTGGGCAGCACCTAGATATGGTTCAGGGGGACTCCCTGCCAAAATTTCAAATCATTTGAGCTTAAGATGAAGTGGGGGAACTCAATTTAATTTCTGTCTAGCCCTAGGTGTAGGCCCCACCAAAATAGGTGCCCTGGTCAAACTAGGCTCCCAAATTCATCCAAACCAATTTTAAAATAAAGTAGACCCAAGGGGCTACAATTCATATGTTGACCATTTTCTCATACAGTGCCTCTAGCTATTGTTTTAAATTAAATACATTAATTATATAATGTGTGACATAAATCATAAAATGAAATTTATAATACTATAGTTTGAAATCATATTTAGCACCAATCTTGGCGCGTTTTGGACGGGATCTGGTCATCCTCAAGCTCCAGCCGACGGCTGCGATTCGTCCCGCCTAGAGCAACTTCCAAACTCCACCTCCGGTGATCCGGCCACCTCCCCGGCCGGCCACCGCCACCACCACCTCCGTTGAGGTGGTGGCTGCCGCCAGGCGGCGGTACAGCCGCCGGAGAGCACTATTCCGGCGAATACGAGAGGTGAAAAATTTCAGAAAATCCATGAAATTTTGAACTTGGTTCGGGCTCAATTGAGCCCGAACCTTGGACCTAAGCATTTCTATGATCTATCCATGGATGAAGGAGTGGAGGAGGACCTTTCTGGTGGCCTGAATCCTTGCCGATCACCGGGAAGCCATTTTTGGTGGTGGTGGTGATCGGATTTCTGCAACAGCACTATGAACTGCTCTGGCTCCTTCGGGTAAAGGGTGGGAATGACTCCTTGGAGTCCAGTGAAGGTTTTAAGAAGGAGAGAAAGGGTGTTAGGTGGCTGTAGGGAGCTTTGCCATTATTGGCCTTAGTCAACAATGGCGGCCATGGTTGGTAGGGGATGAGGCCTGGCTCCAACCAGTCAATAATCAGCTGGTTGCACTCCTCTAGTCTTAGGGAATTGAATGGGGGGGGGGGGTTGGGGAAGGATGAGCCCAAGTCTTTCTCCATTTCTTCTCTTCTCTTTCTCTCTCTTCCCTTTGAAGCTCTTTCTCTCTCCCATTCACCAAGCTGAATTTTGACTCCTACCTAACCCAATGGCAGCCCAAATGTCCATTTCATCCATCAAAACATGGTTAGCCCAAGTGATTTGGGCTTGAGCTTGAGTTAGCCCATTTGGGCTAGCTTGACCCAAACCTAGGCAAGGGTTGACCTAGGTCAATTTGGTCTTTGAAGTTGGCCCTAATGGGTCCTTGGTGACCCATTGGCCTCCCCTAAGGCCTAGGTAGGGTTGTCTTGGCCCTTTAGAGGTCACTTGACCCTTAGGCAGGGCACTTGACCACTTTAGGGCTAGAGTTGACTTTGGTCAACTTAGCCTTTTTGGTTGGCCCCAATGGGTCCTTGGTGACCCATTGGCCTCTCACTAGGGTTATGAAGGTATACGTGGGGTCCACTTGGCTAAGAGAACTTCAATTGGCCCTTGTGCAGGTCAGTTTGACCCAATGTAGGTTAGGTTGACCCATTTAGGGTTAGAGTTGACTTTGGTCAACCTAGCCCCTTGGGTGGACCCCAATGGGTCCTAGGTGACCCATTGACCTCACTTTGGGTCTAGGAAGTCCCTGGTAGGGTTAGTTGTGCTTTACTAGGGCACATTACCCTTAGTTAGGGCACATTGCCCAATTTAGGCCTATAGTGGTTCTAGGTCAACTTGGGCACCCTGGGTTGACTTCAATGGACCCTTAGGGCTCTAATGGTCCCTAAAATGGGTTAGTGATGTTGTGGTGGGGTCATGGAGTCATGGTGAAGCCCTAAGGTCAAACTCTAGGTTTGGTGATGAGGTTGTGCCATAGGCAGACCATGGTGATCCTCACCTTGGCCTTCTATCTCTTGGCCCATTTCTGGCTTCCTAGGGTTTTGTCATGACCTAGTCATGGCCAAAACCACTCTTAGGGGTCTAGTTGGAAATGGGATGTTACAGTGGGTGGCCCAGAGAAGCTGTTGTATGATTACTTCGTCGGCAAAAACTTTGAAGTCAACTTCCTGCGGCGAGGCCTCGACTTGCTGCCTCCGGTGCTCCCTGATGAAGGTATTCTCGCTTTCTCGTCTCACGCTTCATTATTTACCGTCTCGCCATCTTATCACCCTCTTGTTTGTTTTTAGGGGAGCAAATCATACCGGTCCACCCTCCTTACAAGAGCAACATCCACCCCTCCAAGGGCCTTGGTCTCGCCAGCGCGGCAGCTGAGGCGGCGATAGAGTCCTTGGCTCCTGCCCCTCTCAAGAGGCCTACAGGCGACACGCCCCCTTCTCGCTCCAGCCCTCCAAAGAAGATGAGAAAAGCTGTGGTTGTTTCTAAGGGGAAAAAGAAGACGAACCCGAAGGAGAAGAATGAGATATCGGGGTCCTTGAGCCCCATCTCTATGGAGGGGTCCCAGTCGCCCCGCTCGCCTCCTTATCAGGCCATCTCGCCTACCCGCGAGACGACTCTTCCCAACCAGCCTGCCACCACATCCAATCAACAGGCTGCCACTACCTCTCGTGAAGGTGCCTCCTCCAGCCGTCCCGCCCCCTCTTTTCATATGAACTTCAACTTGGGCCCTGTGGTTTCAGATGTCGCTGGCGACCCTATTCTTCTGTGGGGGGCGGGACGCCAACCGCGTATCCATCTCCACCCTCCTTCCCCCTTGGAAGGAGCAGGAGCTCCCCACCAGCCATGCTTTCGCCGTGGGGTACGGTCTTTATGGAGGTCTCGATGCAGTCTCTCCTGAGAGCGAGCCTACGTGGGATCTCGTCATGAAGACCTCCCACGCCAAAATGCGTGCTTTGGAGTTCTCGCACCGCTCCTCGCGCCGCATTATATACATCAACAAAAAATGGAAGGATAACGAGACAAGCCTGGCGGCGGAGCGAGAGAAATCATAAGACCTTCCAAAAAGGTTTTCTGTTGTCGAGACCCTCCTCGCGAAAGCCCAGGGCGGTGTGGTAAGCCTTAGCCTTACCCTTGGATTTCCTTCAATACACTTTACTAATCAATGGGCATCTCGCAGGATGTCGAGACGGCAGAGCGGTTGCATTCGCACGTGGCGGCCCTGGAGGAGGAAGTCAAGGATTTGAAAGCCCAGAACGCTCGCCTTCAGGACAACACCGCGTCATCATCTCGTCGCCAACCCTTCTAGGCACCGCCGCATTATCCTTTTGATGAAGTCGAGGAGCAGTGCCGAGACGCTAGCATCAGGGCGGAGGAGCTGGTCCTCAAAATGATGAAGGAGCTGGGGGTCATGAAGGATGGATCTGAGACAGTGATCGTTCGCGATTTGGTTCCCCAACTCTTTGGCGAGGAGAGCGAGGATTCTTCTTCCAGCAAGGAGAAATGATGTGCTTCCTCCAAGATCAAGAATACCTCTCTCCTCCTTTTTATGCTGCTGTAAAACATAAACTACTTTTTTAAGTTTATTTTTTGTGATCAAAAAACACTGACTTGTAATGAAATGATATTTGATCAAATGTATATTTTGTTCCGTCCCTTTAGTTTACTCGCTCGCTTTTTTTTTTCTTGCCTTTATTTGCGAAACGATGTTATCCCTCCGTCTCGCCAGCTCACTTTTACTTTCTTCACTTTGCTCAATCTCATTTACTGCAAGACGACCCTGCAAGACGACCCTGCGATGCGCTCATGCCGCGAGACAATGCTATGTCTTGTCTCGCAACTTCGCTGGAGAGTTTTACCTTTTTTGGAGCGTGAGTCGTTACTTATCTTATTTGTTTGTGAGATCTAACTGGTATAACCCTCTCGCCTTGACTCAGGATACTCCTGGCGCGAGCGGCTTTAAGTGATGTAGCATGCTTAAACTATTATTAAAGCGAGCCTTCCGTCTCGCGCGAGTGACCACTCGCTGTAGGCGAGACCGTCCTCGTAATTGCCACCTACGAGTTCCTCCACTCGCACCGCTCCAGCTTTTGCCTCTCATAATTTATTTTTCCTTAGACTCAGTAGGGGTGTTTCTTAAGGAGGTTTTCCCAATCATTCTTCCATCGAGGGAGTTTACTACCCTGCTAGCTTGATGAGAGCCTAGGCAACGGATCCCGGACAGAGCCAGACTCGAGGTGATGCAAAATTTCCAAGAACCAAGAACCAATACTTTGAGAATCAATCCTGCGTAGCGGGTCTACCTAGGGCCGAGCCGCGCTCGGGGTAGTGCGGAACCAAGGACCAAGAACCATACCTCTCCCCCACAGGCGAGCCTTCAGACCTGCCAGCTAATGAGAGCATGCACAACGGGTCTACCTCGGGCCGAGCCGCGCTCGGGGTAGTGCGGAACCAAGGACCAAGAACCAGACCTCTCCCCCACAGGCGAGCCTTCGGACCTGCCAGCTAATGAGAGCCTGTGCAGTGGGTCTACCTAGGGCCGAGCCGCGCTCGGGGTAGTGCGGAACCAAGGACCAAGAACCTGACCTCTCCCCCACAGGCGAGCCTTCAGACCTGCCAACTAATGAGATCTTACGCAGCGGGTCTACCTGGGGCCGAGCCGCGCTCGGGGTAGTGCAGAACCAAGGACCAAGAACCAGACCTCTCCCCCACAGGCGAGCCTTCAGACCTGCCAGCTAATGAGAGCATGTGCAGCGGGTCTACCTGGGGTTGAGCCGCCCTCGGGGTAGTGCAGAACCAAGGACCAAGAACCAGACCTCTCCTCCACAAGCAAGCCTTCGGACCTGCCAGCTAATGAGAGCCTGCACAGTGGGTCTACCTGGGGCCGAGCCGCGCTTGGAGTAGTGAAGAACCAAGGACCAAGAACCAGACCTATCCCCCATAGGTGAGCCTTTGGACTTGCCTGCTAATGAGAGCCTGCACAGCGGGTCTACCTGGGGCCGAGCCGCGCTCGAGGTAGTGCAGAACCAAGGACCAAGAACCAGACCTCTCCCCCACAGGCGATCCTTCGGACCTGCCAGCTAATGAGAGCCTGCGCAGCGGGTCTACCAAGGGCCAAGCTGCGCTCGCGGTAGTGCAGAAGCGACCATCTTCATGCCGTTAGAATTTCACAGTAGGTCAAGACAAGAAGTGATTTGAGAAATATATTATAATGAACTTGATTTGAGTATACAATTTTTGCCCTCCCTTCTCATGGGTAGAAAGCGTTTCAAGTCATTGCCGCTCCAGGTATGGTTCATGGTCCTACCCTCCACATCCTGGAGGTGGTAACCTCCTGCTCTCAGGACCCTCTCAACAATATAAGGCCCTTCCCAATTTGGGATGAGCTTACCCATGGGGGCGGATCTCCCCGCAACATCAACTTTCTTTAGCACTAGATCTCCTTCCGCGAATTGCTTGATCCTGATATGCTTGTCGAAGTATCTTGCCATCCGCCATTTGATCTCTTCCTGCATGATGGCCGCGATGTCGCGTAGCTCTTCTACCATGTCCAGCGAGAGGCATAAGCCCTCTTCATTTTCTAGCCTCCAAGCCTCATCTCCGTCATTTGAAGCTGCAACTCATGAGGACCGTACCTCAAATTCCACGGGCAGGACCGCCTCACACCCATGGGAAAGTTTGAATGGGGTCTCCCCGGTAGCCATGTTCGGAGTTGTCCGCAAGGCCCACAATACTGAGGGGAGCTGTTCCACCCAACTCCCCCTCAAGTTCTCTACCTTCTTCTTGAGCAGATTCATGATAATTTTGTTCGCCGCCTCCACCTGACCGTTGCTCCTGGGGTGGTGGACGAAGGCAAACTTGAGGTCAATGCCCAGCTAAGTGCAAAAACTTATAAACTCCTCACTTGTAAATTGAGGACCATTGTCCGTGACGATGGCCTGAGGCAGCCCGTGCATGCAGATGATCTCCCCCAAACGAAGTTCCTGATGACCTGGGAGGTTACTTTGGCCAGCGCCTTAACCTCCATCCATTTAGAGAAGTATTCGATCATAACTAGGAGGAACCTCCTTTGCCCACTAGCAGGAGGGAAAGGCCCAACGATATCGATCCCCCAGATAGCGTACGGCCATGGTGCCGTGATGCTTCGGAGCCTCCGAGCGGGCAAGAGATGGAGGGGGGTATAGAGCTTGCATTTTTGGCACCTCCTCGCAAACTCCGCAGCAACCTTCCTTAAGGTGGGCCAGAAGTACCCCTGCCTGACCACCCTTGCCTCCAACGTTCTACTTCCGGAATGGCTACCACATTCCCCAGAGTGCACCTCCTCCAGAATCCGTCGTGTCTCTTCTTCCGCCACACATCACGCCAGAATGCCCGAAAGCATCTTCCGATGTAAGCTCCCTTCATGCATGAGATAGTGGGCCGCCTTATGCCAAAAGCTCTTTGCCTCCTTGATCCCCTCAGGGAGGTTTCCCGTGACGAAGAAGGTCACAAAGGGATCCACCCATGAGGGTCGCCGATCTACTTCCATGAGCTCCCCTTCCTCGATCGCTGGACGGAACAGATTAGTCAAGGTTCCCCCTCTCCGAGGTCCAAACTTAGCCAACTGATCGGCAGCTGTACTCTCTTCTCTGGGAACGTGTTGGATGGAGAACGTCCGGAACCCCCAGATGATCGCCCTCACCTTGGACAAGTACTTCACAAGGGTGGGTTCCCGAGCTTCGAATTCTCCTCGAATCTGCGATGCCACCTGAAAGTGCAGGTTAGATCTGAAATACTCTAGAGGGGGGGGGGGGGGGGTGAATAGAGTATTGTGCTTACTTCAAACTTTTTACAACTTTTGTTGTAAGCCTAGGTGAACAAGTTAGCAAATAAGAAAAATAAACACAACAACCTAAACAATCACAGATCACAGCCAAAACAAAAATAAAGGGCAACCAGACGACACAAGAAATTTTTATGGTGGTTCCCCAACCTGGGTACATCCACTCTTCTACCACCCTGGTAGGAATCCACTCAGGTTTTTGATCAGGTGCCTGACACCAATGAGCTTTTGTTCAGGTGCTCAAAAACCAAAACCTCAATTCTTTTGGAAGGAGACTTGCAACCAGAATAATTTTGAAGGGAATTAAAACCATGTACAGGAGTTGGAAAAGAGGTGATGGTGTCTTCTCTTTCTCAATAGCACTAAGAAGACTGTGGATTGATTTCAGCAGATATTACTCCCCCTTAGGTCTTGAATGTATCAGGAAAACTGGAGCACTGCTTCAGGGTGATAGGTCTTCAAAGACCTAGAGTGCCTGGACCAGAAATTACTTCAGGAACTTCTTTGATAGATTGATATTTGTGGTCCTTTGAAGTTGTCCTGTAGAGTTGAAGGAAGAAGACTCTTGATAGTGATAGGTTGTTTTTCTTCTTCTTGATGAAGTTGTTCTCTGGCCAAGACTGATTGCAGTAGCACTTTAGATTTTAGTATGATTGTTCTTCTGTGCAATCTGAGTGTGTCTGTCTGATTGTTTTGTGTGTATCACTGTATGTCTGTATGACTGTGTAGTAGTACTTGATCCTTTCTTTTCTGACTTCTACTGACTGAAGAACACCCTGGAAATTTGAAATCTTAAGCAGTAAATGCAGTCGACATGGGAAGGAAGCGACAATCAATGATTTCCCCAACTGTCCCATGGAAAAACGGCATGTAATAATCCAAGATTAATGCGCGTTCTAACGGTAACATTCCGAGAAGATAGAGCATTGATTACTCCGGAATCATCGCCAAGAAACGGGACGAGAAACTGGAGAAGACCTAGTCTGGAATTGTCGAACGAAGAACGCAATTCGTCGAGATGAGTTAGAGTTCGTCGAGCTGAGCTTGAGTTTGTCGAGCTGAGCTTGATGAGTTCGTCGACCAGACAATCTTCATTTGTCGAACGGACAGTCTTCATTCGTTGAGCTGAGATCCAAATTCGTCGAGTGAAGAGAGATTGTGGACTTAGCTAAATATTCCGCATCTACTGATATTCTGTGTCGACATAAGTTGGTGTCGACTGATTGATCTTGGTGTCGACTCAAATCTTCTGGTGTCGACATGAGCTGGTGTTGACATAAATTGTCTGGTGTCGACACTAATCCTAAGTGTCGACACAGATCCTCTGAATTCAGAAATCGTCGAGTAGAGTATTGCATTCGTCAACCTGAGAAGCTGACTTCGTCGACCTGAGAAGTTGAGAACTTGAGGTCCAAGTTCGTCGAGCTCAGAATCTAATTCGTCGACCGAAGCTTGAAGTTGGACTTAAAAAATTTTTGAAGTTGTCCTGACTTTAGCTTGATGTAGAAACTCAGTCTTCGTCGAACAAAGAACAAGGATCGTCGAGCTCAGCACTAAGAATTGTCTCACGATCGTCGAGCGTCGAACACCTTTTGTCGAGCTGAGTTCGACGAACGTCGAACTCATTTGACTTAGTCTTGAAAACTTCTAAATCTTGAGTCTCTGATGGTCTTGATGATAGCTGATCCATCTGATGTTGGCTCTAAGGACTTGGCCTAGACTCTAGGACACAAACTTGACCCTGGCTATACATGTTGGGTCACATCCTAAGTCAGTGAACCTAGCCCAAATCAACTAGGGATCCAACAATCTCCCCCTATTTGGGTGAGGTCACTAACATAGACAAAACAGAAACAAACAGAAAAACAAAGCAGGAAAAGAAATATATCTGGCAGAGAATTACCAACACATGCAGCAGATATATATATATATACATAGGCTTTGTTTAAACAAAAAGCATAGTTTGAAAACAAATACATAAAGAAAATGAAGCAAAATAAGGATTACTTCTTCTTCTTCTGCATAGGTTTGTCTTCAGTTTTCTTCTCTCCTGGCTTTTTGAAGATGATTTCTCTCTTTAGATCTGAAGCCTGAGCGTTTGTCATAGTCATATCAGCTGCCCCAATAATATGTAGGATTTCACGTGTTGTGGCGGGGCAAATTTTTAAAAAAATTCCCAACAACCACACAATACACGGGATCGGATATCCAATGTAAACGCCTTACTAGTAAAGAAATTACAAAACCTAACTCATCACATCTAACCATTGCAAAAGGGGTTAGAAATGTACCTCTAGGGAACAAAATCCCTAGGCGGAAGAGGAGGCACGTCGGAGAGATAAATTGCAATCCCACCGCAACGATGAGTCCAATCGTCTTGCCTCTTGGTTCACCTCGAACCCGAACAACGACCCAAGTCCGTTGATAGGAGAAGAGAGCACTCGCTTAGACCAATTTCGTCAAGAGCACCGAGGACTCCAAGTGGTTGAATCACACTAGTCGTCGACGTGAGAAGTGCGGAGTAGAAATACCCAAACAGGGCTGCTGGAGGAGAATGACCAAAAAGGCAGATCAGTCGTGGCCGAGGCTCTCTCCTCAAGCCGGATCTGGAAATGCACGACCGTCTCACGAGCCGTCGGCGAGCCCAAATGCAGACCAGCGACGGCGAGATAAGAGTGGTGAGAACGAGGAACACCGGCAAGGAGGATGAGGGAGAAGCGGGTGAGCCTGGACGGGGAACGGCGGCGGTGAACGGCGCGTCGTCGGGGTGCCTCCTGAAAAGCCCTAGCCTGACCCTTTTCTATTTCCTTCCGCCTCCTTCCTCCTGGTTATGTCCCGTGAAAACCAAAACCTGCTTATATATATGTATATTTATATATATATATATATATATATATATATATATATATATATATATATATATATATATGTATATATATATATATATATATATATATATATATATATATATATTATCATATATATATATATTTATATATATTATCATATATATATATTTATATATATTATCATATATATGAATTACATATATATACCGGATATTTCCAAATCAAGCCCGTTTAGGTTGGGGTTATACAAACTCCAATCACTGTGCCCTTCTATTAAATAATTACGACAACTAGCCTTGTCGTAATTCTCTTTTAATAATTGCACAGAGAAAAAAACGGTCTAAGCACGAACTGTCACCATATATTCTGTCTGAGTCTAATACGGTGAATCTAGGCTGTTCCCGTTCATTTGGTGTGACCTCGCAGAGGGTATATGTCGTCACGGCAATAATTCACCAATTTGTATTATTGACTATAAGAGGCTTTATCAAGGCATTATTGTCGCCACAACAACACGTTAAAGCAGGTAATCGAACTAAATGGCCAGTGTCTAACTTTTGTCACATGATATCATAAATATTGTGCGAATTTGGGACCGTGTCATTCTCGCACTATATTTGTCTTTCTTGGTCTCATAAGCAAGTGTGTCTTTATAACTACATTAGTTATAATGCATGTTATACAAACTCGCTTTGCCAAGGGGCCTGATTATATCATAACCCAAAATAGCTTTAGGACAAATGATATTTCTATATATACATCCCTTACGCATAAGTGTGAACAACGAATCACAGTATATATCACCATCAAAAGATAGTCTTCAACTACAATCACATTGCTCACACCGACGCGCTTAATCTACATATCTCATATCTCACTAGACACGTTGTAAGCACTAATGACACTAAACACATTCCATTTTAATGTTACAACTTAAGATAGGCCAACCTCAATATGTATGAAACAATACGCATACATACTCACATGAATAAACGATAACTATTATCAACATTTGTAGAACTACAATGTACTTTAATTCACATGACAATCCAAGGTGGTGGTCAATGTCCTTCTTTGACTACCAGGATCGTGAGCAAATAAAATTAAGATCATATGATGGAACTTAAGTGTTCTACAGCTCAAGACCAAGGGCATCTTCTGGAGCTATCATGAAGCATCATCATGTGATATAGGGACAGAATGAGTTAAACATTCATCAAAAACATGAACTTTAATAAAATTAGAGACAACTTTCAAAACACAAATCCTTCAATCTCCCACTTGTTTTTAAAGTTTCCAATAAAAGAAATATAAAACATAGGAATCCTTCGTCATAAAACATCAAGCCATTCTCCATGGTCTTGCAACCCCATGGACTCGAAATGAATTTCTCCTTTGGCTTGAGACAGAGGCTTGGTGAAGGGATCAGCTGTGTTGCTATTCGTGTCAATCCATAAAAGCGCAATCTTGCCTTCTTCAATGAAGTCGCGTGTGACAAAATACTTCCGATCCATGTACTGTCTTGTGATGTGATTTCGGTTCCTTGATTTATGAAATGGAAGCACTATTATCACAAAACAATCTCAAGGGCCCTTCACTAGATGCCACGACTCCCAATTCCTTAAGAAATTTCTTTATCCAGACTGCCTCTTTGCTTGCCTCTGCGGCCGCCATGACTTCCGCTGCGGTGGTTGAATCAGCAGTAGTGGATTGTTTCCAACTACGCCAACTCACAGCTCCACCATTCAGAAGAAAAACAAACCCAGATTGAGATCTTCTATCGCCCGGATCTGTCATAAAACTAGCATCCGTGTAACCTTCTACACGGAGCTCTTTATGTCCACCAAATACAAGAAACTTATTCTTGGTTCTCTTAAGGTACCTAAGAATATTGTTGACCGCCGTCCAATGATATGGACTAGGTGAAGCTTGATATCGACTCGTCATGCTGAGAGCATATGCGACATCCGGTCTCGTACAGATCATGACATACATGATGGAACCTATGGCAGAAGCATAGGGCACATTCATCATGTATTCGAGGTCTTTATGTGATGAGGAACATTGAGACTTGCCTAGCTGAGTAGACGTCTTGATTGGCACATTTCCTTTCTTAGAGTTTTCCATATGGAACCTTTCTAAGACTTTGTCAATGTAGATACTTTGACTTAGGCCAATAAGTCTACGTGATCTATCTCTATATATCTTTATCCCTAAGATATATTGGGCTTCACCCATGTCCTTCATTGAAAAGATTGTTTTCAATAAATTTCTTACTTGTTCCATTAATGTTAAGTTGTTTCCTATTAAGAGAATATCGTCAACATACAAGATCAAGAATATAACGTTGCTCCCACTAACCTTCTTGTACAAACAAGGCTCTTCCTTGCTTTGAATGAACTCAAGGGTTTTAACTTCTTCATCAAAGCGTTTGTTCCAACTCCTTGATGCTTGCTTCAACCCATAAATGGCTCTTTGAAGCTTGCATACTTTGCCGCTATTTTGAGAATCTTCAAAACCTTGAGGTTGCTTCATGAATACATCCTCATCTAGCTTTCCATTTAGGAAGGCCGTTTTGACATCCAATTGCCAAATTTCATAATCATGAAATGCAGCAATCGCCAACATGATCTGAATAGTCTTAAACATCACAACGGGCGAGAAAGTTTCATCATAGTCAATACCTTGGATTTGACTAAAACCTTTCGCTACAAGTCTTGCCTTGTAGGTTGTCATGTTTCCATTCATATCCATCTTCCTCTTAAAAATCCATTTACAGGGGATGGATTTCTTTGCATCAGGAAGGTCAACCAAGTTCCATACTTAGTTATCATACATGGATTTTATCTCGGACTTCATGGCTTCAAGCCATTCTACGGAATCCTTTCTTTCCATTGCTTCTTCATAGGTCAACGGGTCTTCTGTGTCTAGAATAAACACCTCATGAATACCCATGTAAAAGTCAGGCTTTTTCCTTTCCCTGATCGACCTTCTAAGATCCTTTGGTTTGCCTAGCTCAGCCTGAGTTTTTTGAATTTCCTCCACTATTTCTGGTGGAGTCAATTCTTGCTCAACACGAGTAAGAGTAACCGGTGGTGGCAAAGCAAGAGTTTCCTCCGTAATCATTTGCGGAGGTGGAATACTCATGCTCCCACTGACTAAAGGAACTTCTTGTGACTCTTGGTGATCATATTGAACATCAATGCTCATCTCACGATCACTTTCTTGTAGGTTTTCTTGAGCTTCCTCAAGTGTCACCCTACAGTCACAGCTTTTGATTCTTTCAAGAAACTCTTTCTCTAAGAATGTAGCACCCTTCTTAACAAAAATAGTATTTGTTGATTTGTGCCAAAAGCTATACCCTTTTGTTTCTCTTGGATATCCAATGAAGAAACACTTATCGGCTTTGGGGTCTAGTTTGGATGATTGCATACGTTTGACATATGCCTCACAACCCCAAATCTTAAAGAAATATGTGATGGGTGGTTTCCCAACCCATATTTCATGTGGAGTTTTCTCTACGACCTTAGTTGGAACGAAGTTTAAAGTGTAAGCTGCCGTTAAAAGTGCATGACCCCAAAAATATAAAGGTAGATCGGTTTGACACATCATGGTTCTAACCATGTTAAGCAGAGTCCGGTTTCTCCTTTCGGAGACACCATTCCATTGCAGTGTCCCAGGAGGAGTTAGATGTGGTACAATACCACACTCCTTTAGGTAAGTATTGAACTCATTGCTCAAGTACTCACCTCCACAATCTGTTCTCAAAACTTTGATTCTCCTATCTAGTTGATTTTCCACTTCATTTTTATACTCCCTGAACTTGGCAAGGGATTCACTCTTATGCTTCATAAGATAAACATAGCCATATCGACTATAATCATCCGTAAAAGTGATGAAGTACCTAAAACCATCTCTAGCACACACATTCATTGGACCACATACATCAGAGTGTATCAATTCCAATAAGTTGTTTGCTCTTGCACCTTTCTTTATAAAAGGTGTCTTGGTCATTTTGCCCCTTAGGCATGATTCGCATATATCAATCGCATTAGAATGAAAAGAACCTAAAAGATTAGCCTGATGTAATTTCCTTATGCGATTTTCATTAATGTGACCAAGACGATGGTGCCATAAGAGAGTCTCACTTATGTGAGATATTTTGAGTCGTTTGTTACTGATATTTAATACTTGTTTATCATCAACAATGTTAAGCAAATACAATCCATTGGAAATGAAAGCACTTGCATAAAATAAACCATCCTTCTCAATTCTAACTTGGGAGTTCCCAATGACAAAACTAAAACCTTCTGCATCCAAACATGATACAGAAATAATGTTTCTTAAAATAGAAGGGACGTGATAAATATTAAATAAAGTTAGACATAAACCACTAGGTAAGGGGAGTTCCAAAGTGCCCACCGCAACTGCAGAAATACTAGCACCGTTTCCAACCTTCAGCACCACCTCTCCTTTGGAGAGAGATCTCCTATCCTTTAATGAATGCACATTTGAGATTAAGTGAGCACATGATCTGGTATCAATTACCCAATCAAGGATAGTAGTGGTTAAATTAAAACTCAACTCAATAACAAAAATACCTTTAGGATGCTTCCTTTCGATTTTGCCTTCATCCAAGTCTCTCTTGTACTTGGGGCAGTTCATTTGAAGTGTCCCTTCTCATGGCAATGGAAGCATTCAGTGAGAGAGTTAGAAGAATTCTTCACTTTGCCTCCCTTGGAGGCACTATCTGGAGTACCTCCCTTTTTGCCCTTGAGATGAAAATTTCCTTTCGAGGTCTGGCATTTAGACTTATTCTTGTTTTTGAATATCTTCTTGCTATCAGACGCCACAGCTAAGACAGCATTTCCCTTTGTCTTGCCCATGTCAACCTCAGCTGTTTTGAGGGTGTTATGGAGTTCATTTATGGTCATTTGCTTCTCACGCATATGATAATGCATGATGAAATCCTTAAACGAGTAAGGCAGTGACCCCAAAATGATGTCTTCCGCAATGTCTTCAGGAATTGGAGACTTCAGTTTCTCCAACTTTTCCAAATAGCCTTGCACCTTAAGGAAGTGCACTGAGACAGACTCACCCTCCATCATCTTGCACCTGGTGAGTGCGATGGTGGTCTTATAGCGCTCTTTACGAGCACTATCGGTGAACATCTTCTCCAATTGTACTACAATTTCCTTTGCAGGAGTATCGAGAAATTTCCTTTGCAGCTGATCGCCAATGCTGGCCAGGATCAGAGTCTGCACGACACGTTGACTGTCATTCCATCTTTTCTGTTCCTCCTTCTCAGCATCAGTTGGCTTGCCAATCTCTTTCTCTACTGGGCATTCACCCTCTAGTATAGGTAAGAGATTCTCCAAGCGCAACACGATGTTAAGCTTGAGGACCCAGTCAGAGTAGTTTGACCCGTCGTTAGCAAGTGGGCTTTTATCAATCATCGAACGCAGAAAATTTGGCAGTGTAGACATAGCTCTATTTTAAAAAAAATATGAGAGTAAGATAGAGTTCATGTTCAGAATAATTTCCCTAAAAAAATTTATTAGAGAGATCCAAAAATTGCTTTAAAATAGTGAATCAAGATCCTTTTAACCTAGTGGACTCATCCACAAGATTATTAGGTAGGTACCAATCACCAATCATAACCTTTTAAGATAATCTTAAACACTTATGATTCTTGATAGTAATAATGCAAACAACTATTTTAAAACATAACACTTTCCCAAAGGACCAAGCCTAGATCTTGGTGATTTGATTAAGAAAACTCATCCTGTAAGGAAACTCATGCGAGTGACATTCCAACAAAATCAGCAAGAAGTGCCTCACACAATCTACTCACTTGTGGCCTAATGTCGACTCGCATAAGTGCCACCATGTCTAGTGATTGAAATTACACTCATGTTCATTCAATATCACTAGCTTAGATGGACACGATGAGGAGGAAAGACATTCTTAAATTTTTCTTTCTCATATTCCCAAAAGAATGGAGGAAATTCCAAAATACCTAACTCACGGCATTCTAAAAAAATATTATATCCATTCCATACCAATTACATTCCAGAGTTGCAATAAAATAAGGAAAAACGAAAGCAAGCAAAGAACCTGCTAAACGGGATCCTAACAATGAATGGACTATGTACACAACCCAACGTGTTTCACGTAGATCATTTTAAATCCAAAAAAATGATCTTCTCATAATCCAAACTAGGGTAGATTACGTTAACTTGAAACCGGGTTGTGACATAGCCAATCCAAACCATTAGGTAAAAAAAACTAGCAAAGGAGGGCCACATTTTCATTGGATATCAACCTGGCTTTGATACCACTGTAGGATTTCACGTGCTGTGGCGGGGCAAATTTTAAAAAAAATTCCCAACAACCACACAATACACGGGATCAGATATCCAATGTAAACACCCTACTAGTAAAGTAATTACGAAAACCTAACTCATCACATCTAACCATTGCAAAAGGGGTTAGAAATGTACCTCTAGGGAACAAAATCCCTAGGCGGAAGAGGAGGCACGTCGGAGAGATAAATTGCAATCCCACCGCAACGATGAGTCCAATCGTCTTGCCTCTTGGTTCACCTCGAACCCGAACAGCGACCGAAGTCCGTTGATAGGAGAAGAGGGCACTCGCTTAGACCAACTCCGTCAAGATCACCGAGGACTCCAAGTGGTTAAATCACACTAGTCGGCGTGAGAAGTGCGGAGTAGAAATACCCAAATAGGGCTGCTGGAGGAGAATGACCAACAAGGCAGATCAGCCGTGGCCGAGGCTCTCTCCTCAAGCCGGATCTGGAAATGCACGGCCGTCTCACGAGCCGTCGGCGAGCCCAGATGCAGACCAGCGACGACGAGATAAGAGAGGTGAGAACGAGGAACACCGGCGAGGAGGATGAGGGAGAAGCGGGCGAGCCTGGACGGGGAACGGCGGCGGTGAACGGCGCGCCGTCGGGGTGCCTCCTGAAAAGCCCTAGCCCAACCCTTTTCTATTTCCATCCGCCTCCTTCCTCCTGGTTATGTCCCGTGAAAACCAAACCTGCTTATATATGTATATATATATATATATATTTATATATTTATTTATATATATTATCTTTTAATATATATTTTTATTTATATATATTATCATATATATATTTATATATATTATCATATATATGAATTACATATATATACCAGATATTTCCAAATCAAGCCCGTTTAGGTTGGGGTTATAACAAACTCCAATCACTGTGCCCTTCTATTAAATAATTACGACAACTAGCCTTGTCGTAATTCTCTTTTAATAATTGCACAGAGAAAAAATAGTCTAAGCACGAAGTGTCACCATATATTCTGACTGAGTCTAATACGGTGAATCTAGGCTGTTCCCGTTCGTTTGGTGTGACCTCGCAGAGGGTACATGTCGTCACGACAATAATACACCAATTTGTATTATTGACTATAAGAGGCTTTATCAAGGCATTATAGTCACCACAACAACACGTTAAAGGAGGTAATCGAACTAAATGGCCAGTGTCTAACTTTTGTCACATAATATCATAAATATTGTGCGAATTTGGGACCATGTCATTCTCGCACTATATTTGTCTTTCTTGGTCTCATAAGCAAGTGTGTCTTTATAACTACATTAGTTATAATGCATGCTATACAAACTCGCTTTGCCAAGGGGCCCGACTATATCATAACCCAAAATAGCTTGGGGACAAATGATATTTTGATATATACATCCCTTACGCGTAAGTGTGAACAACGAATCACAGTATATATCACCATCAAAAGATAGTCTTCAACTACAATCACATTGCTCACACCGACGCGCTTAATCTACATATCTCATATCTCACTAGACACGTTGTAAGCACTAATGACACTAAACACATTCCATTTTAATGTTACAACTTAAGATAGGTCAACCTCAATATGTATGAAACAATACGCATACATACTCACGTGAATAAACGATAACTATTATCAACATTTGTAGAACTACAATGTACTTTAATTCACATGACAATTCAAGGTGGTGGTCAATGTCCTTCTTTGACTACCAGGATCGTGAGCAAATAAAATTAAGATCATATGATGGAACTTAAGTGTTTCTACAGCTCAAGACCAAGGGCATCTTCCTGAGCTATCATGAAGCATCATCATGTGATATATGGACAGAATGAGTTAAACATTCATCAAAAACATGAACTTTAATAAAATTAAAGACAACTTTCAAAACACAAATCCTTCATAATATTCAAAGATGTAGCTCTGGGGACAACTGCTTCTGGATGGAGCTTCATATAGTCATCAACATTAAACAGTTTATTGCCTTTGTCAAATCTTTTCCACTCTTCTTTTTTGTACTTTGACATTGTTGTTAACCCTGATGTATCTTTGTGGTGAAGATTTTATAAGTTTTAAAAAAAAATCCAAACTAAAATCTCAACTAGGCAAGTGCACATATCGAAATTTAGTATAGGAGATGTCGTATTTGAACTCGGGGACCGTTGAGTACTTGTACTCACAAGGAAGAGCTATTATTTTATCGATCGGAAATTGTTTTTTTGCGAACAAGAAAACGCTAGACTAAGAGGAGAAATGTGATGATAAAAGGCTACCACTTGATCTAGAATCCCTTTGGGCTAGAATAATTTCCAAGAAATTAAAAAACACAAGCATCTAAATTATTGACTTCGACCGCGGAGGTTCCAAAACTACAAGATGCCTCTCTCGAGAATACGCACTCGACTAACCTTAGGTTGATCGATTAAGACCTCTCGGCCAGTCGAAAAACCTAAGCTTGCTTTAGGCGGTGAACCTCCCTAATGGAGTTGACTCCAATGCAGAAGAATTTTGCCTTCCTCTCTCGAGGAGTGCAAGAAACTCTCTTTATCCTTGAGTGATCTACTCGTATCCACAACCTCTCGGTAAATCTAGGATACAAATCTAAGCTCGAATAAACATAATTTCCAACTTATGAATTCGAAGAAATTTAAATCAAAGATAAATCAAAGTACATAAAATAGAATGCTTACTAATTTGAGACAAAAATAAGAAATTTATTCCATTCCAAAGTTCATCATGATCAAGTGCTAATTGAAAATTAGCTACTCATCATGATGGGAGAATTACAAGAAAGATTGCGGAGAGACGTGATTATAAAGTGTACTTGGAAATAAAGGCTACACTATGAATTTAAAATGCAAGAAATACAGTAAATAAAACAGAATTAAGCTCCCAAAAAACTCTCCCCAGCTTCTAGAATTGCCTGGATTTTATAGGCAAAGTTGCTGGATGGTCACGCCCCTATGTCACACCCGTGACCTAGGGTGTGTCGGGCTCGGAAACGTCGTCTTCAATTCTTCAGAACGTTGGCGCGAAACCGCCAAATATCGTTAATTGGCGGGTCATGCCCGTGACCTAGGGCGTGTCTTGACGGTTGCTGAAAACGGCGGGAAGCAGAAACGGCGGGAGTAACTTCGGTCGTTGTTCGAAGAGTCACGCCCCGGATCATGCCCGTGATCATGGGCGTGTAAGACGAAAACCGCCAAAATCTGGAAACTGCAGCATTTAGTTGACACGCCAGGATGTCACGGTTCTGGCTCACGCCCGTGACCAATATGTCACGCCCGTGTCAGGGCGTGTAACTTTAACCCAACGTGGATCTGGAGTTCTGGATCATCAGCGTGGCACGCCTGGAGAACGCGCTCATGTCAACTTGGCACGCCCGTGACATATGTGAAAGAAATTGTACCTAATCACCTAGAGGGGGGGGGGGTGAATAAGTGACTTAATCTTTTTACAATTTTTAGGCAGATTTCAGTTTATATCTCAGAGTTTTAACTAAATCTACACTGCAGTCAATCAAAAATCACAGCAATCAATCAAGCACATATTGAACACACAAATTTATAGTGGTTCCCCAAGGTTTGGGTACATCCACTTTCCCCTTCGCCTATCTAGTAGAGTACTAGATTCAGCCAAACTCCTCCAATATCTCAGATCCTCAGATCTTACACTCAGAACCTCAACCAGGTTCCTACAGCTCAGGCCCAAGGCCCTACAACTCAGTCTTCTCCAAAGACCTACACTCAGCCACAAGGCCTACACTCAGCCACAAGGCCTACACTCAGCCACAAGGCCTACACTCAGCCACAACAGGCCTACACTCAGAGATTTAGATCTCCTACACTCAGGCACACAGGCCCTACACTCAGCCTTTATAATTACAGGCTTACAAGAAAATATGAATACAAAGATTATACCTTCAACTCAGAGAAAAGAGAGATGAGTTGAAAGGTTCTTGATGAGTTCTTGGAAGAACTCTGCTGAGATCAATCTGACTTGGCTTTCTTCAAAGCTTCTTGAATGTAGAACACAATAGGATTGATCTTCTGCAGCTGATCTTCAATCACTGCAACTTAAGATTCAGAATTAGGTCTGAACCCTTCTTCACAGCCTGGTTCCAATGGCTGTCTTCTTGGATGGAGCTCTCTCTCTCCAACTACTTAGAACTTCAGATCACTTCAACTGATTTGTGTTAATCTGTGTTGAATCTATGTTGAATCTTCTCTTTCTGTTGTCAGTATAAGCCTATTTATAGGCCTTCTTCATGATGACCGGCTGGTCCGGTTCCTAACTGATTTCTGACAACTCTGACAGGTGCAGTAGACCGGCTGGAATGGCAGCTGTCAAGTCATCCAGTCACTTCTTGAAATAACTGTAACTATCTGAAAGTGTCGAGACAGTCTGTCTTTAAGTGTCGACACTTATAGACCAAGTGTCGACACAAGTAGACTAAGTGTCGACACTCGCCTTCAAGGTGTCGACACAACTCCTTGTGTTGTAGAATTGACTTCTCGACACAACTTCTGCATCATGTGTCGACACTGATATTGTGTGTCGACACAAGTACTTGTTCTTCAGTACATTGTTGAATTCTTGTAAGTGTCAACACATCTCCTTGTGTCGACACATCTTCATGTGTTGAACTTGTTCAGTGTCGACACTTCTTCTTGGTGTCGACACATGCCTTCTGTGTTGATACTTGCTGAGTGTCGACACAGCTCCTTGTGTCGACACATCTTGCTTCTGTTGAGACTCTGCTGAGTGTCGACACATCTCCTTTGTGTTGACACTTATACTTAGAATTTTGTTGAACTTTGCTAAGTGTCGACACAGCTCCTTGTGTCGACACTTTCTTCATGTACTGAGTCTTCTGCTGAGTGTCGACACATTCTTTCTAGTGTCGACACTTTCTTCAAGTGCTGAGTCTTCTGCCGAGTGTCGACACATTCCTCATTATGTCGACACTTATACTTAGACTTTGCTGACTTTGGCTGAGTGTCGACACATCCTCCAAGTGTCGACACTTTCTGATGTAGACACAGTTCCTCTGGGTGTCGACACAACTGCTAAGTGTCGACACTGCTTCACTGCACTTTTCTTCATTGAGTGTCAACACAGCTCCTTGTGTCGACACTTCCTGTCTGGTGTCGACTCTTCATCACTGGTGTCGACACAAGTACTCCAAGTGTCGACACTGCTTGCCTGGGTGTCGACACAAGTCTTCTTAAGTGTCGACACATTTCTTCTGGGTGTCGACACATGGACTTAGAATCTTTTTATCTTTCCCTGCAAATACTTAACCTGCACAAGTAAACTCAAAATACATCAAATACATTTTGATGTATATCATTGAGTAGGGTGAGGCTTCTTCAAATCAGGTACATTAGAACCAATGTACCTAACAATCTCCCCCTATTTGGAGAAGTCATAACCCTTAGTCAATGATATACACCATACAGAATAAAATCATAGCATGATGTAAAGCAGGATTATATAATAGGGCAAATTCATAAACATGTATTAATCAAAACATGTAAACACAGATATCATCTCAGAACAATTATGAAATAGATTTATAACACATCATATTGTTCTAAGAACTTCATTATTTTCATTATCCAAAAGTTTACAATAGAGTTTAATACAAATGATTACACATGTAAACTTAAGAAAAATTCTATTCTACTACTGCTCAGCCTCCTTAATAATTATGCCCTTCCCAGATTATATCTTGGCTTGCACATGGGATTCAGCATCTTCAGCAACAGCAGGCTTTTTCTCTTTCAGCTCCTTCTTCTTCAGCTCTTCAACTTTAATCTTTTGCCTCTCAAAGTAGTGATATGGCTTGGGAAAGTACTTGTTAGGCTCCTGGGCAGTAGGAGGTAGCTTTCCCATCTTTACCTTTCTTCTATATTGCACTATGGCTTCTTGCCTTGTCTCATGCTTTCTCCACTCCAGTTCAGAAAACCATTTGTTCCTGTCTTGAATATTATCTTTGGCAGCCTTCCATGCAGTCAAAATAATATTTCTTGAAGTGGGACTCCACTGTTCAAAATATGGTCTTTGTTCAGCCTGCTCTCTGAACCTCTTCTTAGACAGTTTGGCCTCTTGTTCTTTCAGCAAAGCTTCTTGCATAGCCTCAGATACTGGCTGAACCACTTTGTCTAGGATAACCTTCTGAGTTCCATCAGGTGGACTATACATGGACTGTATATCAGCTTGTACCATATCAAAATCTGGAGGAGGGTAGATGACTTGAGCCACTTCAGGTTGCTCCCCTCCTAGATATGCAGGATGTATCCCAGATTCTGGCACATTGTCATCATCACATAAAGGAGGATAACCAAGAGTAGCTCTGATGGAATTAGAAATCCACTTGGCATGATCAGAGCTGGCTTTGACTAACACCCTCTCCCCCTTTATGACTTCTCTTTCCATGTGATCCCTTAGATCATCCTTTTGAAATCTGATTTGGTTATCCAAATAGTTGACTCCATCTTTAAAGAAAGGTTTCAACCTTTGGAGCTTTTCAGTTATCAACTTCTGAGAGTCTTGAATTGCAGAAGTAACATCAGTTAAACTCTTTTGCAATGTTTTATCAAACTCTGCCTTAGCAGTAGCAGTAGAAGTAGTCAGTCCAGCAGCTATGTTCTTCATCTCTGTGACAATGATATTGTGTGAAGCTGTTAAGTTGTCATTCATTCTGATCTGGTTCTCAAGAACATATCCTTGCTTCAGTGCAATGCCATCTACTTGAGCTTTAATTTTCTCTTGATGAGTAGCTAGATAGACTACTGCATTCCCTCCCTTGTGGAAGCAGTCAGTCATCTCATTCTTATTTAGATTCATCTCAAATCTAATAGACTTAATATCCTAAGCCAGATCAAACTGTAGTGATTTTTGTCCTTCATCTACATACTTTTCCAGTGCTTGTCTTTGCTCATCAAGCTTTATCTGCATAGCAACCATCAGAGCACTATAATTTATAGTTGGTGCTGGCTGTAGTGCAGGCTGTGGTGCTATAGTTTGCAATGCCTTCTTATAAGTCTGGCTCCTTCTTTTAAATACTTGGAATTTTCTTTTCTTAGCTCTGGCAGCCTCCTCATCTTCAGATGCTGATGTACTTGCAATTTCTACCCTCTCCTTAGGTAGCTCCTCAACAGCTTTTGGCTTCTCAGGCTCTTGCCTTGCAGGTTCTTCATCAAGTATTACTTGCTCCCCCTCAACTTGGGACTTCTCCCCCTCAGCAGTAGCACTTTCCTTGTCAAAGTCTGTGTGATCCAGATTAAGGAAGAGATCTTCCATTGTATACTCTTGTTGAGGTTGTGCAGGAGATTCTCTTGGCTCATCAACAACTTGATCAGATACAACTTGAGCTGCAACAGATGTGTCCTCCATGACAACATCTGGGAGTTGACTATCAATCTGAGATTGCTGATTTATATCAGATAAGTTATCAATTATAGCTTCACTCTCAATATGGAAATCTAATTGATTGATTTCCGAGATTACCTCAAGGATAGTGTGGGTTGCTTGCTCACTCTCTAGTGGAGTTGGTTCTTCCACAACTAGTGGCTCCCCCTGGACTGATTCCAGGTGAATGGGGCTAGCTTGAGGTAGCTCCCCCTGCCTCTCTACAACATCTTGTTGAGCTGGAGACTTCCCAGCAGTTTCAGGTTCTTGTTCATCATCTGGTGTAAAGACAACTTGCTCCTCAGAGCTACTAGATAATACTTGAGCTACTAGAGCTATCTTCTTCTTCTTTAGTGGGGTTTCCTTCTCAGGTGTTGGCATCTCCTTAGACAAGACCCTATCCCATCTGGAGAAGAGTCTCATGTCCATCTTCCTCATATAGTTGATCTTAGTTCCAGCAGCTTGACTCATTACTTCTAGTATACTACCAGCCAAGTAAAGACTTAATATCCTACCCAAATTGGGTTTCTTCAGACTTTCTTTGATCTTATCAAAGACAACAACATACCAATCAGTTTGCAGGGTGAAGATAATCCTTGTCATAAGATTGAACATATGGGCTGATACCCTATCATGCCCTCCAGGCTTACTCAAGATCACATTGCCAACAATTTCTGAGAGAAATTTTCCTTGGTTGTTCATGCCTTTCCTATTGAAAACTGATCCAATTTTCATCTTTGAATCCAGACCACACCATGTCAATGCTTCTCTGTTCTTAGAAGCAGTTACTTCATCCTCTTCTTTTGTCCTTGGCAGGTTTAGAACATTTCTCAAACTTTTAGGTGAGACCTTCACCTTTTCTCCATGAACCCTTGACTTGATCTTGAATCCAGAGTCGTCTAGGGTTGCTCCATTCAGAAATTCTAAAACTTCTTTCTTCCAAATCTTTGTGGGATCTGACATAAGAAAATCCAACCTCGAGTCTGCAACTAGGGTTACCACATTCTTGATCTCCGGGTCTGCATCATCAAACGCATGTCGCACCAGTTCATAGCCTTCGTTCACGTTCTCCTCGAGCTTTGGCGCCATTAGGGTTTGAAGAATTTGACTAGAGAGAAGAGAGGTGTCGACACACAAGTTTGGTCTCGAAACTTTAGAGAGTGTGTCGACAGACACTGGAGAAATCCCATTTATACCTTTCTAGGTTTGAAGATGAAAGGGCGGGTCAAGAAACTCAAATTGTGTCGACACTGTCGATAAGTGTCGACACAGACTTATAATGTCTCGACACACTGTGCTGACACAAGTTTAGTCGACAGATTATATGTGTCGACACTTGTTTATGTGTCGACACCACTCAACTCGACACTTAGTCAAGACTGTACTTAGATAATTCTGAGTAAATACTAAGTGTCGACACCACCTTGGTTGTGTCGACACTGTCTCTGTATGTGTCGACACTAATATTCTGAAGTGTCGACACCAACTTCCTAGATGTGTCGACACCTTTTCCCTGAAGTGTCGACACCACTTTTCTGTGTCGACACAGATAACTCTGTGTGTCGACACCTTTTTACTTAGCCATTTCTGTAAACTTATTCTAAGTTTATCATACCTAATTCAATTTTGAACCTATTGAATTTGGTTTCTTTTAGGGGCTTAGTATACATGTCAGCTAGTTGATTATCAGTATTTACATACTCAAGTGATATATCTTCCTTTTCTACATATTCCCTTAGAAAATGATATTTTATCTCAATATGTTTAGTTCTACTATGGGAAACAGGATTGTTAGCAATTGATATAGCACTAGTAGAATCACAAAACAGTGGTGTTCTACTTACTTGAATACCATAATCCTCAAGCTGATGTTGTATCCATAGAAGTTGAGCACAACAACTTCCTGTAGCCACATATTCTGATTCTGCTGTGGAGATAGCCACACTTGTTTGCTTTTTTCTACTCCATGAAATCAGTCTTCCACCAAGGAATTGACAGGTTCCAGTTGTACTTTTTCTGTCTTCTTTGTAGTCTACAAAGTCTGCATCTGAATAACCTGTTAGTTCAAAATCTCCATTCCTAGGGCACCAGAGGCCTAGATAAGGAGTGCCCTTTAGATATCTCAGTATCCTTTTGACTGCTGTCAAATGAGACTCTTTAGGGCATGCTTGGTACCTAGCACAGACACATGTAGCATACATGATATCTGGTCTACTGGCAGTCAAGTATAGAAGGGAGCCAACTATCCCTCTATACAAAGTCTCATCTATAGGTTTCCCTGCATCATCTTTGCTAAGAGACATACTTGACCCCATAGGAGTCTTCATGGTACTGGATGAATCCATACCATACTTCCTTATGAGTTCTAGGGTGAACTTAGACTGGCATATGGATAAACCATTCTCAGTCTGTATAACTTGGAGACCCAAGAAGAACTTAAGTTCCCCCATACTGCTCATCTCAAATTGTCCTTGCATTAGTTTTGCAAATATTTTGCAAAGACTACTTTCAGTAGACCCAAATATTATGTCATCTACATATATTTGGACTAGTATGATATTGCCTCTGGATTCCCTAAGGAATAGAGTCTTGTCTATTTTCCCCCTTGTGAACTTATTCTCAATGAGGAAACTAGACAGGGTTTCATACCAAGCCCTAGGGGCTTGTTTTAACCCATACAATGCCTTCCTAAGTCTATAGACATAATTAGGTTGAGTTGAATCAACAAAACCTGATGGCTGTTCCACATATACTTTCTCTTTCAGATTACCATTCAGAATAGCTGACTTAACATCCATTTGGTAAACTTTAAATCCTTGAAAGGTTGCATAGGCCAGGAACATTCTTATGGCTTCCAGTCTGGCTAATGAAGCAAAGGTTTGATCAAAGTCAATACCTTCTTCCTGCCTATATCTCTTGGCAACCAGTCTTGCTTTATTCTTGACAATTACTCCATGTTCATCCATCTTGTTCCTAAAGATCCACTTGGTTCCAATTATGTTGTGGTCTTTTGGTTTAGGAACAAGTTCCCAGACTTTGCATCTCTTGAACTGATTCAGTTCTTCTTGCATTGCCTCAATCCAATGAGGGTCTAGGATGGCTTCTTCAAACTTCTTTGGCTCTACTTGGGATAGAAAACTGGAGTAGAGTGCTGCATTCAGATTTCTGCTCCTTGTTTGTACCCCTTGTCTTAGATCACCAATGATTTGCTCTGCTGGATGATCTCTTAGATTCCTATTAGCTGGAGGCATCCTGGCTTCAGGTTGAACTTCTTCAGTTCCTTCATCTTGATGCACTCCTTGGTCTTATTCTACATTAGGTACATGTAGTACCCCCCCTGGACAATAGCCACTATCTTCTACTTGCTGTCTTGCAGTAGGTCCTTCTTCTATAGTGAGCTTGTCCATCTTCTCAGTCACACCTGAGGAGCTGCAAATACTTCTAGACAACTCATGGTCAATAAGTCTAGCTTCATCAAATACTACATGAACTGATTCTTCTACAACTTGAGTAGTCAAGTTGTAGACTCTATAAGCCTTACTATTGTTGCTGTACCCAACAAAGATCCCCTCTTGGGACTTGGCAGCAAACTTAGTCAAGTAAGACTTTCCATTGTTAAGTATAAAACACTTACAACCAAAGATCCTGAAATAGGATAGGTTTGGTTTTTTGCCTTTCACAATCTCATAGGGGGTCTTGTTATGGCTTTTAGTAATGGTAGCCCTATTAATTACATGGCATGCAGTATTCACTGCCTCAGCCCAGAAATATTCTGGTAGAGATGTATCACTTAATAGGGTTCTACCAACCTCAATCAAGGTTCTATTTTTTCTCTCAGCAATGCCATTTTGCTGAGGTGTTCTTGGTGAAGAAAACTCCTGAAATATCCCAAATTCTTCACATAGTTTTGTCATACTATCAGACTGGAATTCAGTACCATGGTCACTTCTTATCTTGACCACTGTACTGTCTAGTTCATTCTGAATTTGTTTGACAAAGCTATAGAAGATACTAGGTGTTTCAGATTTCTGTCTAAGGAAGAACACCCAGGAAAACCTTGAGTAGTCATCTACAACCACAAAGGTATAGACCTTCCTACCTAACAACCACAAGGATCCTACCTAGGCTATTAAAGGTGGATCTAGTCTGCTTGCCCTTTTGACAAGCTGAGCATATACCATCTTTAATACACTTAACTTGAGGACCATTCCTCACTAACTCTTTGCTATAGAGTTTGCCAATTGTCTTGTAGTTGAGATGGGCTAGCCTCTTGTGCCATTTGACACAATGAGAGACTTTCTCATCAGCTACAAGACACACTGGAGAACCATTGTTTTCAACCATAATGTCTAGGAAATAGACATTCCTCTTTCTATAACCTGTCAAAATGATCTCTTGATCATTTGACCTCCTGATATGACAACCATCTTTGACAAATGAGATGTCATATCCTAGATCACTCAATTGACTTATACTAATAAGGTTATGTTTCAAATCTTCAACATAAGCCACTTGAGTAATAGTTATATGGGTGCTAGAAATATTACCAAAACCCTTGATGATTCCTTTTTCAGAACCACCAAAGGTGACTTTAGGACCATCCTTGATTGGTGTGAAGTTCTTTAGCAATCTCCTAGTTCCAGTCATATGTCTGGAACAACCACTGTCCAAGTACCATATTGGGGCATGACCACTTGGACTTACCTGCAAAACAGATTAGTGAACCTTAGAACCCAAAGAATTCTTGGGTCCTTGGTACTGGTTAGTTTGCTTCCTAACAAAGCTACCTGGAGGTTTTCCATCAGACAGTTTGCTACTCACTTTGGCACTTGCATTGTGCCAACAGTCCATGGCAAAGTGGCCTACCTTGCCACAACACCAACACTCAAACCTATTGTACCTTTGCTTAGGTACATTCTTAGCTGTTTTATCTACAGCTGGCTTGTTGAGAGCTGGGGCTTTGCCCTTAGACTTGGACTGAACAGTCCTAGCAGGTTTAGTAAACCCCAGTCCAGCTTTACCTTTTTGATGAACAAATTCATCAATTAAGGGTAGAACTGACTTTGGTTTAGAAAACATAGCAACTAAATCTCTCTCCTTCTGAAGACTAATCTTCAGACTTCTGATTTGATCATTCTTAAATGTTATAGTTCCCATCTGAATAACAGTTATGTTCTTCAGTCTGGCTATTTCATTCAACTTTTGATCAATCAGTTTATCAAAATCAGTTGCATCCACTTTGAGACTTGCAATCTCCTTAGCCTGACTCTTGGCCAAGGATTTGCATTTCTTAAATATTTGCAACAGAACTCTATATTCATCAATCAATTGATGAATATCCTCTTCAGACTCAGATACACTCTCATCACTTGATGATGATGAATCTGATTCTGAACTAGTACTAGAAATTGAACTTAAAGAATAATTTTGTACCTTACTGGGTCCAGGCTGCTCTTGGATTTTGTCACCTTCAGTTAAGGCCATCAGTCCTTTGCACTGGTTGTCCTCTTGCTCATATATGGAGTTCATTATCTGGATGAACTCCTCTTCCTCTTCCTCAGCAAACAGTCCTATGTATGCTTCAACATCTGACTCAGTTTCTGATGAAGATATGTTTGACAGGCTCTTATCCTTTTTGGCAACAAAGGACCTTTCCTTCTTGCCCTTGAATTGAGTCTTTTTCTTATCATTAGACTCTTTCCTTTTCTCAGGACAGTCAGCAATAACATGTCCTTGTCTGTTGCAGCAATAGCAAACAATTTTTGATAGAGTGGCTTTGCTTGACTTAGTCTTTCTCCTGTCTTTCTTTGATTACTTTTTGTTCTGATAGTAATCATCTTTACCCTGTGATGTGGATGGCTTTGTCCTCCACTGTTTCTTCTTTAGGAACTTCTGAAAGTGTCTTGTGAAGGCTGCAAAGTGCTCATCACTTTCACTGCTTTCAGACTTTCTGCTTTCTGAATCATCTGACTCAGTCTCAGCTACTTTAGGAGGTGGAGTTGGTGACTTACTTTTGTATTTTCTGGTGGCTTCTGCCTTAAATGTCACTGTCCTTTCTTTATTCTCAATTCTGGTAAACTTCTCCTCTTCTTTCCTCACCAACAACTGCATTTTATAGGATAGCAATTTTCCAAACAAAGTTGGAGGAGGAATTTCTGCTAACTTGGCCATCTCCCTTATGGCACAGATCTTGGTGTCCCAGTCCTTTGTTAGAGACCTCAAGAACTTATCATTTAACTCATAATTACTGAATTCTCTGCCATAGGACATAAGCTCATTCACAATCCTATAGAACTTCTTATAGCATTTTGTGATGCTATCAGACCTACCTTGCCTGAAACTTTCATATTCTTGGTTTAACAATTATTTTCTGTCCTGCCTTACTTCTTCAGAACCCTCCATATACACTATCAAGGTATCCCACATCTCCTTAGATATCTTACAGTGTATCAAATTCTGAAAGGTAGCATCATCTATGACACTCATAATGATATTCTGAGCCCTTTTATCCATTGTGGCTAGAATTATCTCATCTTTTGTCATTTCAGAGAAATCCTTAGGTGTTCTCTGATTTACATCTAGAACTGAAACCTTCATAGACACATATGACCCTTCTTTAACTGTGATATATATTCTAGGCTCTGAGGCTTCCATAAATAGTCTCACTCTTTCCTTCCAAATGACAAAAATTTCTTTTCTGCAAATGGGTAGCTTCATGGATCCAAGTTCCTTATGATTCTCTGTTGAACCCATATTTCTTGATTTTCTTGATTTCACTTAATCTGCCAACAGGATCTACTCAGACAGTTAAGTCCCTTTTTGAGTAACCTCCCTCTGATACCACTTGAAAGAAATTGTACCTAATCACCTAGAGGGGGGGGGGGTGAATAGGTGACTTAATCTTTTTACAATTTTTAGGCAGATTTCAGTTTATATCTCAGAGTTTTAACTAAATCTACACTGCAGTCAATCAGCAATCACAGCAATCAATCAAGCACACAGTGAACACACAAATTTATAGTGGTTCCCCAAGGTTTGGGTACATCCACTTTCCCCCTTCGCCTATCTAGTAGCGTACTAGATTCAGCCAAACTCCTCCACTATCTCAGATCCTCAGATCTTACACTCAGAACCTCAACCAGGTTCCTACAGCTCAGGCCCAAGGCCCTAGAACTCAGTCTTCTCCAAAGACCTACACTCAGCCACAAGGCCTACACTCAGCCACAAGGCCTACACTCAGCCACAAGGCCTACACTCAGCCACAACAGGCCTACACTCAGAGATTTAGATCTCCTACACTCAGGCACATAGGCCCTACACTCAGCCTTTATAATTACAGGCTTACAAGAAAATATGAATACAAATATTATACCTTCAACTCAGAGAAAAGAGAGATGAGTTGAAAGGTTCTTGATGAGTTCTTGGAAGAACTCTGCTGAGATCAATCTGACTTGGCTTTCTTCAAAGCTTCTTGAATGTAGAACACAATAGGATTGATCTTCTGCAGCTGATCTTCAATCACTGCAACTTAAGATTCAGAACTAGGTCTGAACCCTTCTTCACAGCCTGGTTCCAACGACTGTCTTCTTGGATGGAGCTCTCTCTCTCTAACTACTTAGAACTTCAGATCACTTCAACTGATTTGTGTTAATCTGTGTTGAATCTTCTCTTTCTGTTGTTAGTATAAGTCTATTTATATGCCTTCTTCATGATGACTGGCTGGTCCGGTTCCTAACTGATTTCTGACAACTCTGACAGGTGCAGTAGACCGGCTGGAATGGCAGCTGTCAAGTCATCCAGTCACTTCTTGAAATAACTGTAACTGTCTGAAAGTGTCGAGACAGTCTGTCTTTAAGTGTCGACACTTATAGACCAAGTGTCGACACAAGTAGACTAAGTGTCGACACTCGCCTTCAAGGTGTCGACACAACTCCTTGTGTTGTAGAATTGACTTCTCGACACAGCTTCTGCATCATGTGTCGACACTGATATTGTGTGTCGACACAAGTCCTTGTTCTTCAGTATATTGATGAATTCTTGTAAGTGTCAACACATCTCCTTATGTCAACACATCTTCATGTGTTGAACTTGTTCAGTGTCGACACTTCTTCTTGGTGTCGACACATGCCTTCTGTGTTAATACTTGCTGAGTGTCGACACAGCTCCTTGTGTCGACACATATTTCTTCTGTTGAGACTCTGCTGAGTGTCGACACATCTACTTTGTGTCGACACTTGTACTTAGAATTTTATTGAACTTTGCTAAGTGTCGACACAGCTCCTTGTGTCGACACTTTCTTCATGTACTGAGTCTTCTGCTGAGTGTCGACACATTCTTTCTAGTGTCGACACTTTCTTCAAGTGTTGAGTCTTCTGCCGAGTGTCGACACATTCCTCATTATGTCGACACTTATACTTAGACTCTGCTGACTTTGGCTGAGTATCGACACAGCCTCCAAGTGTCGACACTTTCTGATGTAGACACAGTTCCTCTGGGTGTCGACACAACTGCTAAGTGTCGACACTGCTTCACTGCACTTTTCCTCATTGAGTGTCGACACAGCTCCTTGTGTCGACACTTCCTGTCTGGTGTCGACTCTGCATCACTGGTGTCGACACAAGTACTCCAAGTGTCGACACTGCTTGCCTGGGTGTCGACACAAGTCTTCTTAAGTGTCGACACATTTCTTTTGGGTGTCGACACATGGACTTAGAATCTTTTTATCTTTCCCTACAAATACTTAACCTGCACAAGTAAACTCAAAATACATCAAATACATTTTGATGTATATCATTGAGTAGGGTGAGGCTTATTCAAATCAGGTACATTCGAACCAATGTACCCAACAATATGGGCGTGTAATTTTAATTGACGTGGCAGCGGGCTCTAGAACACGCACCGGGGGTCACGCCTGAATGTCATGCCCGTGACTTGGTGGTCACGCCCGTGACAGGGGTGTGTACTTTGCAATTTTTCGGCTTTTTCCAGCTTTGTCTCCTGATTGATCCTGTAAACTCCATATTAATATTCGCAGCCCGATTTGGTCCTAAAATAAGAAAATAAGGGAATTAGATAATAGAAACATAAACTATATTCAAAAGCTAATTAATTATTGAATAATATATATAAATATATGGATAAAATTAGAGTTATCGAATACCCCCATACTTACTCATTTGCTCATCCCGAGCAAACAACTTTTCATAGAGAGTAGAAAAATTTTAACGCTAGAAAAAAAATTGAACCTAAGGAGTAAAATGCGAAGTCTTATGCCTATGCTTGTAGCTATTTTGGTAGAAAAACTCACTCAGCATACAAGTTAGGTTTTTATTTTTCTTTAAATGTGTTTCTATTATTATTTTTACTTTTAAAATGAAAATCCGGTAAATCTTAAAATTATATTCAGGGAGAGTGTAGCGTGTGTACTAAGATAACATTGCACAAACGAAGATCAAGATACCCTCCAAAGAAATCCATCAATGTCGATGGTCATAGACTTGCCCTTTCACACTCTCGCCGCGACACTAGTTTAACTTATAAACATAAATCAGAAGGGTTTAATTAGATAGAAACGTAGGCTTAGGTTGTTGGTGAGGATGGTCAAAGATAAAAACGATGGCTAGTCACACCAAAACTTAGAGAAAGCTTGCACACAAAAATTTGTTATGGCTTTTAGAACGGAGCCAAAATCCTAATCTTTTTTTTCTTTCTTTCTTATTTTTTCAACTCTCACATCATGTCGAAAATTTTCTTCTACCTCTTCATTTTTACAGTAATTTTTTTCTTCTTTTTTTCAACTTTTTTTCCTTTTATTTTGAAGAGGAAATGAATATCAACTTTTTTTTAATAAGAAAAGAGCCACCACCAAAAAAAAGACTCCTAATCACTCACAACTTATGTATGTATATCTATGTGCAAGCTTGGTCTTAGGTGCGCAATTAGGTTGCTTTTTAGGCTTTGGTAAAATATTTGGTGGAGATAAAGCAAAAGGAAGGGTATATGCTCAAATTGGCTTAACAAAGATAAACGTTAGGTAAGAGTGCAAAAACTCAAACTTGCCAAAAGAATTGCCTAAATCATTTTTATGCTAATGAGTTTAACCTATGCAAAGTCTTGAGAATAGATAGAGGGCAAGTTCTAGACATCGAGAAAGAATACCTCTTTCTTGATCCGCGAAATATCTCTCTAGTAAACTTCTACTTACTCACCTAAAGTTTTTTTTAGATTTTACCGGTTTTCAAAGTGAAAGTAAAATAAAATATTTCCACGCATTTAGAAAAATGAAAATCTAAGTATATGCTAAATATTTAGATCTACATAAAATTCTGCGTACACGTGCACTTGACTAGAAACACAGCATGGCCAACAGTTTTACTCCAAAATTCAAATTTCAATTAAAACATTAAAATATTCTAAACACTATGTAAAAGTTGAGTACTAAGGATTTCACAAGTGAATAAATATAGAAATAAAGATTTCTCTAATTTTAAAACTAACAACAATAATTTTTTGGAAATTTGTTTTTTTTTTGATATTTTTGTTTTTTTTTTTTATTTTTTTTGCAAAAAAAATACATATTTGAACTTACGCAAAAATACATAATTTTTTTTTTTTTTTATATTTTTTTTGTATTTTTATGTTTTATGTTTTTTGTTTATTTTTAGAAAATTTTTATGATTTGTTTTTGTGTAAGTATTGCTTGAGAAATATCCCCACATACTTGAATAACACATTGTCCCCAATGAAAAATAAGTAAAGAACAAAAAGAAAAGGAGACTTCTCTAGAGCGGGCGAATCAGTACAAAGTGTACCTGGAAGACAATACTGAAGCAAAACATATTTTTTATATATTTAGTTTTTTTAAAAAAAACAAAAAAATATACATGGCAGATAAAAACAAAAAAGAAAAGATACAAGATGACGGATTACAACCCCAAAGATAAATAAAGGAACCTAATCCTCATTGCTATCACCCCCCCCCCCCCCCCCCCCCCGCGGCGGATAATGAGTGCGCAGATCCGCGAACTCACGTGTAATATGCGCCACGGAAGAAGCGTGGCTCTGCTCCAGAGCGGCAAAATGAGCGTCAAAATTTGTAAAGCGATTGCCAAAATTGGTCTCCATCTGATTTAGGCGAGTGTGAATCAACCCAAATTGTTGATCCCAATAGTTTTGAGGACCGGCCGCTGGGGTAGAGTCCGTAGGAGGCGGCGAAACCGGGGAGAGTGAGGAGCACCGCTGGGACCGGCACCGAAATCAAGATCAAGATCCCCGCCACCGACCGTTGGAGGGATAGCCTCAAATTTGCCATCGCGTCGTCACGCCAGGCCGAGGGCCTGAAGGGTCTGGAATTGGATGACATGCGGCGTCTGGATGCAGCTGAGGCGTGGAAGAGTATCCCAAAGGCCGAGCTGCTTGGCGAGGAAAGTGACGAAGTTCCCGCCGTGTACCGCTCCCAACCTCGCATTTTCGGCCTGGTGCCGAAAGAAAATTGCGAGCAAATAACCCAGGTTGAGGGGGACCCGATAAAACATACTATATAAATATAGTAAGTCTGCCCGAGTCACCACCCCGTGGCTATCGCTACGACCAGAAATAATGAAGGTGAGAAGGTTGTGGAGAATTCATAAGGCGGGGGAAATGAGGTGGCTGCCATTGGATTTCTTTGGGGTGTAGGGGGCGGTGTCATTACTGATTTCCGCCCAAAAGGTGGGAAGGTTGACGTTGGGAGGGAAATCAGTAATTAAACCGAGATATGTGGGAGATTGGGAGAAGGCCTCCGAGCAAAAACCCATGGCAACATTAAGCCGGCGGATGGTGAGCTGATGCATCACCCCTCCCATGCGAAAGACGATGAAATCGTCATTTGCCGCCCAACAGAACTCGAATGAAGCCAAGAACTCGACGGTGAGCTCAAGGAAGGCGTGCTCGGAAATGGAGAAGAGGGAACTCCATCCAGGGGTGGATATGAATTCCCGCACCAAATCCGCTGCTCCAAAGGTGGCGAGGATCGCCCAATCTAGGATACGGAACACGCCAAGGGGTTTGGAGCAGAGGCGTTCGCTGCGCTCTTGCTGCGTTTGGTTTTCAAAGAACATCATGCCCTCCGCTGCATCAAGATCCGCGGGGTGCTCGGAGGAGGAAGCGGTGGAGCGAGGGTGGTGGCGAGGCATTGTTGAAAAAGGGAGGAAAAAGAGGTTTGTTGGGTAGCAAAGGGAAGAGAAGAAGGTTGCATGGTGTGGAGGAATGAGAGGGGGAGAAGGCCTATTTATAGGAAATGTTTTGTGTTTTTCGGGTAGGACACGTCCGTGACAGGGGGCGTGACAAGCACGAGCCACAGCAGGGCGAAACCCAAGGCCCCCGGCCTCGGATTCCCGGGTCACGCCCCAGAGTCACGCCCGTGACTCTGGGCATGTAAGAGGAATCCTATGCGATCACGCGGGAATCCAAGGGCGTGGCCGTGGAATCAAAGGGCAGCGCATTGGATTCCCGAGAGAGGATTAATGAAGGATTAGGAGTGTTTCCTAAGGATTCCGTATCTTGAAAATTCGGAACTCGAAATCGTAAGCGGTGCCGAAGGGTTCGCTCGATTTCCGGATCCAAATCAAAAAGAGGTGACGGATTCCCTCGGGTCATACACCACAACAAGACAAAATAAATTTTTTTTTGATTTTTTTTTATTTTGATATTTCTAAAACAAAAAGAAAATGATAAAACTAATAGATCCTTGCTTTCAAAATATCGACAAAAAAGTTCCCCGGCAACGACGCCAAAAACTTGGTGAAGATTTTATAAGTTTTAAAAAAAATCCAAACTAAAATCTCAACTAGGCAAGTACACCTATCGAAATTTAGTATAGGAGATGTCGTATTTGAACTCGGGGACCGTTGAGTACTTGTACTCACAAGGAAGAACTATTATTTTATCGATCGGAAATTGGTTTTGCGAACAAGAAAACGCTAGACTAAGAGGAGAAATGTTATGATAAAAAAGCTAGCACTTGATCTAGAATCCCTTTGGGCTAGAATAATTTCCAAGAAATTAAAAAGCACGAGCATCTAAATTATTGACTTCGACCGCGGAGGTTCCAAAACTACAAGACGCCTCTCTCGAGAATACGCACTCGACTAACCTTAGGTTGATCGATTAAGACCTCTCGGCCAGTCGAAAAACCTAAGCTTGCTCTAGGCGGTGAACCTCCCTAATGGAATTGACTCCAATGCGGAAGAATTTTTCCTTCCTCTCTTGAGGAGTGCAAGAAACTCTCTTTATCCTTGAGTGATCTACTCGTATCCACAACCTCTCGGTAAATCTAGGATACGAATCTAAGCTCGAATAAACATAATTTGCAACTTATGAATTCGAAGAAATTTAAATCAAAGATAAATCAAAGTACATAAAATAGAATGCTTGCTAATTTGAGACAAAAATAAGAAATTTATTTCTTTCCAAAGTTCATCATGATCAAGTGCTAATTGAAAATTAGCTACTCATCACGATGGGAGAATTAAAAGAAAGATTCAGGAGAGACATGATTATAAAGAGTACTTGGAAATAAAGGCTACACTATGAATTTAAAATGCAAGAAATACAGTAAATAAAATAGAATTAAGCTCCCAAAAAACTCTCCCCAGCTTCTAGAATTGCCTGGATTTTATAGGCAAAGTTGCTGGATGGTCACGCCCCTATGTCATGCCCGTGACATAGGGCGTGTCGGGCTCGGAACCATCGTCTTCAATTCTTCAGAACGTTGGCGCGAAACCGTTAAAAATCGTTAATTGGCGGGTCACGCCCCTAGGTCACGCCCGTGACCTAGGGCGTGTCTTAACGGTTGCTGAAAACGGCGGGAAGTAGAAACGGCGGAGTAACTTCGGCCGTTGTTGGAAGAGTCACGCCACGGATCACGCCCGTGACCATGGGCGTGTAAGACGAAAACCGCCAAAATCTGGAAACTGCAGCATTTAGTTGACATGCTAGGATGTCACGGTTCTGGCTCACGCCCGTGACCAATATGTCACGCCCGTGTCAGGGCGTGTAACTTTAACCCGACGTGGATCTGGAGTTCTGGATCATCAGCGTGGCACGCCTGGAGAACATGCCCGTGTCGACTTGGCACGCCCGTGACATATGGGTGTTTAATTTTAATTGACGTGGCAGCGGGCTCTGGAACACGCGTCGGGGGTCACGCCTGAATGTCATGCCCGTGACTTGGTTGTCACACCCGTGACAGGGGCGTGTACTTTGTAATTTTTCGGCTTTTTCCAGCTTTGTCTCCTGATTGATCCTGTAAACTCCATATTAATATTCGCAGCCCGATTTGGTCCTAAAATAAGAAAATAAGGGAATTAGATAATAGAAACATAAACTATATTCAAAAACTAATTAATTATTGAATAAAATATATATAAATATATGGATAAAATTAGAGTTATCACTTTGCCTTCAGCCTTTACTTTATTAATCAGAGATAAGCCAATTAACTCCTGGAATATGGCCATTTTTGCAGTATTTGCAGTTTCAGGATCTTCAAATGGAATTGGAGGAGTGTATGGCCTTTTTGGACTGTCAGCTTTCTGTACTTCAGAGGTTTGTTGTTGCTGCTGCTGATGCTGTTGATGCTGATTTCCTGAGGATGGCTGCCTTTGCTGGCTGCTTCCAGAGGATCTCCCTGACTGTCTCTGATATGTTTGCATTGGGGCAGATCTCTGAGAGCTAGAAGTGCCAGAGGCACCAGCTGCTGGAGGAGGAGGAGGATCCTTCCTATATCTGTGAATTGGAGGAGGAGAGTATCTCCTACTTCTCTTCCTTTCCTTCTGTTGATTCTTGGATAACCACATCTAGGCAGGCATTCCTTTATATGGAGTTACATTATGCAAAATGTAGTAAGGGGTGTCTGCAGTGGGATTAGGCTTAGGAGCTGGAGGAGGAGGAGCCTTCCTTTTCTTTGCTAGCATCTTCCTTTTCTTACTGGCAGCATCTTCATCTGAATCATCATCATCATCTTCTTCATTGTCAGAACCCCGAGGGTTATCATAAAGAGCATCCAAAGCTTTCAAAGATTTATCATCAATAAAGGCTTTTGCTGTAGAAGGGGCAGAAGCTGAGGTTTCAGGAACTGAGATTTCAGCAACAGGAGAGGAGGGGTCTGAACAGGAAATAGAAATGATGGGGACAGAGCTTTCAGCTGCTGCCTTGTTCTCCTCTTCAATGTCAGCAAGGATTAGCTCATCCAAATCAGGCATTGGTGAGTCATCCATAACAAAGACTGGGGCTGAAATATCTTCTGAAATGACTATAGATGATGGAGCAACAACTGGAGGAGCAAAACTGTCACAGAGTTGCTTAGCAACTGCTGGACTTATTGGGGAGGTGTAGGGGATAATAGCCAAATGTGGCTTAGTAGAATCTGTTGGAAGAAACTGCATAAAAGCTGTATCAAAATTTCTTAATAAAACAGACAAATTTACTGTGGGATTTAAATGGAAATCACCAACAGTTTTTATTTGCACAACTGACTCATCTAGGTCATTGTCAGTATCCATAAAATTAAACAACTCAATCAATTCAGAATCAAAATCTGGCAAAATATCTGTATCTGTATCTGTATCTGTATCTGCATCTGCTGTAGAAGGAACTGCTGCTGTGACTGCTGCTGCTGCATCTGCATCTGCTATAACTTCATCACTGAGCATCTCCCCCTGCCTAGGTTCAGGAATACCTGGAGCCAGACCCCTGAATGAAGAGGGGGCAGCAGATAGGGTAGAAATTTGAACAGATAAAGAATTGATGGAGGTCACAAGAGGTATAATGGCCTCTTGGATGAGAGATTTGATGAGGGGAGTGAGCAAGGATATGATGGTAGATGGATCAAGGGGGGAAGAGGAGGAGGACGGAATGGAAGGTGGAATGACAGATGGAATGGGGGCATCTGGTATGATAGTGTTTGTGGGTTTGTTGTAAGACGGAATGGTTGACAAATGAGGGGGAAGTGGAGACTGAGGAGGTGTAGGGATATGGGTGTCATGAGGTGAAGCTGGAGGTGATGGGTGTTGATTTGCTTGCAGAGGGGAAGATGGGGATGGAGATGGGATGTTGGTGATGTCCAGAGGTGGAGAAGAAGGAGGAGTAGGCACATGAGGAGGTTGTTTTGGTGGAAGGGGTGCTGGAAGAGATGGTGGAGATGGAATGACCTCTTCAGCAGGGTGGGGAGTGGCCTTCACAGCCCTGGTGCTCTCAGAAGCTGGGATGGAAGAGGAGGAAGCCTTGGAGATAGTCCTCTCCCATCTGCCAAACAAGGCGCAGGTGAGGCGCTTGCTGACATTGATGAAAATGGTCGGGGAGATCATTAATTCACCAGTCTTTTCCTGGAGGAAGATCCCCAGGATTCTTCCGAAACAAACTTCCTTCTTGCTATTCTTTTTCTTTATCAACTCAAAGAAAATCGTGCCCCAGTGGACATGTCTCTTGTTTAGCACTGCACACATAACTAGGAACTGGTGACGAGTGATGTAGTCATGTGCAGAGTGCTTGCCCATCAGTATTTGTCCCACGATGTCCGCCAGAAACTGGTAGGCGGCAGACAGTTGCTTCTTCAACAACTTGTTAGGGTTGCTTCCAGAAAACCCCATTAACTTCAGCATATCACCGAATTCTTCAGAATCCATTTCCATATCATCTTCTCCATTTACTAATCCAAATATGTCAGAAAGGATGGCGGGAGATAACGAAACAACAGTACTCCCGATAGTGCATGTCAGAACATTATCCTCAGAAACTGTAGATGTATATACCCATTCTCTGATTTCTGTTCCATGTAGTTTAATCCTTCTGGTCATGAAATCCTTGAGATGAAGTTCTTCTAGCTATTCCATGATATAGAGAAATATGGGGTCAGAGTGTTGGAAGGAATCAAAATCCATATCAAAACCAGTATCAAATTTCATTGCGGCCAAAGCTCCTACTGGAATTGTCATTGATGACCTGCGAGAAGGACAGAGAAAAACGGCGATCAAGAGCAAGAGAACTGAAAGCGCGGGACGTAGGTCGAAGAAAACCTAGATATAAGTTTTCCAGAATATGAATCGACAAACTTCGTTCCACGAAAAAGAAACAATTCTTCGAACTGAGCTCGACGAAATAAATTATAGATAGATAATTCGTCGATCTCATCCAGAAGAATCGAAAACAGTTCATCGAACGTCGTTCGATGAAATGTCTTCTGAAGCAAAGTTTGTCGATCTCCGGTCGACGAAAATTGTTTCCACACAGAGAATTCGTCGATCTCCGTTCGACGAGAATCTCTCAAACTTTCCCTAATTCGTCGAACTCCGTTCGACGAACTCTGGATAATTCGTCGAATGCAGACAGAAACTAAGTTAACTCTTCTCCATTAATCATTCCCAATTGATTTATAAAGAATAGATGAGTTTTCTCATCCAAGGGTTTGGTGAAAATATCTGCTCTCTGTAAATCAGTAGGAATATGGATTAAGTTAATTTTCTTTTTGTCTACATTATCTCTAATGAAATGATGTCTTATTTCAATATGCTTAGTCCTAGAATGGTGAACTGGATTCTGTGTTATAGCAATAGCACTAGTATTATCACAAAATAATGTTGAATTATTTAAGTTGACACCATAGTCTAGGAGTTGGTTTTGTATCCATAACATTTGTGAACAACAGCTGCCATCAGCCATGTATTCTGCTTCTGCAGTTGATGTAGACATAGATGTTTGCTTTTTACAAAACCAAGAGACAAGTTTCATACCCAGGAACTGGCAAGTTCCAGAGGTACTTTTACTGTCCACTCTACATCCAACATAGTCAGCATCTGAGTATCCAGTTAACTCCAACTCTGACTCTGCAGGATACTAGAGTCCTAGATTAGGACAACTCTTTATATATCTCAAAATTCTTTTTGGGAAAATAAGGTGAGATTCTTTAGGGTTCACTTGGAACCTAGCATAAAGGCATGTGTCAAACATTATATCAGGCCTGCTAGCTGTTAGGTATAATAGGGATCCAACAATTGCCCTATAATGTTTCTGATCTACAGGTTTCCCTGCTGCATCAGAATCCACAACAGCATTAGTAGCCATAGGTGTTTTCATTCCTGAGGCATCACCCATCCCAAACTTCTTAACAAGCTCTTTAGCATACTTAGCTTGGGAGAGGAAGATACCATCAGGGAGCTGCTTCACTTGAAGACCAAGGAAGTAGAAAAGCTCACCTATGCTACTCATCTTAAATTTAGAATGCATGAGGTCAGCAAACCTCTTACATAATTTGGGATCAGTAGACCCAAAAATGATGTCATCCACATATATTTGTATTAACAAAATTTGGTCCTTATGACTTCTAGAGAAAAAAGTTTTATCTATGGTTCCTCTTGTAAATTTATGCTCTAAAAGAAAGCTTGCTGAGGTCTCATACCAAGCTCTTGGAGCTTGCTTTAAACCATAGAGAGCTTTATGCAATTTAAATACAAAAGAGGGTTGGGTTAGAGAGATAAAACCTGGAGGTTGTTCTACATAAACCTCTTCTTGAAGCACTCCATTCAAGAATTCACTCTTGACATCCATTTGGAACACTTTGAATCTCCTGTGAGCTGCATAGGCAAGGAATATTCTTATGCCTCTAACCTTGCAACAGGGGCAAATGTTTGGTCATAATCAATTCCTTCCTCTTGCCTGTAGCCTTGAGCAACAAGCCTAGCCTTGTTTCTCACTATGTTCCCTTGGGCATCCAGCTTGTTCCTGTAGACCCATTTGGTTCCAATAAATGTGTAGTTATGGGGTATTGAAACCAAATCCCAAACTCTACATCTCTCAAACTGATTTAGTTCCTCTTGCATTGCAAGAATCCAATGGGGATCTTGCTCTGCTTCATGGATAGTGAAAGGTTCAGTCTGAGAGAGAAAATAGGCATTCATCAAGTCTTGGTTGAGTTGATGCCTTGTCTGTACACCTACTGAAATGTATCCAATCACTTGAGATCTGGGGTGATCTCTGAGTGTGACAAGATCAGTTGGTGGAGTTTGTTGAGCAACAACTTCTGTATTTAATTCCTCTTGTGGAATGGTACTACCTGTTGAGGGAAGGTCAGCCACTTCCACTTGAATCTCTTCTTCACTGTATTTAGTAACCTATGGAGTAGGATGGGTTGATACCTCTTGGGTAAGGTTTAGTCCATCCATAGACTCACACAGTGGCGGAACCTGCAAAAAGCTATTGGTAGAAATCTCTTTCTCCTTATAAGACATGTTAGCTTCATCAAAAGATACATGGACAGATTCTTCAATTTTAAGAGATGATTTATTAAAAACCTTATAGGCCTTGCTTACTTGGGAGTATCCTAGAAAAATCCCTTCTTCAGTCTTAGCCTCAAACTTTCTAATGTATCTCTTGTTATTTGTGTGAATGTAACAAATGCAGCCAAAAACTTTAAAGTATGTGATTTTATGTTTCTTCCCTTTAAGTAATTCATAGGGGTTCTTATTTTTCAGCTTATGTATAAGACTTCTATTCAGGACATAGTTAGCAGTATTTACAGCTTCTGCCCAAAAGGATAGATGCATGTAAGCATCTGTCAATAATGTGCCTGCAGATTCAATGAGTGTCCTATTTTTCCTTTCAGCTACCCCATTTTGTTGGGGAGTTCTAGGAGTTGAGAAGCACTGCCTGATACCTTCCTTCTCACAGAACTCATGCATAAGAAGAGACTCAAACTCTGTGCCATGATCACTTCTGATCAATACAACATGAGTAGAGAACTCAATCTGTATGGTCCTGAGAAAATCTGTAAGAACCTTGAATGTATCTGACTTAGCTCTCAGAAAGGCTACCCAACTGAATCTAGAGAAGTCATCAACAATCACTAAAGTGTAAGACTTCCCTCCTAGGCTTTGTACAACAATGGGTCCAAATAGATCCACATGGAGCAAATACAAAATCCTAGGTGAATCACTTTTATTAATGGTTTTGAAGCTAGTTTTAGTTTGCTTGCCTAATTGACAAGCCATGCATAGGCTTTCCTTCTTGTAGGGGCCAGAAGGTAAACCTCTAACAAGGTTGTCTTTAGATAACCTAGAAATATTCTTAAGGTTTACATGTCCTAATCTTTTATGCCATAACTCATTTTGATTACTAGTGATATTGAGTAAACAAACATCAGTTTTGGCAGAAATAAAATCTACTAGATATATGTTGCCTTGTCTAATTCCAATTAAAACAGTTTGGTTTTCACTATTAATAATAGAACAAGAGGTAGAGTTAAAGTGTACCTGATAACCTTCATCACATAATTGACTTATGGATATTAGGTTATGTTTAAGTCCTCTAACATATGTTACTTTCTTGAAAGTGACTGTCCCAATCTTGACTACTCCATATCCTTCTGACTGGCCACTATTTTAATCTCCAAAAATCACCTTTGGTCCTAGCTTGGACTTGTAATTGGATAAATTGCCCTTGCTGCATGTCATGTGCTTGGAGCAACCACTGTCCAAGTACCAGGTTTGACTTACCCTTGGACAGTTCTTCACCTGTACCTGTAATGAAAAACAAAACTCAATTGTTCTTGACTCAGGTTACCTTGGGTCCTTTATTTTGTTGAAAAGTACAGCTGGATATCACTGATAATGCAGGTTGAGATTTATAACTTAAGGGGCGATATCTTCTAGGTGGAATTACCCAATCAGCTACTGGATTAAATGTCTTATTAGTTGGTTTAAAATTTCTGTAAGAGAAATAGTTTAAGTTTGGTCCTTCTGGGTGTGACGAATTTCTGTAAGTTCGTCGACCAGAGTTCGACGAATAGGGCTGAGATCGTCGATCTCCGCTCAGAGAATGATAATAGTCATTTTCTGCGCCCCAAGTTCATCGACCTATGCTCGACGAACCATACCAAGTTCGTCGATCGCAGTTAGATGAATTGTTATTACTATAGTTTGCGTTCAGCGTTCGTCGATCTGGGTTCGACGAACTGGCCACATTTCATCGATCTGAGTTCGACGAATGCTGCTGAACTTTGTTTTTTATTAACTGTTTTCTGATTTCTGTTTCTCTTGTCTATGGGTCTTAGATTGTTTTCTGACATTGGTTTGTCTATAATCTTTTCCTTTCCCTTGGCATAAATAAATTTAATAGGGGTTGTAAGAATATTTTCTTAATTATGGGGGGCAAACTTGATGAAGCACCCAAGCCCAGCTTGCCATTTAATCTGGCATTCACTGTGCTTGTAATGTCCATCAGCTTGAGACTTCTCCCATTGAGAGATTGCTCAAGTTGTTTGGCCTCACATAATTCAGATTTTAATTTAATTATTTGTTCATTAGCTAAGGTTAATTGATCTTGTAGTTTAATGTTTTCTGAGTTGACAGATTCAAGACTTCCTAGTCTCTCTCTAAGAGTTTTTATTTCCTTTTCTGAGCTAATTAGATCTAAACACATGGCTTTAAATTCAATTTTAAATGATTCAGAATTAAAATCAAAACTAGAGATAACTTGATCTGCCTCTGAGTCTGAGGCTGCTTCATCTTCAGATTCTCCATCTGATCCAGAATTGCTCCTGGAGGCATCAATTGCCATAAGGCAAACCTCCTTAGATCTTGCTTCTTCCTCTTCTTCACTTGAACTGGAAGAGGATGTTTCTTCTTCTGTATCACTCCATGTCTCAGCAACAAAGCCCTTGTCTTTCTTTTTGTATTTGCTGGAAGAGGGTCTGCTGCTGTGTCTTCTCCTGGAGTCCTTTTCTCTGCTCTTGTCCTTCTTCTGGTTTTATGGACATTCTGAGATGTAGTGTCCAGGCTTTCTGCACCCAAAGCACACAACCTCCTTGGTTGATGTCTTGTCAAATCTGGGCTTATAATCCTGCTTGGATGATTTCCTTCTGAAATCCTTCCTAGCCATCTTATAGAATCTTTTTGCAAAGAGGCTCATGAGTTCCTCATTGGAAGTTGATGTCTCAATTTCCTCAGATGCTTTGAAGGCTATGCTGTGATCCTTTCTCACTGGAGTTGTTGCCTTCTGTTCTGCTACTTCTCTTGATTTGATTAGCTGCTCATAGGATTTTAATTTGCCTAGCAAAGATTCAGTTGATATCTCATTGAGGCTTCTGGCTTCTTTGATAGGTCAGATTCTGGAGTCCCAAGAGCTAGGGAAGCACATCAAAATCTTATCATTCACCTCTGTCAAGGTGATGTCCTTATCTAAGATTTTGAGCTCATTGATGATTGAGCTTAACCTATTATACATTTCAGCCATTGATTCTGTCTCATCCTTTTTGAAGTTCTCATACAGGGAGATGAGATTGGATCTCCTGTCTTTTCTCTCACCTGCTGAGCCAGCTACCATTTGGTTGAGGGAATCCCAAATGGCCTTGGTTGAGGTGCACTCAGCCACCTTTTGAAATATATCATCTGACATTGTCTGAGCCAAGATATTCATTGCCTTAGCATCTGCCATTTTGGCTTTCTTGTAAGCTTCATTGTTCTATGGAGTAGGTACTACAGTCATGTTTGTTGATGTGCTTGTAGAAGCTGTAGGTGCTAGAGGTACACCTGTTAAGATAACAGAAAAGATATCCTCATCAATAGAATTCATGTATAATCTGATTCTTGCCTTCTAGATGACAAACTTGTTAAGATTGCAAACTGGAGGTCTGATTCTTGCATAATCTTTGTTTTGGGTCATTTCTGTGAAGAAATAAATCTAATAACAAAAACAAACAAACAGATCTAACAAGAGGGATCTTTGTGGTTCAGGTGTTAGCCTGTACAACCAATTAAGGTGTGGTAGTTTAACCAACCTGGCTCTGATACCAATTGAAAGTGCAGGTTAGATCTGAAATACTCTAGAGGGGGGGGGGGGTGAATAGAGTATTGTGCTTACTTCAAACTTTTACAACTTTTGTTGTAAGTCTAGGTGAACAAGTCAGCAGATAAGAAAAAACAAACACAGCAACCTAAACAATCACAGATCACAACCAAAACAAAAATAAAGGGCAACCAGACAACACAAGAAATTTTTATAGTGGTTCCCCAACCTGGGTACATCCACTCTTCTACCACCCTAGTAGGAATCCACTCAGGTTTTTGATCAGGTGTCTGACACCAATGAACTTTTGTTCAGGTGCTCAAAAACCAAAACCTCAAGTCTTTTGGAAGGAGACTTGTAACCAGAATAATTTTGAAGGGAATTAAAACTCTGTACAGGAGTTGGAAAAGAGGTGATGGTGTCTTCTCTTTCTCAATAGCATTGAGAAGACTGTGGATTGATTTCAGCAGATATTGCTCCCCCTGAGATCTTGAATGTATCAGGAAAACTGGAGCACTGCTTCAGGGTGATAGGTCTTCAAAGACCTAGAGTGCCTGGACTAGAAATTGCTTCAGGAACTTCTTTGACAGATTGATATTTGTTGTCCTTTGAAGTTGTCCTGTAGAGTTGAAGGAAGAAGACTCTTGATAGTGATAGGTTGTTCTTCTTCTTCTTGATGAAGTTGTTCTCTAGCCAAGGCTGATTGCAGTAGCACTTTAGATTTGAGTATGATTGTTCTTCTGTGCAATCTGAGTGTGTCTGTCTGATTGTTCTGTGTGTATCACTATATGTCTGTATGACTGTATAGTAGTACTTGATCCTTTCTTTTCTGACTTCTACTGACTGAAGAACACCCTGGAAATTTGAAATCTTAAGCAGTAAATGCAGTCGACCTGGGAAGGAAGCGGCAATCAATGATTTCCCCAACTGTCCCATGGAAAAACGACATGTAATAATCCAAGATTAATGCGCATTCTAACGGTAACATTCCGAGAAGATAGAGCATTGATTACTCTGGAATCATCGCCAAGAAACGGGATGGGAAACTGGAGAAGACCTAGTCTGGAATCGTCGAACGAAGAACGCAATTCGTCGAGCTGAGTTAGAGTTCGTCGAGCTGAGCTTGAGTTCGTCGAGCTGTGCTTGAGTTCGTCGAGCTGAGCTTTATGAGTTCGTCGACCAGACAATCTTCATTTGTCGAACAGACAGTCTTCATTCGTTGAGCTGAGATCCAAATTCGTCGAGTGAAGAGAGATTGTTGACTTAGCCAAATATTATGCATCTGCTGATATTCTGTGTCGACATAAGTTGTTGTCGACTGATTGATCTTGGTGTCGACTCAAATCTTCTGGTGTCGACATGAGCTGGTGTCGACATAAATTGTCTGGTGTCGACACTAATCCTAAGTGTCGACACAGATCCTCTGAATTCAGAAATCGTCGAGTAGAGTACTGCATTCGTCGACCTGAGAAGCTGACTTCGTCGACCTGAGAAGTTGAGAACTTGAGGTTCAAGTTCGTCGAGCTCAGAATCTAATTCGTCGACCGAAGATTGAAGTTGGACTTAGAAAAATTCTGAAGTTGTCCTGACTTTAGCTTGATGTAGAAACTCAGTCTTTGTCGAACAGAGATCAAGGATCATTGAGCTCAGCACTAAGAATTGTCTCACGATCGTCGAGCGTCGAACACCTTTCGTCGAGCTGAGTTCGACGAACGTCGAACTCATTTGACTTAGTCTTGAAAACTTCTAAATCTTGAGTCTCTGATGGTCTTGATGATAGCTGGTCCATCTGATGTTGGCTCTAAGGACTTGGCCTAGACTCTAGGACACAAACTTGACCCTGGCTATACATGTTGGGTCACATCCTAAGTCAGTGAACCTAGCCCAAATCAACTAGGGATCCAACACCACCACCAATGAGTCCGTAAAAGTATCCACATCCTGGATCTCAATCTCCTTTGCCAAACGAATGCCGGCTATCACAGCCTCATACTCCGCCTCCTTCCACTTCCACTTCCACCTGCCAGCCTTCTTGTGGCTCAAACTCTCTGTCCCTCTGGACCTCCTGCACATCTCATCCCCTCTGCTCCTCCTCAATCCCCTCCTCTCCGACAACCTCCTAAAGCGCCGCCATCTCCTTCTCCAACTCCTCCGCCTCTGCCATCCAAGAAATGGTGTTGACTGACATAATGTAGCACTGTCTTGCCTCCTTTGGGTCCCCTCTGACCCTAACCAGCACCCCTCCGTTGTTGAACTTGAGACATTGATGAAACGAGGAGGGGACGCAGCGAATGGCGCTGATGAGGGGGCTCCCAAAGATGGCGCTATAGCTGCTCGGGGCGTCCACGATCATGAACCTGCAGTTCTGTGACACGCCCCCTAACTTCACATGCAACCCCACCCCTCCTTCTACTTCCTTCCTTTCTCCTGAGAAACCAAACAATGGCCCATCTGAAGCTATGACCCTCTTGGTCTCAACCTGCATCTCATCGAAAGCCTTCTTGAAGAGCACGTTCACGGAGCTCCCATTGTCCAGTAGGATCTTGGAGACCGTGAAGTTTTCGACTGCCGTCTGGATCACCAAGGCATCATAGAACGGGTCCTCATAATCCGGCATATCCGCTGAAGAAAAGGTAATTTTTTTCTTTTGGAGGGGGGCCTAGGAGGTTGAGGCTACCCCCTTCGGAACATGGTCTGGAGGCTCCTCTTTTGAGTTGCCTCAATCCCAACTCCTCCGTGGATCACCCTGATCCCTCCCCTAGTTCCTACATCCACCTGGTCCTCGCATCTATCTTCCATCTCCTCCTGCTGCACCTCCTCAATCCTTACTGGCTAGCCTGCCTCCTCGACCCCCTGGCTTCTCTCATTTCTAAGAACTCTGGGCAGGTGGACGTTGTGTGGCCCTCCTCCTGATGGAAGTCACAGAATGACAACGCCACCCTGCCCCTTCTCCCTTCTCCACCTTTCTCCTTCCAGCTCGTCCTCGAGCTCTTCTCCTTCCTCCTCTAGCTCGACCGACCTCCATCGTCTCCTGCTGATGTGGGAAATGACCCCTCAGCTCCTGCCTCTGTGTCGGCTGATTGAACCTCCTCGCTCACGAAAGTGGTCTCTTCCCTGGAAATCTCCTCCTAGCTCCTGGGGCGCCCCTCCTGAGGCCCCAACCTAACCGGTTGTTCGGCTCCCGGGCCCCCCGTCCTTGGTGCAGTCCCTGCTGCCCCTGTCCTTGAGGCTCTTCCCTCCTCCTCTCTTCTCTCTGCTCCCTCCACCTTCCTGCTTCCGGCTCCTTCACATCATCCTCCGCCAACCCGGCCAGCTTCCTTGCAAATGCCGGATTGGCCCTCTCAAAGTCTGTCTCCTTCGCTGCCCTCTCCATGAGCTCCTTAAAGGAGAGGGGGGGGGGGGGTACTCTCTTCAACTCCATGATAAAGAAAATCGGCCTCAATCCCAGAGTAAAAGCGAGCATCAGCGTATACCCTGGGACCTCCTGGACCAGGAGTATCCACTACTAGAAAAGTGAGTATTGGCTACACTTTTTTTGGCCAGGGACTAAAAATCGTGGCTAATAGTTGAGTATTATCCACGGTTCATATTTCGTGGCTAATAATTAAGTATTAGCCACGAATAACAAATTCGTGGCAAAAAAAGTAATATTATATATATAAATATTATAGGAATGATAATTAGGGCATTCCGAAATCGGGAGCTAGCATCGAGTCATTCCGAAATCGCGGCAAGCTCCAGTCGAGAATCTTCCTGCCATCTGTTCTCCGGCGAACCCCCTCCCCATTTGCAGGGTTTGCATATTCCTTGCGAAGAGAAGAGACGGCGGGACAGGCTCGAGAGAGAGAGAGAGAGATAGAGGAAGAGAGAGGAATCGTTTATGGGCTGGTGAGGTAGAAAGGGGCGTTGCAAGATCCAGTTGATCGAGCAGGAAGCAAATGTTATTGTGAAGATCTCGGTGGGAAGTTGTTGAAGCAAAGAAGATTCTGGGAGGTACGAGGCCATGGCGGCCAATGCTGGGATGGTGGCCGGGTCTCGCAAGAGAAACTAGTTCGTCATGATTCGACACGAAGGAGAATCGGGGGTATGTTTTTATATTCTAATTTGTTCCTCTTCTTTTCGTTGAATCCTTTCTCTGGAGTTTTTTTTAATTATCATTTTGGCATTTGGATCTGTGGTTAGACTGAACGATAACTTGGGATTCATATTTTTTTCTTGGCTTACAGTGATGAGTGCTGATCAGATTGGTCAGATCCAAAGTGGATCTTGCATTTATTAGGGTTATGTGTGCGTTCCTTTATTTTTAGTGAATCTGATTGTAGAATTCAATGGGTTAATGAAGTTAATCCTATCACTTCATTTTTAGTTAATCCTATCGCTTCATTTTGAGATTTACTCGAAGTGTATCAGTAATTTCACATACGATCCGTTAGGCCCTTACCACTTCCTGTCTACTCCATTTTGTTTTCTTTCCAACTCGAAAGTTGACTCAGTAGATCTGATCTTCTTTGTTAGAATGTTGAAATTCATTTGTTTGGCCTACAAAATTTTTGGATATCATGTGTAGTGTTGTACTTGGCCAATCCATTGAGAAATTGATCTCTCCTGGAATTGATTGTTTTGATCTGCCCATTAGAGGAGCTGACAAATTCTGCAGTTTGTTTTCTTCATTTGAAGTCATAGTCAACAATTTGTTGATTTATTCTTTCAAAGAAATTAATGGATTCAATGTTTCCCAAATAGAAATTATATATATGTCAAATGCTGTCTCGTTGGTTCAATAATATCTTGATTAGAGAATGCAATATTATGTAGAATGTTCAGTAGTAATTCCTGTCTTTCTTTATTTCCCTCCTAGTTTAGACCATATTTTTATCTGAATGATGAACTGAAATTTTGTAGTAAAACACAACAAATAAAAATCATCTCACACAAAAGATTGTGGAAGTTTCCTATTTCGGTCAAGATCGACCCACTTCTGTAATTTGCATGCCTTGAATCCTAACCAGCTACATATTCATGAATATTTATGGTACATTTTGTAACACCCCAAATCCCAGGATTGGGAAAAAGTTGGGTGACACGGCCTGGGATACGGGCGTGTCCTGCTCGGGTGAGTAGCCGGCGAGAGGTCGACTAAAATCCGTTCTAAGGAAAGTGAGTTTGACATATTCAAAACCACTTCTTCCACCTTCTGTTTTTGCTCCATGCTACCCCGAGCAGAAAAGGTAACATCATCTTATCCCCCGAGCTTCTTCTTATCTGCTCATCATTTTAAAGAAACATCATCTAATTCCTTAACATTTCTGAACATTAATTTTCAGGTTTTCTAGGTGAAGTTGGAGCTTTGATTTCAATTTTTAACTTTATTTATTAAAGTGGATACTGGATATGAAAGTTACTTCTATTGAGCATAAAGTAGTAGAAAATATGATTAGACCATTTGTGCTTGTAAAGTGGAGGATAATAGATCAAACCCTTCTTTTATTCTCTCAAATCTGTTTCAAAACTTGATTTCTGCAATAATAGATCAAACCCTTCTTTGATCCTGGTAAGAGGGTCAGAAATTTATTTATAAGTAATCTAATTCATTTTGGAACTTTATTATTGTTATAAATTGTTTATTTTCTCCTTCAATAAACGTAATTAAGATCCCTTTCCTCTTGAACATTCAGGTTCTGCTGCAACAGATAGATCAAGGGAGTTGGGTTTGTCCAGCTGGTCAGATCAGAATATTTTGGATGTTGATATTATTCAGGATGGTAAGCGGTCTGATGAACATGATCCTATAGTATCCAAAGGCTTGCTAAGTGATTAAGTTCTGAGCAATTATCATAGAAATATTTCCTCATACCCTCTTTTTTAGGTTGCTTGGAATGGAATTTTTGTTTATGAATTCCATAACTGAACAGAAATTGCTTTTGGCATCTTCAATTTTTGATTCAAAATCAATGATTAACACTCAAAATTTGACACCTTTAACCAAACACAAAAGCCAGGGCACTTGGTTGCTCAGGAGTTTAGCTTGATCATCTATCAAACAATATATTGCTAATACGTAATGGTTTTAAAGATTGTGTCTAGCCATGCTTATGCCTCTTTTTTTAACTTGAAACCTGTAACTGTAACCGTGACTTGCATCGCTCTTCTTCTTTTCTATCTTCATGTTGGATATTTAATACTGAAATGCAATCTTTCAGCACTCTTGTCTTTTCAATTCTTACAGAATTATATATTCTTGTGTGCCGGTGATTTGGTGCTCAAAGAAATGACTACTTATTTCTAATATTGTTTTCTTATGAATGATAATTGTATCATACAAATTTACTTTCCTAGGTCCATGGATTTCCCAGATGTTTGTATGTATGCAGAGATCAGAACAAGGATCCAGATACCATTTCCTGGGACTATCATTTTGAGCACACGGGGAATGTTCTTGTCTCTTTTACCGTCAGGGTATATACATTTACCATACATCCTGTCAATTTTACCTTGATCCCTATCATTTGATATACCGTTTATTTAACCTCCAGTCTGCAGTGCTCAAGAAAGCTATTGATGACCTTGAATGGCCCTGCTCGGCTGTACAGATACGCATACAACCCGATCCTCCCTTAGTGACATTCAGGGCCGAGGGCCACGGTGACTTGCAGGTATGACTAAATATTTGAGTGAATTTGTTTATTTCTTCTGAAATAATTATTATGTTTGTTTTAATCTTCATTATTTTGTATCATCTGTTACTATTACAAGTGAGAGTTGCCGCCTGTTGGGTCGGCTTATATGGTTTCATGTCCATACAAAAAAAATATGAAGTGAAACAAATTCAAAAAGACGCAGAAATGTGGCCAGCAGGAGGTAGGGAAGCAGACACTGTGGTCCCCAAAAGATAGAGGACACTGTGATCAGGGCACTATGGTCCCAGGAAGATAAGAGGGAGAAAGAGGACAATTGTAAACTAGATAGTTTTTGTTGGAACACACTTACTAGATTTTATGTCGAGCAGATTTTGGACAAAAATATTCTCTACAATCGAATTTCTCTTAGTAATGCTTGTTTTTTTAAAGACATGATGGTTGGAGAGGGGAGTGGGAGGTTTGTGTTATGAGGCGCGATGACGCCAGTTATCTTAAACTTATGTTGTTTATGTTATGTTAATTTTTAGTAATATTTTACCCATATGTAATAAGCCCAAATGGGTGGCACGTGGAACCTACTTAAGCTGCCGCTTGTTTTGTGTTTGGTTAACAAGAAAATTAGAACAAATTCCCTCTCTCTCTTATTTAGTGTTTGGTTGACAAGAAATACACAAAGCTCTCCATGGAGAATTTTTTTTGATAATTTCTATGCCAATAGATATTGTTGCACTACTATATTACAATGAGGGGAGCACATGCCTAACATTACAATGTGTTTTTTTTAAAAAAACATAAATTAGTATTTGCCACGGCTTATAACAGTGGCAAATAGTTTTTTTTTTTAAATGATGATTTCACTTTTAGCCAGGGTTTCATACCGTGGCTAATAGTTGACTTATTTGTCACGGCAGTTTTCCCCATAGCTGATACTATTTGCTACAGCCAATTTGTGGCTTAAAAGTTTTAGCCATGCCGACTTTAGCCACGGAATTTTCCCGTGGCTAGAACGTGGCTAAAACTTTTTAGCCACGGTTTTGGACTTTTTGCCAGGGAAATTTGCCCTGGCCAAAAGTCTGTTTTCTAGTAGTGATCTCCTCCTGAAACCGATCCACATAATGTCCCAACGTCTCATCTTGCTTCTGCCTCACCGTAAACAGGCACTCTGCCTCCTTCTTACGCTTCTTCGATGTTGAGAACCTCAACAGGAAACCTCGACGCAGATCCTTGAAACTGTAGATCGAACTTGCCGGCAACTGGTGGAACCAGTCCCGAGCCTTCTCCTTCAACGTGATGGCAAACAGTCGACACTTGAAGGCATCCGTCATCTGCCTTATTGAAACAACATCTTCAAACCGTTGCACGTGCTGTACAGGGTCATCATTCCCCGAGTAGTAGGACATATCGGGCTCCCGGAACCCCTCCAGCACCGGGGCCGAGATAATGAGCTCACTGAATGGGCTCTCGCCACCTGCCTGCTGAGTGGGCACATCTCGCAGCCTCGGTTGGCTGGCTCGATCCGCGAGACCATGCCCAGGGAAGAGTTCTCGCATAGCCGCCTCCCTCTCGCCAACTTCTGCCGGAATCTCCTTCCCGGGACGCTGGCATGGGAAGAGCTCTCGCACCGCCACGTCCCTCTCGCCAGCCTCCGTCGGGACCTCCTTCCCCGGGCGCTGTCCAGGGGCATTCTCGCCCAAGAGCGGGACCTCCTCTATTGGGACCTGAGGCGTGGCCCACTCGCTCCTTGTCGAGAAGGCTAAGCTGATGGTCTGCAAGACCTCTCGCCTGAAGTCTTCCAGCATCTTCCTCGTCGCCTCCTCTCCCCGGCAGGGGGAACCTCCTGAACCAGATCCTTCACCTTCGCCTCCTGCCATAGGACTAAACTCAAGCTTTTCTTGTATTGGCTATCTTCCATGCTCACCGCACCAGAACTATTGAAGCCAAAACTTGACTTCGACAAAAGTTCGAAAAATAGGGGCGTAGCCAACACCTACTCGTCCCAAGCTCTGACCTCCGACTGGTCGTGAAGGACTAGAAACCGGCCCTAAGCCTCAGTAGGGAGGTCTCACCGCTTACCTGGAAGATCTCTGAGAGCTTCCCCTCCAAAGCCAAAATCTGGGCTTGGAGCTCCTCAAAAAGCACAGAAAAATCCTCTTCAGTCCCCGAGGAAAAAGTACTTCTGAAGAACCCCTATGGGCCTATTTATAGTTTTCTGCGTTGGATCTGCAAATAACCATACTGAGCTGACCTGAAATTACCAAAGTACCCCTAGTTGGGTCTGCCAACAGCCAAACTCCGTTGTTCTGAGGAGTTATACGTAGACCACCAAGGGTAACGAGTAAAATTACCCGGGGCAGAAGAGTAAAATCTCTCATAGGTATAGAAATATAAAAATTGCCTTCTTTCCATGTGGAGAGTGGGGGAGCACCCATCGGCGAGACGGGCCTTCCTACCTGTCTCGCAGGTATCCTTTGCTATGGGACCCCCTCGTCGTTAAGAGCCTACTCGCGTCTCAAAAGGGGGCGTCTCGCCCACTGCATAGACCACCTGTCTCGCCCCTTGTAAGGGGACCACCTGGTACCACTCGCCTATCAGCGCCTCTCGCCCGTTTCTTCTATTCGCATCTTGAGGGACTCTCGCGAGCCCGAGGTTGTACAAAGACACCACCATAACCTTCAGAGATGAAGACCTTGTCGGGTTGCGAACACCTTACCAAGATCCTCTCGTGATCAACACCAGGGTCGGGAATCCCTGCTATAATGTCAAACGAATCCTCGTCAATAACGGAAGCTCAGTCGACGTACTATTCTACTCCACCTGTCAGAGCATGAAGCTCTACAGGCAACATCTGACTCCGGCGGACGGACCGGTGTACGGCTTCGACAACCATCCAGTCCAGGCACTCGGCATGATTACCCTCCCAGTTATCATGGGGGAATTTCTAAGGAAAGTGACACACGAAGTCCAGTTCGTCGTGCTAGATTCAAGATCCGCCTACAACGCCATTTTAGGGAGGCCCGTGTAACATCCCGACTTTTATTGGGCTACTAGAACCCTAGTGGGCCAAATAAACTCGTTCCGTTAAACCAGAGAACTCTGATTTGAGTTCTGTCAGTTCCTGTGGCCTCGTATAGTCAATACGAGCATGTCGGAACTCGTTCCGTTAAACCCAAGGTCACATGGTGGATGTGACCGCTTCTCGTAAAACGTCACAATAGTAAGATTTTGAATATCGGCCTAGAGAACTCCGATTTGAGTTATGTTAGTTCCTGTGGCCTCGTATGACCCATACGAGCGCATCGGAAGTCATCACGCCGCAATCTGGTGCCTAACGACGAATATAAACATTTTGACTGTTTTATCGCAATGCGACGCACAAATTTGGACTTTTGCCAAACAAACTCCGAGTCAACCGCAGTCAATGACGTTGGACTCATATGGTCAATATAAAGTCAACAGAAGTGGTCTCGGGAAATGTTGACGACAAATGATCAACCATGGTCAAATCAAGTACAATCGTGCACCGAAAAGCGTGCGCACACCAATTATGACACGACACTCCAATTTTGACCCAATCTCGATGACATGGACTCACTTTGACTTTGACCCACATGGTGGGACCCACCCTAGGGCTAACTTTGGTCAAACCCCCCCTAAAAAGACCTTTTGAAATTCCTCACCCAAGGAAGAACTCACTCCTCCTCATGACTTAATTAGAACCTAATCATATTTATACGCTTGTGATATTAAAACCAAGCCACACCATGAAGCCAAGTGGGCCATGGACCAAGGAAGCCCACTACCCCCTCTTTTCCTCCCCCTTCTTCACTTTAAGCCCAAGCCCACCCCCCCTTCCTTGCCTCTGAATGGCTGTCGCCTGGTGGACCCCCTCACCCCATCAAATGTTGACACCTGGCCGGAGGAAATGGGAGGAGAGAAGCTCCTCTCTCTCTCTCGGGTAAATCCCACACCATCCAGGGAAGAAAAAGAAACCCCCTCGGCCTATAAAAGGACACTGCTCCCCCTACTTTCCTCCACACACTCACCTGCCTGAGCCAAGGGAGCCCTCGCTAGAACCCTAGCTTGCCGGAAAAGGCCAACCCAAACTCCACCACCCCGCCACCTTGCATGGCCACCCAACCTGGCCCCTCCCAAGATCTCCCAGGACAGGTAGAAACTCTTCCCCTCCTTCCTCACCCTTTCGACGTGCTGCATGCACCCCCTAGCGGCTGGAGCACCGCCAGCACCACCCGAACCAAGGTCCAGGTTGGGAAGTGGCCGTGAAAGTTTAGCCCCTCCCAGCGCCGGCAGAGGTGTTGGGGAAGGGTTAAACCACCGGGGATGACATTCCCCGGTGGTTTAAGGCCGGGGTGCCGCCGGAAATCGCCGCTCGGTGGCACCCGAGAAAAATAGAGTTTTTCTCTATTTAGCTCCGGCGGCGGCCGGCGGCGGCTGGTCGTCGGGCAACCACCGGAGAGGATCCATACCCCCGGTGCGCCGACCGGGGGTGGTTTCGTGGTCGGTATAGTCACCGGAGAGGCGGGGTGGCGCGGTGGCGCTGGGAGCAGCGCCACCGCCACCCTGCTCTCGGTTTCTCGTTTTCCGGCGGGGACCGGCAGCGGCAGGCCGTCGGACCACCTCCCAGAAGTTCGTCGGCCCCCGACGAGTCATTCAGGGCGGGCGCCGGCACCCAACAGCGGTCGGCCGGCGGTGGCAGAATGCCACCGCCTCTTTCGTCTTCAGGGACGAAATCGTCGCCGTCCATCTCCGGTGATGAGATGTACGGCGGGGATTTTCTTTTTTCCCCCTGCCTTCGCATCAGTGCCCCCCCTACAGCAGATCCAGGGCTGATCCGCTGTGGGGAATCGATGGCACGTTGACCCGTCCGGCTCAATCTCAGCCGCAGACATGTGCTTGATCTGCTAAATGCAGACCAAACCCTACCAGACTCTTATGGAATTTTTTGGGCCAAATCTAAGCCCATGGAGGCAAAATGGTCAACACGAGAAATGTTCCCCATAATGAGGGCTTCCTCCTCAAAAAGTTTGAGAATTTTTGAAAGTGTTTGTTATTTTTAAAATCCTAAATAAGAATTATTGACCAATTTAGAGGCCCAAATTTGCCCGGAAAATTTTGAAAAAATTCTGGGTATTTTTTAGGCCCTCTTAAAGGTTGTGTTAGAATTTGGGAATCTTGGGATATAAATTGAATATTTTCCAATTTCTTGGAGCATAGGATCACGCTCGGAAATTTACGCGCTCAAATTCTTCGAAAATGGAAAACGAATCACGCGATCATTTATATATATTAAATACTAAAGTTCAATTGAGAAATCGACAAGAGTTATCAAGGCAAGATTTCAAGCGCTGAGTATTTCAGGGTTTTTAGCAAATCCACTAGTCGCCTCATTTTTCAATTAACTCTCGAGCATTTTGGATAGACTCGGATAAATAATAAAGATGTAACTCATAATAAACTTCCCTAATCCGATTAAGTCGTGATTAAAAAAGACGCAACTAAATTATTATGGGTCTTAATAATGGGTAAAACTCAAATAAACCTCCTGAGAACGGAGATGGAACTAAACTGCCTCCTAAGAATGGAGATGGAGCTGAAGCTCCTGAATGGAGTGATTGGACTACTAACCTATTTCTTTATTATTATTCAAGTCTTGCACTGGTCTATTACCTTTATTTAATTCAGTTCAGTATATTCAATTCAGTACTACTCTAGTCCCGTACTGTCAAGTTCAATTCAGTACTACTCTAGTCCCGTACAGTTCAAGTTCAATTCAGTACTACTCCAATGTCGTACTGGTCAAGTTCAATTCAGTACTTTCAATTCAGTACTACTCCAGTCCGTACTAGTCAAGTTCAATTTAGTACTTTCAATTCAGTACTACTCACAGTCCCGTACTGGTCAAGTTCATTTCAGTATCTTCAATTCAGTACTACTCCAGTCCCGTAATGGTCAAGTTCAATTCAGTACTACTCCAATTTCGTATTGGTCAAGTTCATTTCAGTTCAGTACTTTTTCAGTACGATTTTAATTTCGTACTGGTCACATCTCATTAAATAGTGTTTATTATCAGTAGCTTAAATTACTGCACTATATTACTACACAATTCCAATTATAAGTACGGGTCCTGCTTTAACGAGCAGTAGTTTTGTTAAGGTTGAGCTTTAGTTGGGGATACCGGAGTTGGGGTGTTCCTCCGGGTTTAGCCTCAAATAAAGTGCTCTCACGCTCCTTATCGAAAGTTGAGCTGAGCGTCACTACCTCAAGGATAAGGTATAGTAGGGCAGACCGCCACAGACCCAGTTCATATTAGCATGATTGTTGGATTGATTGCTTGTGAACTACTTGCGGAAAAATTGTTGCGGGACAATCACTTCCGCAGACCATTTGTACCGGTGCGGTTAGTCCGACGACTCAAGGCGACAGGGAGATATACCACGGGTGACCTGACTTTATGTTTCCCCGTCAGGTTTCCTCCTCTGGTCGGCCAAAATGTTAAATCTCTGGATGTCGCCCACATCCAAGAGTACACGGGATGTACGTTAGGGCCTGGGCTGTGCTATACGACCACCCCTAGAAGTGGCAGGACTAGCCACTGTCACCGACGGCCACATTGGTGAGGCCCGCGAGGCTCGTAACCCTGCTGGAACATAAGCGGTCCATACTATGTCGACATAGGGTGTCTGGCATGGCTGTGAAAGCATGCGGTGTGTGTACGCAACTGTGAAATGCTTGCGATTGGACATAGGTTGCAAATACTAGATGTGTCAATGTGCTTGTGGAACTCGTATTATAACAAATGTTATTACTGCTATTTTATTTTCGGTTATATTATGTTGCCTTGCCATTTTTTCTCCTTGCTTAAAATATGAAATATTGTGCTAACTCTCTCATGCTTCGGCTACCTTATTCTGCTGGGTGCGTGTGTGTCTCCTCCCCAGGATATGGATCCGGGGAGGGGAATTTAATTTTACTTAGCTCTGTGACTAACGGTTTATTAAATAACTATTCACAGGAAATGGAGCGTCGTAGTGACCCCTGCCACAAGAGACTGAGGCCAGCAGATAGGACTACTCGAGCAGAAGCACCCCCCGCGTCTATAGAATTTCGAGACGTGAGTACCGACGAGATGATTAGGGAGAGAGAGTGAGGAGTTTGTGCAGTACTTGTACAGCCTGCAGGCTTATGTATATACCTAGGCTGCGGCCTTATGATCATGTATTTATATACCTGGGCACATATGTCTATGATGTGATGTGAATGTTGTTGTTGGGTATTGTATCCACGATTACCTAGATTTGAGGAAGCCACCTGTCAAGCTAAGATGAATTCACAATGTATTTGATGAAACATCTAAGTGTACTTGCAGCTCCCCACGCTAAGTGCACACCAAATGTCAGGTGCAGTAGGTCAATATACACGGGTCTGCAAGACGTAATCCCTCGTTGAGCAGATCAGTGTGTTGGCCTACGTGTACTCTCTCTATTGGAGTGCACTTACTTTCAAGTACAGGGCCGTTCATATGCAAGAGAAGACAAGGAGCATGGATGGGTCAAGGAGCAGCTCCAGGGTGGAAGACGAAAATTCGTCCAAGGAAAATTCGACGAGAATCACCAAGTGATTCTCGCCGATTCGAGTGATTCTCGCCGAATCGACGAGAATCATTAGTGATTCTCGCCGACTCCTTCTGGCTACCTCAAAACTGTACCAAGTAAGATTCGGCGAGAATCACTAGTGACTGATTCTCACCGAACCAGTGGCCAAGCAGCTCATGTATACAAAGTGAAATTCGTTGAAATCAATAAGTGATTCGGCGAGAATCACTAACGATCTCGACGAATCGTCGAGAATCACTTGTGATTCTCGTCGATTCGTCGAGAATCGCCTGCGATTCTCGCCGATTTTCACTTAGCGTTTTCTAGGTTGCTGCTGGACCGGATTCTGCCTCTAGACTAGTTTGAACCGGACTTAGGGATTTCTAGTGTGGTCCCACAAACGGTCATATTGAGTTATCTACAGTATATATATTCAGTCCAGTATTTTGAACAGTAAAATCACGGAGAAAGAGAAAGAAAACCGAGCCTCGACGAACCCTAATATCGCGATTCCTCTCAGCCGCCGCCATCGCGCTCGGGCTAGTTGGTCGCTGTCAACAATCGAGATTCCTTCGTGATCTCCGGCGACAGAAGCTTAGCAAAGCTTGAGTCTCACGTGTCTATCCAAGATCTCTTATCTCTCGATTTGGTGACCGGAAAAACTCCCCCGTCCGAATCGATCGAGACGACCGATCCTAGAGTGACCGTTGGTAGACCTAGTTTGCTTCGCTACGAAGTTTGGTTCTCCAAGTTCAGCAGCCGCTTATCTTCGTAGCCGCCGATCCCGAAGCTAGCCGCCGCTCGTGTTTGCCGCCGCCGGTTCCGGGAGATCCTCTCAAGAGAGACCAAGGTTGTAGACACTTCATCGACTTCAAGAAACACGTCGTCGAACGAAGAGGAACACCGTAGTCTCCAAAAAGAAGTTTGTATCACGTTTACATTCTATATTTAATTTGTTGTAAAGGAACTTTTTGTTCCGTGTTGTAAGGGTTTGGGTGCAACCCGTTTTGTGGGAGTGTTGACTCTCACGTGTGAAGGGTTCCTTCCGGTAGTGCAGGGATTGGATTTCAATCCCGTTGGAGAAGTGACCGAGTCGTCCCTTGTTGGGGAGATAGGTCGAAAGGGGAAAGTGGATGTACCCAAGTCGGGGAACCACTATAAACTGCCTGTGTATTCTGTGTGCAGTGCTTTTTCCTTTTATTGTGCAGGTACGTTCGTAAATTCCGCAAAAGCGCTACTCGTCACCTATTCCCCCCCCCCCCCCATAGGTGCACATAGCTGAACACTAGTGGACTTTCAAGTGGTATCAAAGCGAGGTTCCTCATCAAAAAGGTTAACACCTTGAGTAGAATCCTGCCACCAGTGTCAGAAGCATGGATCTGGATTATGAAATACCCGCCACTCAAACTCCCCGCATGCACAAAGGATTATTAACCCATCTGGAGAATGAGGGTGTCATTTCACCTTGATGCTATCGATCCTTGAGCATCCTTCATCCTGGAAGAGGGTCCGTTTATTCCCATGAAGACCTCCGACTCTGGGATCCAAGTGCCCATGGGCATTGCTGAGATGTCAGAGACGGAACTATCACTATTTCACTTGGACGAGAGGATTCGTCAAATTATCATGGATATCTAGTCTGGAGCCTCTCACTCTAGATTGAAAAATGTAGAACGGCTAAATCTCTGTGGATGATGATCTCTGATGATGGGGGGGGGTTCAGAGAAAGCTGGAATATGCTGTCAATCAGAGGATGAAGCGTATGTGGGGTCCTCACTTCTGAAGATGAAGGCAAGGATCCCTCGGACTGCATCAGAGCTCCAGTGTCCGTGTCAGAGACTGAAGAGGACAGTGAGGAAAGCAGCTCTGATGTGGATGAAACAATGGTCACTGGATCTAATGACAATAATACAGAAGAGCAGGTAACTTCTTCCTCCTGCCCCATATCTCTTGAAATATTTGAAGACAGGAACTGCCCTCCTTCAGAAAATTCTGATTCCCTGAAGAGAGCCCTTCAGGAAAGCAACCTACTTGCTGAGGAGCAAGCTCGAGAGATTGCTCGACTGAAGATCTTGTTTGTTCTCCAATTGGCGTCCAACAAGGTCAAGGAGTCTAAGATCTCAGCTCTAGAGAGTAGTCTAGAGAATGAGAAACGTATAGTATCAAACTTTTCCCAAGTTGATGCTATTAAGAGAAAGCAAGAAACCGGTGGATCTCCCGGATTATCAAGGCATGGAGAAATGGGAAAACGGTATTCCGACCCCCACTCAAGCAGGAAGGCAACTCATCATGCCTTCAGGTATGACCACAGGAATAATCGTGGTCACTGCAAGGGTGATCTGTCCCCATGTGGAGACACCCGGAGTGCAAGGGCCGGCATGGCCACCCACGAGAGAATACCTAAGGCTCATTCTGAGCCATTTGTATTCACTGCCACTACCCCAACACCGTGTGGATCTGCATGTCCCAGCTCACAGAAGACTTCTCACCACACGAGGACACGGGATAGGGAGGATAGAAGTCATGATGTCAGGCACCATGGGGCCTCAATAAGGGAGATGCCTGAAAGAATGGCATCACCTTCCCGGCCTCATAACGCTCGCAACATGCACACTTTCCACCCTTCCACGTGTCACGATGGAAGAGGAATTTTTGTGACAAGATCATGCCCTATCCCGTTTAGACCTAGGACCGTGACTACATCAGTCACGAGATCAGGTCAGAAACGGCGATACAACATTCACCCATGTTGGTGCTGTGGCAAAGTGGGACACTTTGCCATCGATTGTTGGCACAACCCCTCTGTTCCCACGGCAAGGGCTTATCCACATTCTCGGGACAGAGATAGTCTTCCAGACAGGTTTTCTGAAGGAAGGCAGTGGCGTGCTCATGCTAACAGGAACCTAGGACCCAATATGATTTGGGTTCCTAAGGTAAAGTAATTCTTTCTTGCAGGGTAGTCTAGGTTCCCGTGAATATGATGGGAACTAGACAGTAGGTGGCTCAAGACTAAATTGGAACAATCGTCTGCAATAACAGATGCGATATCAATTTGAGCATACTCACTTTGAGCCTCTAATGTGTTCTACCTGTGGGACTAAGACGATGACTTTCAAAATCCCAAGTAATTTTGATCAGTTCAAGGACTTGCGTCATACTGCATCCTCATTTAATATATATATATATATATATATATATATATATATATATATATATATAATATATATATATATATATTTCTATCCATGTGTATATTTATACTTCTGCCTATACATGTAAGTGTGCACCTCTAAGGATAGGTTCACTCAATGCATGCAAACCTTCACACATCAATAAAGGGTTAACGAAGATATGTCATCGTGAATCTCGACAACTCACAATTGACATCAAGAAGTCTTTGGAAAAGCCTCATTAAAATCCAAATAGATTGACTTTAGAATACACATGTATTTATCATGTGTATATTGACTTGACATCTGAATATTTCAAAAATGTTGCAAGCTTCTCAACGTGAAAATTCCTAGTCAAGTGACCTCTCAATTTCGAATTAGACAACTGGTATCAGAAACCAAATTAACCAAATCTCCTGACAGACAAATCCCGCCGACCCTTCGCATTCACCCCGAATCCCGACAAATTAGACAAATCCCGCCGAAAGAGTTCTTCCGCCGATTCGCCGAAACCCGCAGGAGCTCTCCCTCCGACTCGCTGAATCGCTATACATCCTGCTCTAAGGACAACTGCTGGGTGTCCATCTTCTTCCCGTAAGCTCTCGTCGAATCGCGAAGTGTCCCTGTGACCGCAAGGTTCTCGCAAGGTCCATCGTCAAATCGAGAAGGTTCTCGCAACGTTCTAGCAAGGCCGAACCCCACAGGAAACCCTTCCATCCACCGAAGGTCTTCCCGACGCTCCTCAACTCACTTCCATATAAATCCTTAGGTAACCTCTTCCTCACCCGAACTTGGACGCTCTCACTAGTGATGCCTTCTTTTTGAATGTTCATTAATGCTTAGAGTAGGGCTTCTCTCTCTAGATCTACAATGGCTCCAAGGACAACTACAGGGTTGGTCTCTGGCTGTGAGCTGGTTCGAACTGGGTTTTCTCACGCCTCGGACGAATTCCGCAACATCATTCTAATGCTGGAAGAGGCTGGGCTAACCTTCGTCCTGGAGCACCCTTGCAAAATCCTGGACAAAAAGGTGCTGGAGTTCTTCGCTACCGCAAGACTCCGAGATGGAGACTCCATAATCAAGAGCAAGGTGGCTGGGGCAAAAGTAAAGATGTCCGCCAGCAAGCTGACTCGCTACCTGCAGCTTTCTAGTTCGGAGCAGGAGGACTATCTGGAGGACGAGGACAAAACCAGAACTCTCTTGTTCTGCGGTCTTCCACGAGGAACTCGATCAATAAAGAGAAAGGAGATGAATGAAGAAGGGAAGCTCCTATCTGACATTATTGGAAAAGTGCTCATCTGCAAGCCGGGCTCGCATGACCATATCTCAGGAGATATGTTCAAGATCGTCATAGCTGTTGTCTGCCGCAAGAGGTTCAACTGGGGGGAGTTGCTGTTCGAGAAGATCAAGGACACCCTGGGCACTCCTAGTTTCGGCCGCATCATAAGTCTATATCTAAACCAGCTAAACGGAGACAAGTTCGACATGAGTAAAGGTGTCCCTCTCCACTACTTGAAGAAGATGGATGCAAGTGTGTTTGATCGATGGGAGAGGCGGATCGGGCAGCCTGCCGTGGAAGAGTGACAGGAAGTATCTCCAGCAGTCACCCCCCCCCCCCCCCCGTGAAATTCCTGATACCCTGACTGCAGGAATCGAGGGGGAGACTCTACCCCCTCATTCAGATGTAGTTTCTGAAATTGCCCAGGTGGCCAGGGATGCGGTGGCCAAAATTCACGAAGTAAGTGAACCTGAGCTGGAGGATGAGGAGGTCCTGAACAGAAACACTCAAGGAACCGAAGCTGAAGCACTGGAGACTGCTGACCGAGAATTGGAAGAGGCTGCTGATATAGATGAATTCTTGGATGAGGACGGAGAGGAAGATGAGAATCAGGAACATGAAGCATTTGAGACTCCGGATCCTGTTGAACCTCCATCTGACAAGTCTGCACCAGTGGAGGGGGAGTTAGATAAATCTACAGAGGCAGCCAGCATTCCTCCATTAGAGACTGTGATTGTATCCAGCTCTACAGATGCGTCTGCTGAAATGCAAGTCCTACAAGTGCCTCCGGCTATTCTGTTACGAGATGAGCTAGCCACTCACACTGTCAATATCATTCAGGGCATTGTGAATGAACTTAAAGTCTCATTTGATGAAGCCCAGAATAAACTGCTTAACAGGATTAAGACTTCGGAAAATCTGATGCTCAAGAATATGGTGGAAATCAACCATAAGCTGGACGTGATGGAGAAGAAATTTGAAGAGAAGTATACCGCGGCCGGCGAAGCTGTCACACTCTTAATGGCCGGCTTGAAAAAGAATACTGATACTCTGGCTGTCGTAAATCAGAACGCACACGTTGTAGCCAACAACATTCAGAAGTTTGATGGTAATATGGTCACTTTAAATGCCAATCAGCGGGCCCTGATCACTGAATTCTCCAAGACCACGAAGCATATTGATGACTCCCTGCACTCATATGCCAACTGCATAGCTGTCGAAGCCAAAAAGGGGGAGAAAGAGTATATAGCTAAGTTGGCCGAGCTTCAAGAAAGCATGAGCACACACTTCGCCCAATCAAGCAAATATGTCTATGAGAGCTGCTGGTGGATGCTCCAATAGGCGCTAGGTACGTTAGGCGTCGTTCTGCCTGACAATCCTGCCGGTATTCATGTCCCTGAGACATCTAAGGCCGCTGAGGAAGTAAGTGTTGCTGAGGATGTAAGTGCAAGTGCTGCAGATATTCCCACAAATGACGCTGATGCTAGGGCTCTCTCCAAAGCTAAACTGAGGAGCATGTTTGACCAAGAGGCCTTAGCAAAAGCCAGGGGAAAGAGAAAAGTTCAAGAAGGGACCTCCAAGGAGACACAGGCTGCAAAGAGAACTCGAATGAATGAGGAGGATGTACGAAACGAAAGGTGGAGTCCAGTTTCAAGGAACATCATCTTAGACACCTTCTGGCTGCAAGAAAGAGGAGAGATCAATCGAAACAAAGTATATAGCCAGTATGAGTGGGAAACACACAAAACGTTTGAAGCGAAATGCAACATCTTTTTCAGAAACAACAAGGATGCAGATAAAGTTGCTCCTCCTAGGTATTACCCGAAGCCCAAAGAATACATGGAGAGGCAAAGCAAGAAGTACTTGGCTCAACATCCTAAGGGTGACTTAGCTAAGGAAAAATAGTCAAAAACTTATAGCTTGTCACTTTGTCTTAAGAACATTTAATGATTATTGTTGTCATAGAAACAATTCTGGATTATATGTGTATATATTTATATTGGTATATATATTTGAATTTGTGAATGACTCAAGTCCTGATCTGATTGCATATATTCTCTTGTGCTGCATGTTTAATTTCTGAATGCTATGTTTATTATTTGATATGTGTTATTCATCTTAGCTAGTAGGGTTTTGGCTTCGTCAAATAGGGGGAGATTGTTGGGTATTGTATCCACGATTACCTAGATTTGAGGAAGCCACCTGTCAAGCTAAGATGAATTCACAATGTATTTGATGAAACATCTTAAGTTGTACTTGCAGCTCCTCCACGCTAAGTGCACACCAATGTCAGGGTGCAGTAGGTCAATATACACGGGTCTGCAAGACGTAATCCCTCGTTGAGCAGATCAGTGTGTTGGCCTACGTGTACTCTCTCTATTGGAGTGCACTTACTTTCAAGTACAGGGCCGTTCATATGCAAGAGAAGACAAGGAGCATGGATGGGTTAAGGAGCAGCTCCAGTGTGGAAGACGAAAATTCGTCCAAGGAAAATTCGACGAGAATCACCAAGTGATTCTCGCCGAATCGACGAGAATCACTAGTGATTCTCGCCGAATCGACGAGAATCATTAGTGATTCTCGCCGACTCCTTCTGGCTACCTCAAAACGGTACCAAGTAAGATTCGGCGAGAATCACTAGTGATTCTCGTCGAACCAGTGGCCAAGCAGCTCATGTGTACAAAGTGAAATTCGTTGAGAATCAATAAGTGATTCGGCGAGAATCACTAACGATTCTCGACGAATCGTCGAGAATCACTTGGTGATTCTCGCCGATTCATCGAGAATCGCCTGCGATTCTCGCCGATTTTCACTTAGCGTTTTCTCAGGTTGCTGCTGGACCGGATTCTGCCTCTAGACTAGTTTGAACCAGACTTAGGGATTTCTAGTGTGGGTCCCACAAACGATCATATTGGAGTTATCTACAGTATATATATTCCAGTATTTTGAACAGTAAAATCACGGAGAAAGAGAAAGAAACCGAGCCTCGACGAAACCCTAATATCGCGATTCCTCTCAGCCGCCGCCGTCGCGCTCGGGCTAGTTGGTCGCCGTCAACAATCGAGATTCCTTCGTGATCTCCGGCGACAGAAGCTTAGCAAAGCTTGAGTCTCACGTGTCTATCCAGAGATCTCTTGTCTCTCGATTTGGTGACCGGGAAAAACTCCCCCGTCTGAATCGATCGAGACGACCGATCCTAGAGTGACCGTTGGTAGACCTAGTTTGCTTCGCTACGAAGTTTGGATCTCCAAGTTCAGCAGCCGCTTATCTTCGTAGCCGCCGATCCCGAAGCTAGCCGCCGCTCGTGTTGCCGCCGCCGGTTCCGGGGAGATCCTCTCCAAGAGAGACCAAGGTTGTAGACACTTCATCGACTTCAAGAACACGTCGTCGAACGAAGAGGAACACCGTAGTCTCCAAAAGAAGTTTGTATCACGTGTACATTCTATATTTAATTTTGTTGTAAAGGAACTTTTGTTCCGTGTTGTAAGGGTTGGGTGCAACCCGTTTTGTGGGAGTGTTGACTCTCACATGTGGAAGGGTTCCTTCCGGTAGTGCAGGGATTGGATTTTAATCCCGTTGGAGAAGTGACCGAGTCGTCCCTTGTTGGGGAGATAGGTCGAAGGGGGAAAGTGGATGTACCCAAGTCGGGGAACCACTATAAACTGCCTGTGTATTCTGTGTGCTGTGCTTTTTCCTTTTATTGTGCAGGTACGTTCGTAAATTCCGCAAAAGCGCTACTCGTCACCTATTCCCCCCCCCCCCCATAGGTGCACATAGCTGACACTAGGTGGACTTTCAGTTGTGATTCAAGCAGACCAAGGCGGCAAACCAGTGCTTAGCAGAGTGGGTCGTTACCTCTTAAGGAGCACTGGGTGGACGTTTGTGGGCAGTAAGATCCCCTCTGGCCTGACCCGGGTAAAGGTTGGGGGGGTCTTACAAATGGATCAGAGCCATCACAATTCTTCCTTGTGGAGCAGTCTCAGGAATCCCCCGTCCCTCGCTTCATTCCTCGGTTTGGGATGAACCTTGCAGCGAAAGCCTGGTGGATCCTAGTGTAGAGGCTTAGGGATTCTATACTGTAAGTTAGTATGCCCATACACCGATGTTTCCGCTTCGTCAGTCATTTTTGCAAATTTTCCCTACTTTTGCAAAGTACTTACACTTTTCCTATTACTCCTCTAGATACCGGAGTACAGTAACGCGGGGTCCTCTTCCAGAGGATATGTTTCCTGCCACCCCACCTCCAGACCCGGTCGCCCCTGCTGCTGTACCGTTTGCCGAGACTGACTTGGGGCAGACATTGACAGCCATTCTGGCCACTTTTCGGATAGCCTTGGCACAGCCACCACGAGTGATGATGGCACCTACCTATTTACTGACGACTTTTTGAGGACTGAGGCCGCCTGCTTTTAGAGGTACAGAGACTGCCATCCAGACAGAGGAGTGGGTGGAGCATGTGGAAGAGCTGCTGGTAGGAATGATGTGCCCAGTAGTGGCTGCAGTTTCTCTAATGGTGACTTTGTTAGAAGGATATGCTAGGGATTGGTGAAGAGCAGCTAGTCACTCTACTTTTAGAGGACGGCTGTTGAGCGCTATCCTTTCGGGGGAGTTCTCTGAGGCTCTATTGGAGTTTTTCATCTCAGATACAGACCGAGCGGCTTTCTAGGAGAGATTCCTGCACATTCGACAGGGCAGCCGCACAGTGGCAGAGTACGAGAGAGAGTTCATACACTTGGCACGCTTCGCCGGAAATTTGGCTGCCTCCGACAGGTATAGAGCTTCCCGCTTCTACCGGGGATTACGTGATGACTTTGGGAAAGCTCTGATTATGATCTCTCAGTCTACCTTGCACACCATAGCCTCTTACGAACCAACACTTGAGTTGGACTAGCGGATGGTATCCCAGCAGCACAGAAGACAGGTCGATGCCCCTCAAGATCTGAGACGAGACAGGGGAGCTGCTCCCCACGACATGATAGAGAGCGCAGGCAGAGACACCGCAAACAGCCTTATAGGAACCCACCAGCACCCTTATCCCCACAGTAGGACATCAGACCGGCTCCGGCACTGCATCCCGTGCCAGTGGTCCGACGAGATGTTCCCTTCGCAGGGAACGTTTTCTTGTGTCAGCAGCCAGGGCATATGAGGGCCTTCTGCCCACAGACAACAGGAAGGCCAGGACTAGGAGCAGTACAGGGTGGGCAGCCGGCACGGGGACAGGGCCAGAGAGGTCGCAGAGGTAGAGCTAGAAGGAGAGACCAACAGGGCCGGACAACGACTTTGGAGACCTACGCACTGGACTTGCAGCACGGACCAACCCCTGATGTAGTAATAGGTATATATACTAGGCGATAGAATATATTAGATGTTGTTACTTAGGCTATATATAGGTTATGCATGTATGCATACATCTTGTATATTAGTTATATGATACATATACTTTTATATCGTCAGGAATCCTATTGGTAGAAGGACATTCTGCCAAGACCCTCTTCGATACAGGAGCGACACACTCCTCTTTCTCCTACAAATTTATCACAATGAAAGAGAACATTATCCGTACAATTGGACTAGCTATACGAATCTGGTTGCCGGATGGATCAGATATGACATCTACAGAAAAGTGCTTGTTTTAGGCGATGTTAGGAGGAGTAGAATTTGAGGTCTATGCAACCATCCTGGCAATAACTTAATTCAATATTATACTGCTAATGGACTGGCTAGCCGAGCACAAGGCACAAATAAATTGTTCAACGTGAGAGGTCCGCCTGCAGAACAAAAATAGCCAGGACGTTACGTTGACAGGTGTACCCTCGGCCTTACATATTATTTTAACTTCTGCGCAGATGGTAAGGTCAGTCTGGCAGAGAAATGAGCTGTGCCTTATCTACTTCGAAATGGAGGACAAAACTCAAGTACTCGCCAGGGTACCAGTGGTGCGCGATTTCCCGGACATTTTTCCTGAGTCTCTCCCAAGATTGCCACCCCAGAGAGAGGTCGACTTCCAGATCGAGCTGATGACCGGAGCACGGCCGTGTCATGGGCACCCTACCGGATGGCCCCAAAAGAACTGGCTGAATTAAAGATACAACTACAGGAGCTAATAGATGCCGGATTTGTCCGTCCCAGTTCCTCACCCTGGGGAGCCCCAGTGATATTCATAAAGAAGAAAGACGGAACATTACGTCTGTGCATAGACTACAGGGAGCTAAATAAGCTTACTATACAAAACACATACCCCCTACCTAGGATCAATGAACTGTTCGATCAATTGCAAGGTGCGTCAGTGTTTTCCAAGATGGACCTGAGGTCAGGCTACTATCAGTTTCGAATCCGGGAAGAAGACATTCCTAAGACTGCCTTCAGCTCCCGATATGGTCTTTAAGAGTTTCTGGTAATGCCTTTTGGACTCACCAATGCACCCTCCGCCTTTATGTCCCTGATGAATAGAGTCTTCGAGCCCTTCTTAGATCACTTCGTGATCGTCTTCATTGATGATATTTTTATCTACTCAAAGACCAAAGCAGACCATGCTAGACACCTGTAGATGGTGCTACTAAAACTCCGAGAACACTACCTCTTCGACAAATTTGGTAAGTGCGAGTTTTGGATGGAAGAAGTTGGATTCTTGGGCCACACTATAAACCAGAAAGGTGTAGCAGTCGATCAAACCAAGATCCAGGCAGTGCAGAATTGGCCACCGCTCAGGACAACGGTAGATATCCGAAGTTTTCTTGGTCTTGCCGGATATTATAGGAAGTTCGTAGAGGGCTCTCCAAAATTACTTTACCCCTAACTGCCCTCACCAAAAAGGATGTTATGTTTCGATGGACACCAGAATGTGAGACCGCATTCGTCGAATTGAAGAAGCGGTTAACCTCTACACCAATCCTTACGATTCCCACAGGAACCGAGGGATTCCAGATCTACAATGATGCCTCCTTGAAAGGATTAGGAGCAGTCTTGATGCAGCATGGCAAGGTGGTGGCCTACACATCTCGGCAATTGAAACCGCGTGAATTTAATTACGCAACTCACGATCTAGAATTGGGCATTGTTGTGTTCGCCCTTAAAATATGGAGGCATTACTTGTACGGGGTAAGATGTGAGATCTTCTCCGACCACAAAAGCCTCAAATACATCTTCACTCAGAAGGAGCTGAATCTTCGGCAGCGCCGATGGTTATAATTCCTATGCGACTATGATTTCGCTCTCCAATATCACCCTGGAAAAGCTAATAGAGTAGCTGATGCTTTGAGCCGCCAGCCTCCGATAGCTGGGAGTTGGATGGAGCAAATCCCTAAGGAGCTGTTCCAGTCTTTAATAGACTTGGAGATTACCCTGATCGCTCGAAGAGAACCGGAAGAATACAAGTCTCAGCTGTATTAGATGGAGATCCAATACAACATCTGAGATCGGATACGAGAAGCTCAGAAGATCGACCCAGAAGTGGTTCCGATCTTTCGATCTCTGCAAGATGGAGCGCTGGAGGATTATAATCTGCATGACGGAATTCTACAATTCAAGCATCGCATATTTATTCCCTTTATCGGAGGAATCCGCGAAGAAATTCTATAAGTAGCCCACCAATCAAGATACTCTATTCATCCTGGTGTGGTTAAAATGTACGTGGACCTACACCGGACCATTTATTGGCCTGAGATGAAAAGGGACGTTACCAACTTCGTGGCCCAATGTAAAACCTGCAAAAGGGTTAAAGCTGAATATCGCAGCCCGGGAGGTCTGATGCAGCCCCTGCCCATACCTGAATGGAAGTTTTGGGACATTTCCATGGACTTTGTTCACGGCCTACCTCGATCCCGTGCCGGAAATGACTCCATATGGGTTGTTGTAGATCGACTCACCAAAGTGGCCTGGTTCATTCCAAATAGATAGGAAGACGGTGTTGATATTCTGGCTAGGATTTTCATAGAGCAAGTTGTCCGTTTCCATGGGGTACAAAAGTCTATTGTGTCAGATCGTGACGGGCGTTTCACATCTAAGGAGTGGAGGAGAGTGCATGCATACTTGGGAACCAAGTTGGCTTTTAGCTCCGCTTTCCACCTGCAGACAAATGGACAGACAGAAAGAACAAATCGAACGATGGAGGATCTACTTCGACTATGCATAATAGAACATAATGAGTCGTGGGAACAGTTGTTACCTCTGGTTGAGTTTTCTTACAATAACAACTACCATGCCAGCATCAAGATGGCCCCATATGAGGCATTGTATGCGAGGCGTTGTCGAACCCCGTTGACCTGGGCTCAGGAAGAGGACCCAAAAGCCTTACGAGTGATATACATTGATGACACTACGATGACAATACAGCTAATCTAGGAACGGATGCGGGAGGCGCAGAGCCGACGGGCCAAATATTATGATGCACGATACCGACCGGTGGAGTTCCGCGTAGGAGAGATGGTATTCCTAAAAATCAAGCTCATGCATGGTGTCACCCAGTTAAGGAAGCAAAAGAAGCTAGATGTCGCTACCTGGGCCTCTATCAGGTGATAGAGCGCATTGGCCCTGTTGCTTATCGATTAGCACTGCCTCAAGAACTGGCAAACCTTCATGATGTATTTCATGTCTCCTCCTTGAGGCGAGTCCTCCGGCAACCAGTGCAACATCTACCTACACCACCAGTACAACTACGGTCAGACAGATCCGTTCAACTCGAACTAGTCGAGATCATAGATCATAAAGTGAATAACCTGCATAACAAGACCATTCCAATGGTCAAAATATTATGGTCAAACTGCGGACGAGATGAGTATACGTGGGAACCTGAACCACTCGTCCGAGAAAAGCACCCAGAGCTCTTTCCCCAGGTATGTTACTTCCCCCCTACTTCGAGCAAATTTTTGGGACGAAAATCCTTTTATTTTTATTGGATTGTAACATACTGACTTTTATTGGGCCACCAGAACCCTAGTGGGCCCAATAAAAGTGACCCGAACCGCTACCCATATAACGGTCCAGACCCATCAACATGGGACCCAGCTGGAACCGCCGGCCTACCAGAGTCCAGACCCGGGCCCACTACTGGTAGTCAGCCTATCACATTCAAGCCTGCAGGCCATGCACCCCAACCCGTCTCCATCCACAAGCGGGTTGTTGAGGCCGGGGATCGAACCCGAGACCTCCTTGATAAGGAGTTTTCAAACCACTCCCCATCACCAACTGTGCTGCATCTCAATTGGTGATGGGGAGTGGTTTGAAAACTCCTTATCAAGGAGGTCTCGGGTTCGATCCCCGGCCTCAACAACCCGCCTGTGGATGGAGAGGGGTTGGGGTGCATGGCCTGCAGGCTTGAATGTGATAGGCTGACTACCAGGAGTGGGCCGGGTCTGGACTCTGGTAGGTCGGCGGTTCCAGCTGGGTCCCATATTGATGGGCCTGGACCGTTATAAAAAGTGCATCTCAGTTGGTGATGAGGGAGTAGTGGAAAGCTCTCTTATCAAGGTCCTGGGTTCGAGACCCAGTGGTTTTATAACGGTCCAGGCCCATCAACATGGGACCCAGCTGGAACCGCCGGCCTACCAGAGTCCAGACCCGGGCCCACTCCTGGTAGTCAGCCTACCACATTCAAGCCTGTAGGCCATGCACCCCAACCCCTCTCCATCCACAGGCGGGTTGTTGAGGCCAAGGATCGAACCCGAGACCTCCTTGATAAGGAGTTTTCAAACCACTCCCCATCACCAACTGAGCTGCATCTCAATTGGTGATGGGGAGTGGTTTGAAAACTCCTTATCAAGGAGGTCTCGGGTTCGATCCTCGGCCTCAACAACCTGCCTGTGGATGGAGAGGGGTTGGGTGCATGTCTGCAGGCTTGAATGTGATAGGCTGACTAGCAGGAGTGGGCCCAGGTCTGGACTCTGGTAGGCCGGCCGTTCCAGATGGGTCCCATGTTGATGGGCCTGGACTGTTATAAAAAGTGCACTTTTTATAACGGTCCAGGCCCATCAACATGGGACCCAGCTTGAACCGCCGGCCTACCAGAGTCCAGACCTGGGCCCACTCCTAGTAGTCAGCCTATCACATTCAAGCCTGCAGGCTATGCACCCCAACCCCTCTCCATCCACAGGCGGGTTGTTGAGGTCGGGAATCGAACCCGAGACCTCCTTGATAAGGAGTTTTCAGGCCACTCCTCATCACCAACTGATCTGCAACTCAGTTGGTGATGGGGAGTGGTTTGAAAACTCCTTATCAAGGAGGTCTCGGGTTCGATCCCCGGCCTCAACAACATGCCTGTGGATGGAGAGGGGTTGGGGTGCATGGCCTGCAGGCTTGAATGTGATAGGCTGACTACCAGGAGTGGGCCCGGGTCTGGACTATGGTAGGCCGGCGGTTCCAGCTGGGTCCCATGTTGATGGGCCTGGACCGTTATATCCCATGACCCGGTAGAGGTAACCCTGGGCTGAAAATAAAGCTAGAGAACTCTGATTTGAGTTCTGTCAGTCCCTGTGGCCTCGTATAGTCAATACGAGCATGTCGGAACTCGTTCCGTTAAACCCTAAGGTCACATGGTGGATGTGACCGCTTCTCGTAAAACGTCACAAGAGCAAGATTTTGAATATCAGCCTAGAGAACTCTAATTTGAGTTCTGTTAGTTCCCGTGGCCTCGTATGACCCATACGAGCGCATCAGAACTCATCATGTCGCAATCCGGTGCCTAACGACAAATATAAACATTTTGGCTGTTTTAGTGCAATGCGACGCGCAAATTTTGGACTTTTGTCAAACAAACTCCGATTCAACCCCAGTCAATGGCGTTGGACTTATGTGGTCACTATAAAGTCAACAGAAGTGGTCTCTGGAAATTTTGACGACAAATGGTCAACCATGGTCAAATCAAGTACAATCATGCACCGAAAAGAGTGCACATACTAATTGTGACACGACACTCCAACTTTGACCTGATCTCGATGACATGGACTCACTTTGACTTTGACCCACATGGGGGGACCCACCCTAGGCTTGACTTTGGTCAACCCCCCCCCCCCCCCCTAAAAAGACCTTTTGAAATTCCTCACCCAAGGAAGAACTCACTCCTCCTCATTGCTTAATTAGAACCTAATCATATTTATACCCTTGTGCTATTAAAACCAGTACACACCATGAAGACAAGTGGGCCATGGACAAAGGAAGCCCATTACCCCCTCTTTTCCTCTCCCCTTCCTCACTTCAAGCCCAAGCCCACCCCCTTTCCTTGCCTCTGAATGGCTGTTGCCTGGTGGACCCACTCACCCCATCCAATGCTGACAGCTGGCCGGAGGAAATGGGAGGAGAGAAGCTCCTCTCTATCTCGGGTAAATCCCACAACGCCGGGGGAAGAAAAAGAAACCCCCCGGCCTATAAAAGGACACCCCTTCCCCCTACTTTCCTCCACACACTCACCTGCCTGAGCCAAGGGAGCCCTCGCCGGAACCCTAGCTCGCCGGAAAAGGCCATCCCAAACTCCACCACCCCGCCACCTTGCATGGCCACCCAAGCTGGCCCCTCCCAAGCTCTCCCAGGACAGGTAGAAACTCTTCCCCGCCTTCTTCCTCACCCTTTCGACGTGTTACATGCACCCCCTAGCGGCTGGAGCGCCGCCGACACCACCCGAACCAAGGTCCAGGTTGGGCGGTGGCCGTGAAAGTTTATCCCCTCCCAGCACCGGCAGAGGTGCTGGGGAAGGCTTAAACCACCGGGGATGACATCCCCCGCAGGTTTAAGGCCGGGGTGCCGAGGGAAATCGCCGCCGGCGGCACCCGAGAAAAACAGAGTTTTTCTCAATTTAGCTCCGGTGGCGGCTGGTCACCGGGCCACCACCGAAGAGGAGCCCTACCCCAGGCGTGCCGGCTGAGGGTGGTTTCATGGTCGGTATAGTCATCGGAGAGGCGGGGTGGCGCGGTGGCGCTGGAGCAGCGCCATCGCCACCCTGCTCTTGGTTTCTCTTTTTCCGGCGGTGGCCGGCGGCGGAAGGCCGCCGAACCACTGCCCAGAAGTTCATCGGCCCCGACAAGTCGATCGGGGGCGGCGCCGACACCCAACAACGGCCGGTCGGCGGTGGCAGAAAGCCACTGCCACTTTCGTCTTTAGGGACGAAATCGTCGCCGTCCATCTCCTATGATGAGATGGATGGCGGGGATTTGCTTTTTTTCCCTGCCTCCGCATCAGTGCCCCCTACAACGGATCGGTGGCTGATCTGCTGTGGGGAATCAATGGCACGTTGACCCGTCCGGCTCAATCTCAGTTGCAGACATGAGCTTGATCTGCTAAATGCAGACCAAACCCTACCAGACTCTTGTGGAATTTTCTGGGCGAAATCTTTGCCCATGGGTGTAAAATGGTCAACACGAAAAATGTTCCTCATAATGAGGGCTTCCTCCTCAAAACTTTTGAGAATTTTTGAAAGTGTTTTGGTATTTTTAAAATCCTAAATTAGAATTATTTGACCAACTTAGAGGCCCAAATTTGCCCGAAATTTTTTGAAAAAATTACTAGACTCTTTTTAGGCCCTCTTAAAGGTTGTATTAGGATTTGGGAATCTTGGGATATAAATTGAATATTTTCCAATTTCTTGGAGCATAGGATCGCGCTCGGAAATTTACGCGCTCAAATTCTTCGAAAATCGAAAATGAAGCGCGCGACCATTTTATATATATTAAATACTAAAGTTCAATTGAGAAATCGACAAGAGTTATTAAGGCAAGATTTCAAGCGCTGAGTATTTCAGGGTTTTTGGCAAATCCACTGGGCGCCTCATTTTTCAATTAACTCTCGAGTATTTTGGATAGACTCGGATAAATAATAAAGATGTAACTCATAATAAGCTTCCCTAATCCGATTAAGTCGTGATTAAAAAAGGTGCAACTAAATTGTTACCGGATCTTAATAATTGGTAAAACTCAAAGAAACCACCTGAGAACAGAGATGGAACTAAACATGCCTCATGAGAATGGAGATGGAACTGAAGCCTCCTGAATTGAGTGATTGAACTACTAACCTATTTCTTTATGATTATTCAAGTCTTGCACTGGTCCATTACCTTTATTTAATTCAGTTCAGTATATTTAATTCAGTACTACTCCAGTCCCGTACTGGTCAAGTTCAATTCAGTACTACTCCAGTCCCGTACTGGTCAAGTTCAATTCAGTACTACTCCAATCCCGCAATGATCAAGTTCAATTCAATACTTTCAATTCAGTACTACTCCAGTCCAGTACTGGTCAAGTTCAATTTAGTACTACTCCAGTCCCGTACTGGTCAAGTTCATTTTAGTACCTTCAATTCAGTACCACTCCAGTCCCGTACTGGTCAAGTTCAATTCAGTACTACTCCAGTTTCGTACTGGTCAAGTTCATTTCAGTTCAGTACTTTTTTAGTACTGTTTCAGTTTCGTACTGGTCACATCTCATTAAGCAGTGTTTATTATCAGTAGCTTAAATTACTGCACTCTAGTTACTGCAATTTTCAATTATAAGTACGAGTCCTGCTTTAACGAGCAGTAGTTTTGTTAAGGTTGAGCTTTAGTTGGGGATAATCGGAGTTGAGGTGTTCCTCCGGGTTTAGCCTCAAATAAAGTTCTCCCATACTCCTTGTCGAAAGTTGAGCTGAGCGTCACTACCTCATGGATAACGTATAGTAGGGCAGGCCGCCACAGACTCGGTGCATATTAGCATGATTGTTGGATCGATTGCTTGTGAACTGCTTGCAGAAAAATTGTGGTGGGTCAGTCACTTCCGCAGATCGTTAGTACCGGTACGGTTAGTCCGACGACTCAAGGCGACAGGGAGATAAGTACCACGGGTGACCTGCCTTTATGTTTTCCCCGTTAGGTTTCATCCTCTGGTCGCCCAAAATGTTAAATCGCTGGATGTCGCCCACATCCAAGAGTACACGAGAATGTACGTTAGGGCCTGGGCTGTGCGGTACGACCATCCCTAGAAGTGGCAGGACTGGCCACTATCACGGACGACCATATCGGTGAGGCCCGCGGGGCTCACAACCCTGCTAGAACATAAGCGGTCCATACTATGTCGACATAGGGTGTCTGGCATGGTTGTGAATACATGTGGTGTGTGTACGCGGCTGTGAATGTCTACGATTGGACACAGGTTTCAAATACCTGATGTGTCAATGTGCTTGTGGAAACCCGTATTATAACAAATGTTATTGCTGCTATTTTATTTTTGGTTATATTATGCTGCCTTGCCATTTTTGCTCCTAGCTTAAAATATGAAATATTGTGCTAACTCTCTCATGCTTCAGCTACCTTATTCTGCTGGGTGAGTGTGTGCTCGTCCCCAGGATATGGATCCGGGGAGGGAATTTAATTCTACTTAGCTCTCTGACTAATAGTTATTTTAATAAGTATTCACAGGAAATGGAGCGTCGTAGTGATCCGCTGCCGCAAGAGACTGCACCAGCAGATAGGACTACTAGAGCAGAAGCACCCCGGCATCTGTAGAATTTCGAGACGTGAGTACCGACGAGGTGATTAGGGAGAGAGAGTGAGGATTTGTGTGCAGTACTTATACTGCCTGCGGGCTTATGTATATACCTAGGATGGGGTCTTATGATCGTGTATTTATCTATGATGATATATGTGGTATTGATTTCCTGTTTGTTGGATCCATAGTAAGATTTGGGTTAGGTTCACTAACTTAGTATCATATGACCCACAATGTATAGTCAGGGTCATGGTTGTGTCCTAGAGTCTAGGCGAAGTCCTCAGTAGCAACATCACATGGACCAGCCATCATCAGACTGCCAGACTCTCAAAGACTTAGATATTTTCCAGAGACAAAGTAAAATGAGTTCGACGTTCGTCGAACTCAGATCGACGATTGTCATGCTCAGCTCGACGATCACAGAGAAAAATTCTCTGAGCTGAGCTCGACGAACTTCATTCCCAGGTCGACGATCTTTGGACTCAACCTTCAGCATTCCAAGTTTAGTTGTTCTCTAGACTCAGGTCGACGAACTTAGTTCTCTGGTCAACGATTTCTGGATTCTTTACTTCAAACAGAAGCTTCTCCATTTTTCTAAGTCCAGAATCATCTCTAGTCGACGAACTCAGGATTCTCAGCTCGACGAACTTTGATCAAAATAGCTAGAGTTATCCAACAGCAGTTAGTGGTCCTCAGCTCGATAAAACAAATTCTTAGATCGATGAATTCTGGATACTTCACTTCAACACTATCATCCGGAAGCATCTGAAATTATTCCAAGTCCAGAATCATCTCCAGTCGACGAAGTTACAATCTCAGCTCGACGAACTTGAGACACAGAATAAGCAAGTCTGGATAATGCATTTTTCTGCTTTAGCTCGACAATCTTGGAACTCATCCCGACGAACAGAAGTCATCTGGTCGACGAACTCAACAACTCAGCTCGACGAACTGTGGACTCAGCTCGACGATTTCTGCTATCAGTTTGACGAATCCAGTCTTAGTCATTTTTCCATCCTTCTGTCCCCATTCTACTGCAATAATTCCTGAGTAATTATTGCTCTAATATTCTCTGAATATAACCGTTAGAAGAGTATTGATTATGGTATTCTCCAAGATTATTGCCTGCCGTTTTTCCATGGGACAGTTGGGGAAATAATTCAATGTTGTTTATTCTATAGGCCGTCAGCATTGATTACAGAAGATTTCAAATTTCAAAAGACCATTTTTGACAGGAAATATAAAAGAGATTTTCTATCTTCTTCCTGCAAGCAATACAGAGAAACAGAAGACAGAATACACAAGAACAAGAGAGACAGACACACACAAAAAATACAATCAGTCTGAAAAATAAGGATCTCTCTATATCTGCTCCTTCTTACAAAGAACTCTGCTTACAGAAAACAAGCCCAAGACCAGAAGAACATCTGCTTCCGGAAGAAGAAGAACAATCAATCAAATATTAAGAGTCTTCCTTCTTCATCTCTGCAGGACACTTCAAAGGACAACAAGAAATCCATCTATTAAAGAAGTTCCAGGAGATTTCTCTGGTCAAGGCTGCAGATAGAAGGCCTACTCACCCTGTGCAAAGCCTCCCAGCCTGAACCCTTTTACATCTCAGGGGGAGCTTTGACAACATCATTAAATTCACATAGTCTTCTCATTGTGATTGAGAAAAGAAGACTTTCATCACTCTCTCATCCCCACCTCTGTACAGGATTTTAATTCCCTCCAAAATTATTTTTGTTCACAAGTCTCCTTCCAAAAGACTTGAGGTTTGGTTTTTGAGCACCTGATCAAAAGCTCGTTGGTGTCAGGCACCTGATGAAAAATCTGAGTGGATTCCTACCAGGGTGGTAGAAGAGTGGATGTACCTAAGTTTAGAGGAACCACTATATATTCTTGTGTTGTATGGATTGCTCATTTCTTTTGTTTTTGTGCTGTGACTATTTGTTAGGATTGCTGTTTTATTTTGTTCCTGCACTAGATTAAATTAGAAGAAAATTTTATAAACCCTGAATACTCTATTCACCCCCCTCTAGAGTATTCCTGATCTAACAGCTCACTTTCAATTGGTATCAGAGCAGGTTCCTTTGGTTGAACAAGCTAACCCTTGAACCAAAGATCCTTTGTTAGATCTAAATTTTATTTTTTATTTCCATTTAGATTTATATACACAGTTATGACACAGAATAAGGACTATGCAAGCACCAGACCTCCAGTTTGCAAGCTAAATAGGTTTGCCATCTGGAAGGCAAGAATTAAATTGTACATGAACTCTATTGATGAAGATATCTACAATTCCATCTTGACAGGTCCTCCTCAAGCCACTGCATCTACCTCTACAACAACATCTTCAAGCACAACTGCAGTTCCACCACCTGAGTGGACTGAGGCCCAGAAGAAAGCAAAGGTTGCTGATGCCAAGGCAATGAACATACTGGCACAAACAATGTCTGATGACATTTTTCAAAAGGTGGCTGAGTGCACCTCTGCAAAAGCATTCTGGGATTCACTCAACCAAATGGTTGCTGGCTCAGCAGATGAGAGGAAAGATAGAAGATCAAACCTCATCACACAATATGAAAATTTCAAAAAGGATGAAGCAGAAATAGTTAAAGTGATGTACAACAGGCTTAGCTCCATCATCAGTGAGCTAAGGACCTTAGATAAAGAAATCACCTTGACTGAAGTAAATGACAAGATCCTTATGTGCTTCCCAAGCTCATGAGATTCAAGTATCTGGCCCATCAAGGTGGCCAGAAGCCTAAATGAGATATCCACTGAATCTCTATTAGACAAACTAAAGTCCTATGAACATCTGATCAAGTCCAGGGAGGCAGCTGAGCAAAAAACACCTCCTCCAGCTAGAAAAGAACAAAGCATAGCATTCAAAGCTGCTGATGAGACAGAGACTCCCTCAACAAGTGAAGAACTCATGAGTCTTTTTGCCAAAAGATTCTACAAGTTGACAAGAAAAGATTTCAGGAGGAAGTCATCCAGACAGGATGACAAACCAAGATATGATAACACACCAACCAAAGAAGTTGTGTGTTTTGGATGCAGGAAGCCAGGGCACTTCATCTCTGAATGTCCAGAGAATCAGAAGAAAGACAAGAGAAGAGAGAAAGATACCAGGAGACAGCACAACAGTAGGCCTTCTTCCAGCAAATACAAGAAGAAGGAGAAGGGTTTTGTGGCTGAAACCTGGAATGAGACTGAAGAAGAATCAACATCATCTAGCTCCAGTGAAGATGAGGAAGAGGCAAGGGCCAAGGAGGTTTGCCTCATGGCAATTGATGCTTCCAGGAACCATTCAGAAGAAGAGGACTCAAACAATGAAGCAGTTTCAGATTCTGAAGCTGACAAAGTATTGTCTTATTTTGATTACAGTTCTGATTCCTTTAAATTTGAATTTAAAATAATGTGTATAGATTTGATTAATTCAGAAAAGGAGATTAAAACCCTTAGGGAGAAACCAGGAATTTTAGAAAATGTAAACTCTGAAAATAATAGATTAAAAGATGAACTATGTTTAGCCAATGAACAAATCATAATGTTGAAGACTGAGCTTAGTGAGGCTAAACAACTTGAGGAAACTCTTAATGGAAGAAGCCTCAAGCAGATGGACATCACAAGCACTGTTAATGCCAGACTTAATGGCAAACTAGGCTTGGGTGCTTCATCAAGTTTGCCCCATATTCTCAAGAAAAACATACTGACAACCCCAATCAAATTTATCTCTGCTAAGGGGAAAGAAAAAATAAACAATAAACAAACAACAAAAAATATTCCTAAATAAATAGGTCAGAAAACCAAAAATCAGAAAACTATTAAAAACAAGGTTCAGCAGAATTCCTCGAACTTAGATCGACGAAATGCAGCCAGTTCGTCGAACCCCACTCGACGAACGCTGAACGCAAACTATAGTTATAATTATTTGTCTAACTGCGATCGACGAACTCTGTATGGTTCGTCGAGCAGAGGTCGACGAACGTGGGACACAAAAATTGAATATGTTCATTCTCTGGGCAGAGATCGACGATCTCAACCCAATTCGTCGAACTCTGGTCGACGAACTCACAGAAATTCGTCGAACCCAGAAAGACTTAACCAAAACTTTAATTATAACACAAACTTAAACAATTCCAGGAAAGCTTTTAATCCACTAGCTGATTGGGTCATACCACCTAGGAGATATCACCCTCTAGGATATAAATCCCAACTAGAATATTCTGTTATTTCCAGCTTTTCATACCAGGAAAGCAAAGGACCCAAGGTAACTTGGGTCAAGAACATTTAACTGTTTTCATTGCAGGTGAAGAGCTGTCCAGCAAATAATCAAACGTGGTACCTGGACAGTGGGTGCTCCAAGCACATGACTGGCAGCAAGGACATCTTACATAACTCCAGTCCAAGCTATGGCCAAAGGTTATCTTTGAGGATTTCAAATGTGGCCAGTCAGAAGGCTTTGGAGATGTGAAGATTGGAGCTGTCACATTTAAGAAGGTAACATATGTCAGATGACTCAAGTATAACCTCATCTCCATAAGTCAGTTATGTGATGAAGGTTATCCGGTACATTTCAATTCATCTTCTTGTACTATTGCTAATAAAGAAAACCAAACAGTTTTAATTGGAAATAGACAAGGCAATATATATTTAGTTGATTTTTTATCTTCCAATTATGATATCTGTTTACTTAACTTAATTAGTAACCAGAATGATTTATGGCATAAAAGACAAGGTCATGTTAATATGAAAAACATTGCTAGGTTATCTAAAGACAACCTTGTTAGAGGTCTGCCTTCTGGTCCCTACAAGAAGGAAGGTCTTTGCAGGGCTTGTCAACTAGGCAAGCAAACTAAATCTAGCTTTAAATCTGTTAATAAAAGTGATTCACCTAGGATTTTGTATCTGCTACATATGGATCTCTTTGGACCCATTGATGTACAAAGCTTAGGAGGGAAATCCTACACCTTAGTTATTATGGATGACTTCTCCCGGTTCACTTGGGTATCCTTTCTGAGATCTAAGTCAGATACCTTCAAAGTTCTTACAGATTTTCTCATGACCATACAGATTGAGTTCTCTACTCATGTTGCATTGATCAGAAGTGATCATGGTACAGAGTTTGAGTCTCTTCCTCTGCATGAGTTCTGTGAGAAGGAAGGTATCAAGCATTGTTTCTCAGCTCCTAGAACTCCTCAACAAAATAGGGTAGCTGAAAGGAAAAATAGGAAACTCATTGAAGCTGCAGGTACATTGCTTGCAGATACTTACATGCCACTATCCTTTTGGGCAGAGGCTATAAACACTACAAATTATGTCCTGAATAGAAGCCTGATACATAAACAGAAGAATAGGACTCCCTATGAATAACTTAAAGGGAAGAAACCTAAAATCAACTATTTTAAAGTATTTGGCTGTATTTGTTATATTCACAATAACAACAAAAGATATATTAGAAAGTTTGAGGCTAAGGCTGAAGAGAGAATTTTTCTAGGATATTCCCAAGTAAGTAAAGCCTATAGGATTTTTAATAAATCATCATTAAAAATTGAAGAGTTCATTCATGTTTCTTTTGATGAAACTAACATGTCTTGCAAGGAGAAAGAGATTTCTACCAATAACCCTTTGCAGATACCTCACTTCTGTGAGAGATTGGATGAACTAAACCTTACCCAAAAGGTTCCAACACATCCTTCTCCACAAGTTAATGAAGAGAGTGAAGATGAAAGCATTGAAGGAATTGATCTTCCTCCAACAGCAAACACAATTCCACAAGAGGAATTAATCCAAGATGCTGTTGCACAACCAACTCCACTCACTGATTTAATCACACTTAGGGATCACCCCAGATCTCAAGTGATTGGAGACATATCAGTAGGTGTACAGATAATACATCAACTCAATCAAGATGTGATGCATGCATGTTTTCTCTCTCAGGTTGAACCTCTATCCATTCATGATGCTGAGCAAGATCCCCACTGGATCATTGCAATGCAGGAGGAATTAAACCAATTTGAGATATGTAGAGTTTGGGATTTGGTTCCAAGACCCCAAGACTATCCAGTCATTGGAACCAAATGGGTATACAAAAATAAATTTGATGTCCAAGGTACAATAGTGAGGAACAAGGCTAGGCTTGTTGCTTAAGGTTATAGGCAAGAGGAAGGGATTGACTATGACCAAACATTTGCACCAGTTGCAAGGTTGGAGGCCATCAGAATTTTTCTAGCATATACAACATACAAAAGATTCAAGGTGGATCAGATGGATGTGAAGAGTGCATTACTGAATGGAGTACTTAAAGAAGAGGTTTATGTTGAACAACCTCCAGGTTTTGTCTCTCCAACTCACCCTTATCATGTTTTCAAATTGCATAAAGCTCTTTATGGTCTCAAGCAAGCTCCAAGAGCTTGGTATGAGACCCTAGCTAGCTTTTTGATAGAGCATAAATTCATTAGAGGCATAGTAGATATAACACTTTTCACTAGACATCATAAGGATCAAATATTGTTAGTGCAAATATATGTGGATGACATTATATTTGGGTCTACTGATTCCAAATTATGCAAGAGGTTCTCTGACCTCATGCATTCTAAATTTGAAATGAGTAGCATGGGTGAGCTCTCCTATTTCCTTGGTCTCCAAGTGAAGCAGTTGCCTGATGACATCTTCATATCCCAAGCTAAATATGCAAAAGAGCTTATCAAAAAGTTTGGGATGGTTGATGCCTCAGCAAAGAAAACACCCATGGCTACAAATGTTGTAGTAGACTCTGATCCACATGGGAAACCTGTGGACTAGAAATTATATAGGGGCATTGTTGGGTCCCTACTATATCTTATAGTAAGCAGGCCTGATATTATGTTTGACACATGCCTTTGGGCTAGGTTCCAAGTGAACCCAAAAGAATCTCATCTAATTTTCTTAAAAAGGACTTTGAGATATATAAAGAGTTGTCCTAGTCTAGGCCTATGGTATCCAGTTGAGTCAGAGTTTGATTTAACTAGATTTTTAGATGCTGATTTTGCTGGATGCAGGGTTGATAGGAAAAGCACCTCACAGACTTGTTAGTTCCTTGGTATGAGGTTGGTATTCTGGTTTTGTAAGAAACAATCATTTGTGTATACCTCAACTGCTGAGGCTGAGTGTATTGCAGCTGGCAGCTGTTGTTCCCAGATGCTGTGGATTCAAAATCAATTACTAGACTATGATCTCAACTTAAATAATTCAACTCTCTTTTGTGATAACACAAGTGCTATAGCAATAGCACAAAATCCAGTCCATCACAGTAGGACTAAGCATATAGACATTAGGCATCACTTTATTAGAGAGTGTGTAGACAAAAACAAAATTAATCTTGTCTATATCTACACTGATTTACAAAGAGCTGATATATTCACCAAACCTCTGGATGAGAGAAATCACATATTCTTTATAAATCAGCTTGGAATGATCAATGAAGAAGATTTGGTTTAGTTTATGTCTGCACTCGACGAATTTTTCAGAGTTCGTCGAACGGAGTTCGACGAACTAGGGACAGTTCGGGAGATATTCGTCGAATGGAGCTCAACGAACTCTCTGTGAGTGAAGTTATTTTCGTCGAACGGAGAGCGACGAAATCTACTTCAGGAAAACTTTCGTCGAACTGAGCTCGACGAAATGTCTTCAACTCTTCCAGCTGAGCTCGATGAATTATTTCACTATCAATTATTTCGTCGATCTCAGGTCGAAGAATTTCTTATTTTTCGTGGAACGGAGTTTGTCGATTCATATTCTAGAAAACCTTATAACTAGGTTTTCTTCGACCTCCATCCCGCGCTTTCTGTTCCCTTTACACTTGATCGATCTTTCTCTCTTTTGCAGGTGATTTCATGGTGATTCAAGCAGGAGCCCTAGCCGCTATGAAGTTTGACACAGGATTTGACGTCGACTTCGACTCCTTTCAAAATTCTGATCCAATTTTTCTGAACATTCTGACTCTACTGGAAGAACAGAATTTGAAAAACCTGATGACAACAAGAATAAAGCTGGCTGGCACAGAAATTAGAGAATGGGTTTATACTTCATCTACATCAGAGGAAAATACCATGACAGGAACAATCGCGGGTAATGCTGTTTCTTTGACTCCCGCAGTTTTGACTGAAATTTTTTGCTTTGATAAATGGAGAAGAAGAACTGGATATAGATTCTGAAGAATATGATATGATGTTGAGTCTGATGGGTTATGTTTGAGATAACCCAAATAATATGTTAAAGAAACATTTATCTGCCGAATATAAATTTCTGGCAGATATTGTTGGAAAAGTCTTGTTGGTCAAGCACACTGTCCATGACTACATCACCAGGCATCAATTCTTGGTCATGTATGCAGTGGTAAATAAGAAGAAAGTGGATTGGGCACAGGTCATCTTTGATCTGATAAGGAAAAAGAATAATCAGAAAGAAGTTTGCTTTGGAAGGATCCTGGGGATCTTCCTGAAGGAGAAGGCTGCAGAATCCCTAGTCTCATATACCATATTCATTAATGTCAGCAAGAGGCTCGCATGCACCTTGTTTGGCAGGTGCGAGAGGACCATTACTAAGCCATCCAAGGCTTCAACCTCTTCCACCCCAACTTCTGAAAGCACCAGGGCTGTAAGAGCCACTCCCCACCTTGCTGAAGAGATCATCTCCACACCTCCATCCCTTCCAGCAACTCAACAACCACAACAACTCCAACAACAACTTCCACCACATCAACAACCAACACCCTCTGTTCATATTTCTACTACAGTTACATCTTCTGCCACCTCTCCACCCCTAGATCTTACCAACATCCCCTCATCTCCTACTCAGGAATACCATCAACCCACTCCACCTCAATCACCCCAATCCCCCAATGATTTACCAGCCCCAACACCACCTTCATCTCCTCTTCCACCACACTTATCCACCATACCATCCTTCAATCTCCTGACATCTCCTCCCAATTCTCCTCCTCCTCTCAATCAATCCATACAGGATGACCACATTCTTGATGTCATCCCTCCATCATCTCCAACATCTACCATCCCTCCAAATGTCTCCACCCAACATTATCCTGAACCATCTGCCACTCCACCTCTGGATCCCTCCACCATCTCCTCTGTAATTACTCTCATCACTCCTCTACTCAAATCTCTTATAGCAGAGGCCATACACCTCTTGCTACTTCTATCTCCACCCTATCTGCCCAGCTCTCTGCCTTCACTACTGCCCCCTCTTCATTCATGGGCCTGGCTCCAGTTACCACTGAAATCAAGCAGGGGGAGATGCTTGATGATGTAGTTGTAGCAGCTCCAACAGAAGCAGCAGTTCCAGCAACAATAACTCCAGCCCTAGCAGATGCAGAGGCAGCAACAGCAGATGATACAGATTTACTTGATTTCATTAATTTTATTGATACTGACAAGGACATAGAAGAGTCAGTTACTGAGGACATTATTACTGCTGGTGATTTCATTTTAAATCCCACAGCAGATATAGTTAATTTGTTGAACATTTTTGATACTGCATATTTGAGATTTCCTCTAGCAGAGTATACTAAGCCATCCTTGGCTATTGTCCCCTATACGTCTCCTATTAGTCCAAAAGTTGATAAGCAACTCAGTGACAGCTTTGTTGTTCCAGAACCAATAGTCATTCCATCTTCTCCAGTAATTTCTTCTGCACCTAGTTTTGTCATGGATGACTCTCCAATGCTAGATCTGGATGACTTGATCTTGGCTGACATTGAAGAAGAGAAAAAGGCAGATGCTGAAAGCACTGTCAGAATCAACTCTCCAGCTTCTCCTGTGGCTTCTCCTCCAGCTCCTATTGATGTTCCTGCTCCAGTTTCCAAGAAAAGAAAAGCTCCTTCTCCTCCTGCTCCAAAGCCAAATCCAAATAATGACACTCCATATTATATCCTCCAGAACATAACTACATACAAAGGGATGCCATCTTGGATGTGGTTGTCTAAAAATCAGCAGAAGGAGAGGAAGAAAAGCAGAAGGTACTCTCCTCCTCCAGTTCAAAGATTCAGAAAAGATCCACCTCCTCCACCTCCTCCAGCTGCTGATGCTTCAGGTTCTAGTTCTTAAAGATCTGCCCCTGTTCAAACATATCAGAGACACCATGGGAGATCATCTTCTGGAAGCAGCCAGCATAGGCAGCATCATTCCTCAGGCAAGCAGCAACATCAACAACATCAACAACAGCAGCAAACATTCTCTGCAGATTAGAAAGCTGAAAGTTCTAAAAGACCATCTTCTCCTCATGTTCCTTTTGAAGATCCAGAAACAGCTACTACTACTAGAATGGCCAGGTTCCAGGAACTAGTAGGCATTTATATGATTAACAAAGCCAAAGCTGAAGGAAAGGATCCTTCTACATATTCAACAATGTCAAAGTACAGGAAAGAGGAACTTAACAGATTTGAGAAAGCAAACAAGTTTTTCAATGTGGATGACTACATGAAGTTGCACTCAGAAGCAGTTGTCCCCAGAGCCACATCCTTGAAGATTATAGGGGCTGCTGATATGACCATGACAAAAGTGCAAGCTTCAGATCCCAATAGAGAGATTGTGTTTACAAAGCCTGGAAAAAAGAGCAAGGAAGAAATGTCAAAGGAAAAGAAATAAAAGAAGTAAATTTTGAACTCTCTTATTTTCTACAATTATCTATAACTGCTCTATATTCTGAACAAAACTTATGTATATATATATCTGTTGCATGTGTTATTGATCTCTGCTAGATATATGATTTTTCTGCTTTGTTGATTTTCAGTTTGAGTATGAGTCTGTAATTAGTGACCTCACCCAAATAGGGGGAGATTGTTAGATCCTCAGTAAGATTTAGGCTAGGTTCACTAACTTAGGATCATATGACCCACAATGTATAGTCAGGGTCATGGTTGTCCTAGAGTTTAGGCCAAGTCCTCAGTAGCAACATCACATGGACCAGCCATCATCAGACTGTCAGAGACTCAAAGACTTAGAGATTTTCCAAAGACCAAGTAAAATGAGTTCGACATTCGTCGAACTCAGATCGACGATAGTCATGCTCAGCTCGACGATCACAGAGAAAAATTCTCTAAGCTGAGCTCGACGAACTTCATTCCCAGGTCGACGATCTTTGGACTCAACCTTCAGCATTCCAAGTTTAGTTGTTCTCTAGACTCAGGTCGACCAACTTAGCTCTCTGGACAATGATTTCTGGATTCTTTACTTCAACCAGAAGCTTCTCAATTTTTCTAAGTCCAGAATCATCTCCAGTCGACGAACTCAGGATTCTCAGCTCGACGAACTTTGATCACAATAGCTAGAGTTATCCAGCAGCAGTTAGTGGTCCTCAGCTCGACGAAACAAATTTTTAGATCGATGAATTCTGGATACTTCACTTCAACACTTTCATCCAGAAGCATCTGAAATTATTCCAAGTCCAGAATCATCTCCAGTCGACGAAGTTACAATCTCAGCTGGACGAACTTGAGACACAGAATAAGCAAGTCTGGATAATGCAATTTTCTGCTTTAGCTCGACGATCTTGGAACTCAGCTCGACGAACAGAAGTCATCTGGTCGATGAACTCAGCAACTCAGCTCGACAAACTGTGGACTCAGCTCGATAATTTCTGCTATCAGCTCGACGAATCCAGACTTAGTCATTTTTCCATCCTTCTGTCCCCATTCTACTGCAATAATTCCTGAGTAATTATTGCTCTAATATTCTCTGAATATAATCGTTAGAATAGCATTGATTATGGTATTCTCCAGGATTATTTCCTGCCGTTTTTCCATGGGACAGTTGGGGAAATAATTCAATGTTGTTTATTCTGTAGGCCGTCAGCATTGATTACAGAAGATTTCAAATTTCAAAAGACCATTTGTTGACAGGAAATATAAAAGATATTTTCTCTCTTCTTCCTGCAAGCAATACAGAGAAACAGAAGACAGAATACACAAGAACAAGAGAGACAGACACACAGAAAAAATACAATCAGTCTGAAAAAAAAGGATCTCTCTATCTCTGCTCCTTCTTACAAAGAACTTTGCTTACAGAAAACAAGCCCAAGACCAGAAGAACATCTGCTTCCTGAAGAAGAAGAACAATCAATCAAATATCAAGAGTCTTCCTTCTTCATCTCTGCAGGACACTTCAAAGGACAACAAGAAATCCATCTGACAAAGAAGTTCCTGGAGATTTCTCTGGTCAAGGCTGTAGATAGAAGGCCTACTCACCCTATGCAAAGCTTCCCAGCCTGAACCCTTTTACATCTCATGGGGAGCTTTGACAACATCACTGAATCTACATAGTCTTCTCATTGTGATTGAGAAAAGAAGACTTTCATCACTCTCTTATCCCCACCTCTGTACAGGGTTTTAATTCCCTTCAAATTTATTCTGGTTCACAAGTCTCCTTCCAAAAGACTTGAGGTTTGGTTTTTGAGCACCTGATCAAAAGCTCATTGGTGTTAGGCACCTGATCAAAAATCTGAGTGGATTCCTACCAGGGTGGTAGAAGATTCGATGTACCCAAGTTTAGGGGAACCACTATAAATTCTTGTGTTGTCTGGATTGCTCATTTCTTTTGTTTTTGTGCTGTGACTGTTCGTTAGGATTGCTGTTTTATTTTGTTCCTGCACTAGATTAAATTAGAAGAAAATTTTATAAACTCTGAATACTCTATTCACCCCCCCCCCCTCAGAGTATTCCTGATCTAACAGCTCACTTTCACTGTTAATGCTCCCGCATATGTCTATGATGTGATGTGAATGTTGTGATTCAAGCCGACCAAGGAGGCCAACCAGTGCTTAGCAGAGTGGGTCGTTACCCCTTAAGGAGCACTGGGTGGACATTTGTGGGCAGTAAGATCCACTCCGGCCCGACCCAGGTAAAAGTGGAGGGTGGGGGGTCTTACAGCCTGTCTAGTCCATCTTTAAGGCTATCCCCTCGATTCCTCACTTAGCCATGAAGTTCCCCACTCCGGGAGGAGTTGGAGTCGTGCGCGGCAATCAGGAAGTCGCCAGGAATTGCTATTCCAAGCAGGCACAGCCAACCAAGGCCACCACATTAAACATAAATGACTTCGATCTGCGTGACAAGGTGATATTGTAACACCCCTATCTGTCGCATAGTATATAACAATAGATCCTGCTGGGGCCCGACGTCATATACCACAGACAGACCGGAAGGTTACTCAAAGGAAACCATCCAACCAATATCCAACGTCCTACATAGAGTACATTCTAGCGGAAGCAATTTAAAAGTTGCAATAAATAATGAACCCTGCCAACAACATGAAAGTCCACTAAACCAAACCAGAAGGAATGAATGTACAATATACCAGTACACGACCTTATGGCCTTACAATAGTTTACTCAAATTAAAGTGTTTTCCAAAACTCGGCACGCAGACCGGTCACACATGAATAATACAAGTAAACATTCAATAATTAGGCCTTCGAGGGCCGTCTTAGTAACATGGGCTTTTGCCTGCTATTTACCACTTGGCTCCGCAGCACCTGCAAGCAACAATCCACCGCAACAGTGGCAAACAAAAGCAACGGTCAGCTATGCTGACCAAATTATAACAACCCCGCCCCCAAACTTGGGGCGGCGATGCTCCTTCCCTGCACTTTGTTAGCATAACCAAGCAGTATAGTGTAAAAACACTCCATCATAGGCGTGGGCACGCACGACCACACACCCCGTGCTCTCAGGGCACATTCTCGGTGAACACGGTGAAAGTCCGCTGACTCACCACCACCCCTTGGACGGCAAATTCTCGTGAGCATTTTGGTCTTTCTGGCCACTGCCTAAGGCCCTCCATCTATGCCAACGACGAGTACCACGTACCTTAGGTCTCTCTAACCAAACCACATAGAGCAGGTACGATTCCGTATAACCCGTTGCTCACACCGCAACGTCAACTTAAGCCGTCTACGCAGGTCAAGCTTCCCGGAGTCCCAAATCGACCACACACTTTACATAACCCAGTTATGTACAAGTTGGCTTCCAGGCCACCAAGTTGGCAGAATCACGCATCTGCCCAGTTTTCCGGGTGCACCTTGGAGTTAGTCCCCAAGGCTCCTTGTTGTAATCTATCGCGTAGAAAAATCGAAAAACAAATAATTGCATGGAGTCTTCTCTGGCCATTCATGCAAGGCAACATCACCGATCCAGACCAACTTGTCTGGGTAGGCTTCACACATCATGCCTATGTCCGTTTCTCGATTACGGACTTTACATGCTAAACAACGAGGACTATTCATGTCTACCCTAAGGAACGCCTCACACTCACCGCAAACTCGCGAGAGAGGGCTTCCTATGAAAAGGAAAAGAGGACTTCACATGTCCTAGGATGAGAATCGTTACCCTAGCATTCCTCTTTGGCGCCATGGAAATCTATGCGGATGAAAAGCACTGCGATGTTCTTGCCTCCATAGATCCGAAGTCGGCTCGCGATTCGGGGCTCCGAAGTTCCGCCGGTGGTCGGATCTCTCTTCCTTCTTCTTCCTTGCTCTCCCCTCTCTCTAGAACTCTAGAAAGAGATTACTTGGATGAAATGAAGGCATCCAAACCCTATTCCCGGGTATAACCCAGCCTGAGCAGCCCTGAATCATCGGATCCCAAAATAAGGAAACGGACGGCCACGATTCGGGCTTGAAATCCAAAACCTGGGCCGAACACGGCTTGTGACACGCCTGTATCCAAAGCAGTGTACCCCATCCGACGCCGAAACCATCGCATCCCGAAAAGTACACGGGCTCTCGACACTCCCCTGTACGACCTGACATGCTCGTGTCATCCAGTACACGACCGTGTAGCGGGCCGTGTTCCTCCATCGACACAAGACCAACACCAACCCGTGAAGGACACGAGTATTGGACACGCCCGTGTCCCAAATGACACGCCCGTGTCATTCCCGAACACGCCTGGGCTCCAGGCCGTGTTTCTCCCCCAACTCAACTCGGCCAACTACTTGAGTAGGACACGGCCTGGGACACGCCCGTGTCTCAGTCCGTGTTCGCTGCTCGACGATCGTCAACTGAAATTCATCGACCACACGACCATCGTCGAACCCGAGCACGACACGCCCCTGGGACACGCCCCTGTCCCAGGCCGTGTGACCCCTACCAAGTTCCAAACTTAGCTCAAAACGCCACCCGTCGCATTTTTGAGTTTCGGGGCATTACAACTCTCTCCTTCTTAAAAGAATTTCGTCTTGAAATTACATAAAGGAAAGATAAAAACAAAACTTAAACGGTACCTGAGTGGAATAACTCCGGGTACTCCTCAAGCATGGTCTGCTCTCGCTCCCACGAGAGCTCCTCCCGACCGCAGCTGTCCCAACAGATCTTGACCATCCTGATCTCTTTGTTACGCAACCGCTTGACTTTCGAGTCCTCAATGCGAACAAACTTGACCTTCGTCTTCAACCCATTATCGACTGGAACTTGACCAACTGCAATCACTTGCGAAGGCTCTTGCACCGCCTTCCGCAACACCGATTTGTGGAATACATCGTGTAGACCACTTAGCTCCACTGATAGCCTCAATCGATAAGCTGCTTCGCCAATCCGCTCCAGCACCTCAAACAATCCAAGGTACCTCGGGCTTAGCTTCTTCAAGCGGCGTACCCGCAAGACACCCTTGAACGACTTGATCTTCAAGTACACCCAGTCGCCGACAGCGAACTACACATTCCTATGCTTGGCGTTATAGTACTTAGCTTGGCTGTCCCGAGTGATTAGCAATCTCTCTCGAATCGTTCGAACCAATGATGTTGCGTCTTCCACCTCTTGGCGCTTGTACAACTTTGACTCACCCGTTTCCGACCAAGACAACAACGTGCGACATCTTCTACAATAAAGGGCCTCGAAGGGCGCCATTGGTATGCTCGCCTAGTAGCTATTGTTGTAAGCGAATTCAACCAACTATAGGTGATCTTCCCACTGCTTCCCGAAGTCTAGGACGCACATGCAAAGCATGTCTTCCATTGTCCTATTGACCCTCTCGATCTGCCCATCCGTCTGCGGATGAAAGGCTGTGCTGAAACTCAGCTTTTTTCTCAACATCTACTGCACCAGCCTCTAATCATTGGACGTGAACCGCCCATCACGGTCACTCACGATGCTGCGGGGCACACCGTGAAGCCGCACAATATTATCCACGTATAACTTTGCCAATTTCTTCACAGAATCATCCTTCCTATACGCAATGAAGTGCGACACTTTCGTCAAACGATCTACGACCACCCAGATGGCGTCATTTCCCTTCTGCGACCTTGGCAAACCATGCACAAAGTCCATAGTATAGTCGTCAAACTTCCACTCCGGAATAGGCAAGGACTTCAATAATCCTCCAGGCTTTTGGCACTCTGCCTTCACCAAGGCGCATGTTTGACACTTCTCCATGTATAGTGCCACATCCTTCTTAAGTCCTGGCCACCAGATCAACTTCTTCATATCGCGGTACATCTTCGTGCTCCCCGGGTGAATCGAGTACTTGGTGTGATGCGTCTCGTACATCAATTCTACCCGCAGTTTGCCCATACTTGGGATACACAGACGACTGTCCTTTCATAGCAATCCATCCATGACCTCAAATTGGGAATTTTACCCATCCAAAGCCTCAACCATTATTTTCTTCATGCGGCCATCCATATCCAGAGCCTGCCGAATCCGATCAGCCAGGTCACATTATACTTCTGTCCAGTTCGATAGCACTTCTACACTAGACTACTTATCTACGCATAAGATCTCCAACGCCACCAACTCCCGAACCAACTGCTCGTCATGGACCGACAGCTAATTGGCTTGAGCTGGGGCCTTGCGACTCAACACATCCGCAACTGCATTGCCTTTCCCAGACACATAATGAATTTTGAACGTGTAGTACCCCAGGAACTCCATCCATCTCCGTTGTCGCATAATTAGATCTTTCTGATCCAACAAGTATTTCAGGCTCTTGTAGTCGGTATAGATATTGACCTTCACCCCGTACAAGTAGTGCATCCACAGCTTCAAGGCAAAAATCACGGCCGCTAACTCCAAGTCATGGACCGGATAATTCCTCTCATGCGCTTTCAGCTGTCGCGAGCCATATGCTATCACAATTCCATGCTGCAGTAGCACACAACCCAATCCACTGCCCGAAGCATCGCTGTAGATTTCAAAGCCTTCAGTCCCACTCGGCGAACTCAGCACAGGTGCAGTGGTCAACCGACTCTTCAACTCTTCGAACGCTCGTGCGCACTCCGGCGTCCAAACAAACTTCTGCTCTTTCCTCGTCAGAGTCATGAGGGGTAATGCTATCTGTGAGAAGTTCTCCACGAAGCGTCTGTAATAGCCGACAAGCCCCAGAAAACTTCGGAATTCCGCAACCGTAGACAGCACAGGCCACTCTTGTATCACAACAATCTTCGTCAGATCCACCGCAATTCCCTCTCCACTGATTATGTTACCAAGGAACGATACTGAGGAGAACCAAAACTCGCATTTGGAGAACTTGGCGTACAATTGATTCCTCCTCAGCGTCTCCAACACCAAATGAAGATGCTTGAAGTGATCCTCCTCACTCTGCGAGTACACCAATATATCATCGATGAAGACGATCACAAAGTGGTCTAGGTACTCCCTGAAAGTCCTATTCATCAGATCCATGAACACTGACGGCACATTAGTCAGCCCAACGGCATGACCGTAAACTTATAATGTCCGTATCTCGTACTAAAAGCTGTCTTGGGGATATCCCTCTCCCTTATCCTCAGCTGATAATACCCGGACTTCACATCCAATTTTGAGTACACCGTTGACCCGACTAATTGATCAAAGAGATCATCAATCCTTGGGATCGGGTACTTGTTCAGTTCTCGGTAATCAATACAAAGTCTCAAGCTTCCGTCCTTCTTCTTAACAAAAAAGGCCGGTGCGCTCCAAGGCGATGAACTTGGATGTATATAACCCTGCTCCAACAACTCTTGAAGTTGCACCTTCAACTTCGACATCTCCTTAGGCGCTAGCCGATACGGTGAGCGTGAAACAGGTTTCACACTTGGCACTAGCTCGTGGTGAAATCTATCTCCCGTTGAGGTGGGGCTCCAGGAAGATTGCCAGGGAACACATCAGGGTACTCAGATACCACTGAGATACTGTCCAACGTAGGCTTAGGCTTTGCAACCTCGACTAGCGTGAAGAATAGCTCTGCTCCAGCATGAACCACCTTCATCACCTGAAGAGCAGACATCAAAGTCTTGCTAGACCATTTCAAGCCCGTAAAAGTCGTCTCATGACCTGATCCCAACTTAACCTCCTTACAACTGCAATCAATATAAGCTTGCTGCTCCGAGAGTCAGTCCATGCCAAATATAATGCCGAACTCCACTAGCGGTAGTAACGACGCTTGCAAATCGAACTCTTGTCTCCCAATACGAATCTTAACGCCACAGATTCTATCCGCCCTCATCGAACACCCATTCGGCAACAACACATCCAGTTTGTCCTTCGCCATCGAAGAAGGTACTCCAATGCGCGATATGAATCCTTCGGACAAAAAGGAGTGTGAAGCTCCCGTATCAAAGAGTGCTCTCGCCGGATTCTCACAAATCAAAATAAAGCCTATACAAGCAGTGGTAAGGTAACACGCGCATAACAAGTATTTAAAAATTAACTTGCTATAAATTTAAACCATACGTGTGACCACATCCGCTTGCTTGATGGCCTCCTGCTGGCCAAGATTGTAGACTCTAGGTTGAGCCGGAGCATAATGGGATGCAGTTGACTCCACCGCCTTGTCCTTTTCCTCATATGTTGCTCCCGACTTCCTCTCGGACTTGGGATGTCTGCTCCAGCAGTCCCGTGCAAAGTGTCCCAGCTTCCCACAATTGTAGCATGTGCCCGGGGTTCGACTTGCAGTTGCCCCCGAAGCACCGGAAGAAGGGGCTGGATCCAAAGTCCTAGCCTTCTTATTGAACTTGCGATACCCAGACTTCGCATTAGCCGTAACTTTGAACTTTGTACTCTTATCACCAGAGTTTTTCTTCGCTTGCACATTCTTCAAATCCTTTTCCAACGACCGAGCCGTATTGACCAGGGTCAAGAAGCCCTGCATCATAGGCCCCAAGAGCAGTAGCCTAAGTCATCTCTCAAACCTTCATAGAATCTGTTTGTCTTACGCTCCTCGTCCGCGAACGTAGAGCTAGCGTACCAACCCAACCGAGTAAATTCATGGAGATACTCATCCACGCTACTCTCTCCTTGTGTCAGCTTCTGGAACTCATTCTCCAATGCTATCCTCTGAGCCGAGGGAAGGTACCTTACCAAGAACAGTCTTGAAAACTCCTCCATCGAGACGTCCGTAAGTTGCTTTCCCCTCAAGTGATGTAGCTCCAAACCTTCCCACTACAGCCTAGCATCTCCGTCCAACTGGAATGTAGCTATAGTGGTCATCTGCCACTCTTCCGTTTTAGTAGCTGTCAGTACTCTCTTCACTCGGGAGAGCCGATCCTCTGCTTGGGATAGGGTTCCCGCCCCCGAGAACACCGGAGGATTGAATCCCATAACATGTTTGAGCTGCCTTTCGGTTGCTCTCCTAGGCACCAAAGTCTCCATAACCACCTGCTCCACCCTTCTTGGTTCATCCGTTTGAAGCGGTACCTGCTCCATCATAGGAGCGGGTTGTTGTATTTGCCTTGTAGGCTGCGCGTTGATTATAGCAAACACCACTTCAGCCACCAATCGTATGGTTTCTGCCGAGGGAGGTGTTGTAGGCGCATCATTCAGTGCGCTACTAGCATCAGAAACCGGGCATTCTGACAGCCCTGCACCACTTCTGGTCACCTATAGTTGTACAAAACACCGTTAAGCTTCCAAACAAAATTGCAAAAAGCAATTATAGGAACACGCAGGTTCCTCAAACACGTGTATTTTCATTCCTAAGTGGACATTCATGAGTTCTTTTATGTTATAACAATGACGCACTCACATGTGCTCACCACCCCTTAAAAGAATTCGTCCACGAATTCATTTAAGTTGACCGAAACCAGTAGTCTGATACCAAATTGTAACACCCCCTATCCGTCGTATAGCATATAACAGTAGGTCCGGCCGGGGCCCGACGCCATATACCACCGACAGACCGGAAGGTTACTCAAAGAAAACCATCCAACCAATATCCAACGTCCTATACAGAGTACATTCTAGCGGAAGCAATTTAAAAGTTGAAATAAATAAAGAACCCTGCCAACAACATGAATATCACTAAACCAAACCAGAAGGAATGAATGTACAATACACCAGTACACGGCCTTATGACCTTATAATAGTTTACTCAAATTAAAGTGTTTTCCAAACCTCGGTGCAGGCCGGTCACACATGAATAATACAAGTAAACATTCAATAATTAGGCCTTCGAGGGCCGGCTCAGCAACATATGCTTTTGCCTGCTATTTACCACTTGGCTCCGCAGCACCTGCAAGCAACAATCCACTGCAACGGTGGCAAACAAAAGCAACGGTCAGCTATGCTGACCAAATTATAACGACACCACCCCCAAACTTGGGGCGGCGATGCTCCTTCCCTGCACTTTGTTAGCATAACCAAGCAGTATAGTGTAAAAACACTCCATCACAGGCGTGGGCACGCACGGCCACACACCCCATGCTCTCAGGGCACATTCTCGGTGAACACGGTCAAAGTACGCTGACTCACCACCGCCCCTTGGACGACAAATCCTCGTGAGCATTTTGGTCTTTCTAGCCACTGCCTAAGACCCTCCATCTATGCCAACGGTGAGTACCACGTACCTTAGGTCTCTCTAACCGAACCATATAGAGCGGGTACGGTTCCGCCTAACCCGTTGCTCACACCGCAACGTCAACTTAAGCCGTCTGCGTGGGTCAAGCTTCCCCGAGTCCCAAATCGATCACACACTTTACATAACCCAGTTATATACAAGTTGGCTCCCATGCCACCAAGTTGGCAGAATCATACATCTGCCCAGTTTTCCGGGTGCACCTTGGAGTTAGTCCACAAGGCTCCCTGTTGCAATCTGCCGCGTAGAAAACCCGAAAAACAAACAATTGCACGGAGTCTTCTACAACCATTCATGCAATGCAACATCACCGATCCAGACCAACTTGTCTGGGTAGGCTTCACACATCATGCCTATGTTTGTTTCTCAATTAAGGACTCTACATACTAAATAACAGGGACTATTCATGTTTACCCGAAGGAACGCCTCACACTCACCGAAAACTCGCGAGAGCGGGCTTCCTATGCAAAGGAAAAAAGGACTTCACATGTTCTAGGATGAGAATCGTTACCCTAGCATTCCTCTTTGGCTCCATGGAAATCTATGCGGATGAAAAGCACCACAATGTCCTCTCCTCCATAGATCCGAAGTCGGCTCGCGATTCAGGTCTCAGAAGCTCCGCCGGTGGCCGAATCTCTCTTCCTTCTTCTTCCTTGCTCTCCCCTCTCTCTAGAACTTTAGAAAGAGATTGCTTGGATGAAATGAAGGCATCCAAACCCTATTCCCGGGTATAACCCAGCCTGAGCAGCCCTGAACCGTTAGATCCCAAAATAAGGAAACGGATGGCCACGATTCGGGCTTGAAATCCAAAACCTGGGCCGAACACGGCTTGTGACACGCCCGTGTCCAAGGCCGTGTGCCCCATCCGACTCTGAAACCGTAGCGTCCCTAAAAGTACACGGGCTCTTGACATGCCCGTGTCTGACCTGACACGCCCGTGTCATCCAGTACATGGTCGTGTAGTGGGCCGTGTTCCTCCATCGACATAGGACCAACACCAACCCGTGAAGGACACGGGTATTGGACACGCCCGTGTCCCAAATGACACGCTCGTATTATTCCCGAACACGCCTGGGCTCCAGGACGTATTTCTCCCCCAACTCAACTCGGCCAACTATCTGAGTAGGACACGGCCTGGGACACGCCCGTGTTTCAGGCCGTATTCGCTGCTCGACGATCGTCTACTGAAATTCGTCGACCACACAGCCATCGTCGAACCCGAGCACGACGCGCCCCTGCGACACGCCCGTGTCCCAGGCCGTGTGACCCCTACCAAGTTCCAAACTTGGCTCAAAATGCCACCCGTCGCTCTTTTGAGTTTCAGGGCGTTACAGATATTGCAGTGGGGGATGCCTATGGAAGGGCTAATTAAAGTCCCCCTTTCTCCAACAAACACGACTCGCACCGTCCAGCTCTGGTCGCTCTTGCCACAACGAGAGAAAGAGGAATTGACAGCCTATCTCTAGAAGAACAAGGATATCTTTGCCTGGGCTCCGGAAGATATGTCTGGCATAGATCCTCACATCATCGAGCACTCTCTCAACATCAACACGACATGCAAACTGTCATCCAGAAAAAAGAGAAACTTTGCTCCAGGACGTCTCCAGGCAATTGAAGAAGAAGTAGAGAAGCTCCTCAGCGCCCATTTCATCCGAGAAGTAAAATACCCTATCTGGGTAGCTAATGTTGTCGTAGTAAAGAAGTCTTCAGTAAAGTGGAGGATATGCATGGATTACACCAACCTCAATCAAGCTTGCCCAAAGACAGCTTCCCTCTCCCTAGAATTGATCAGTTAGTTGATTCGACCACCGGGCACCAACTCCTCAGCTTCATGGATGCATACTCTGGGTACAACCAGATTCGAATGAATCTTGCGGACGAGGGGCATACCGCCTTCCGAACTGACAAGGGGTTTACTATTACAAAGTAATTCCCTTTGGGCTCAAGAACGCAGGAGCTACCCATCAACGACTCATGAAAAAGGCTTTTAAAGACCTTGTCGGCAAGACGATGGAGGTATATGTTGACGATATGCTAGTTAAGAGCATCCATCGGGAAGGTCACTTGGAAGATCTCGAGAAGTGTTTTATGATCCTTCGACAGTACGGAATGAGGCTTAACCCCACTAAGTGTGCCTTCGGGGTAACTTCAGGGAAATTCCTAGGGTTCATGGTAACCCAGCGGGGGATAGAGGCCAACCCTGAGAAGATTAAGGACCTGGAAGACATGTCACCATCTCGATCTCTTAAAGAAGTGCAACGAATAAACAGGAGAATCACAATGCTCTCTCGATTCTTAGCACGTACCCGGGATAAATACCTTCCCTTCTTCAAGATTCTCCGGGGAGCCAGAACAAAAGGTTTCCAGTGGACAGACGAATGTCAATCAGCTTTCGAGTCACTAAAGCAGTACCTGGCCTCCCCTCCGCTTCTACAAAAACTGGCCCCAGGATAGACTCTTTTTCTATACCTCGCTATCACACCAGCCGCGTTAAGCTCCTTGTTGGTAAAAGACGAAGGAGGGATTCAACGACCCATCTACTACCTTAGTAAGATCCTCTAGGACACTGAAACCCGGTATCCGCTGGCGGATAAGACAGCTCTGGCACTCGTTTTCTCAGCAAGGAAACTTCGTCCCTACTTCCAGGCCCACACCATCAAAGTATTGACCGAGCTACCTCTCTGTGCTATTCTTCAAAAGCCTGAGGCATCTGGCCGGCTGGTTAAATGGGCGGTCGAGCTGGGTGAATTTGACATCCACTTTTTGCCGCGCCACGTCATTAAACCTCAGGTCTTAGCAAACTTCATCGTTTAAAATACCATGCCAACGGAGCCAGGAATCGCACCAATAGAGCCAACACAAGGGTGGACTATGTATGTTGACGGAGCTTCCGGAATAGAAGGCGTCGGGGCCGGGCTGCTTCTCATAAGCCCATAGCTCGTCACTTTAGAGTATGGGCTCCGGTTGAAGTTTCCTGCCACTAATAACATAGCAGAATATGAAGCCTTAATCGTAGGACTCCGGCTCGCCATCGATTGTCACGTCAAGAGGTTAATAATCTACTCCGACTCCCATCTCATCGTCTCCCAAGTGGAAGGAGATTTTGAGGCAAAAAGTGAGCAGCTTGTCCAGTACCTCTAACTTGTGAAATCTCTCATGCTTCGAGTACCGCAAGCCCAAATTCTCCACATCCCTAGAGAGCAGAACAGCTGAGTAGACGCCCTATCAAAGCTGGCCACATCTCCCTCTTGCTATCAGTCAAGAAGACGTTGTGTTGAAGAAATTGCCTTTCCCAGCATCCGGGGGTCATGGGAGGTGGTGGAGATCGGAGAATCTAAGGAATCATGGATAACTTCGTTGGTAGACTACTTAGAGAGCCAGCAGCTGCCGGAAGACCAAAAGGAGGCCCATCGCCTGAGGATGAGGTCTGACACCTTCACACTGATTGGTGGAGAACTGTATAAACAGTCCTTCGCAGGGCCCTACATGAAGTGTTTGACAGAAACTAACGCTGAGTATACCCTCCGCGAGGTTCATGGAGGAGTCTGCGGAGATCATTTGGGCGGAAAGGCCTTGACTCGAACAATCCTACGCCAAGGTTTTTACTGGCCAACCATGAAAAAGGAAGCGACAGACTTTGTCCAGAAGTGCAAAAGTTGTCAGCTACACGAAAACATTCCCAGACAACCTCTCGTTGCCCTTCACATGTTGCAAGGAGATTGGCCATTCGCTCAGTGGGGGATCGACCTCCTCGACCCTCTACCTCAAGCCTCAGGATAGAGGAAATTCATCATCATAGCCATCGACTACTTCACCAAGTGCGTAGAAGCGGAGCCTCTCGCCAAGATTACTGAGGAGAACGCGAAGCAATTTGTTTGGAAGAACATCGTCTGCCACTTTGGCATCCCAGCAGTTATCATCACCGACAATGACACTCAATTTACGGGAAAGTCTTTTACCAAGCTGTGCGAGGACTTAAAGATCGAGTTGCGGCATACGGTTGTGTCGCACCCCCAATCCAATGGGCAGGTCGAGGTGACCAACTGAACCATTCTGAAGGGACTAAAGGCGCGACTTGAAGACACTGGGGGGCAGTGGGTCGACGCACTCCCCAACGTGCTATGGGCATACCAGACAACGGAGAGGACCCCTACAGGAGAAACATCGTACAATCTCTGTTACGGTACTGAGGCTATTATCCCGGTCGACATCGACGTTCCAAGTCCCCGGGTCTCCAACTTCAACCTCCATACAAACGACGGCGCTCTCTAGTACAATCTGGATTGGATTTCCGAGATCTGTAAAGAAGCCGCTCTCCGTACTACAGCCTACCAGCAATGCACAGCCCGCTATTACAACTGCAAGGTGAAGCCCTGACCGATCAACGTGGGAGACTTGGTCCTCCGCACTCTGGAAGCGGCTGGGAAAGAAACGCATGGCAACAAGCTATCTCCAACTTGGGAAGGCCCCTTCGTCGTCACGGCTATGGTGAAACCAGGAACATACAGGCTACGCAACGCCAAAAGAAAGACTCTCCACCGCACTTGGAATGCACAAAACTTGCGCCAATTTTATCAATGATTTCCTGCTTTATGTTTTTCTAGTTGTGTAGTGCATTTTTTAACAAAAGACTTTATGATGTGTGTGAGCTGCGAGTCTGGTCCCACACAAGTTATCTTTATTTAAGTGTTACATTATGTTGCAGCAAATCTTGTATATTCAAACAGGAAGGGCGACACTCTCAAATCCCTCGACGGGGGCTTGCCCACCTCATGGCCAAGCCACGAGCGGCCCTCGTGCAAACTGAGCTGCGAGCCTGTCTCGCGCAACCCCTTGGGGGCCTGCCCCTCACGAAAAAGCCGTGTGTAACCCTCGTGCAAACTAATCCGTGAACCTGACTCGTGCAACCCTGCGGGAGTCTGCTCCCCTCATGAAGAAGCCGCGAGCAACCCTCATGCAAACTAAGCCGCGATCCTGACTCGTGCAACCCGTGGGGGCTTGCCCCCCTCGCGAAGAAGCCGCGAGAAGCTCTCACGCAAACTAAGCCACGAGCCTGACTCATGCAACCCCGTGGGGGCCTGCCCCCCTCACGAAGAAGCCGAGAGCAGCCCTCGTGCAAACTAAGCCGCGATCCTAACTCGCGTAACCCCTGGGGTCCTGCCCCCCTCACAAAGAAGCCGCGAGCAGCACTCATGCAAACTAAGCCGGGAGCCTGACTCGTGTAATCCCGTGGGGGCTTGCCCCCTCACGAAGAAACCGGGAGCAGCCCTCGTGGAAACTAAGTCGCGAGCCTGACTCTTGCAACCCCGTGGGGGCCTTCCCCCTCACGAAAAAGCCGCGAGCAGCCCTCGTGCAAACTAAGCCGTGAGCCTGACTCGTGCAACCCCATGGGGGTTTGCCCCACTCACGAAGAAGCCGCGAGCAGCCCTCATGAAAACTAATCCACGAGCCTGACTCGTACAACCCCGTGGGGACCTTCCCCCATCACGAAGAAGCCGCGAGCAACCCTCACGCAAACTAAGCCGCGAACTTGACTCGTGCAACCTCGTGGGGGCCTGCCCCCCTCACGAAGAAGTCGCGAGCAGCCCTCATGCAAACTAAACCACGAGCCTGACGCGTGCAACCCCGTGGGGGCCTGCCCCCTCACGAAGAAGCCGCGTGTAGCCCTCGCGCAAACTAAGCCGCGAGCCTGACTCGTGCAACTCGTGGGGTCCTGCCCCCCTCACGAAGAAGCTGCGAGTAGCCCTCGTGCAAACTAAGCCACGAGCCTGACTCGCGCAACCCCGTGGGGTCCTGACCCCCTCACGAAGAAGCCGCGAGCAGACTTCATGCAAACTAAGCCGCGAGCCTCACTCGTGCAACCCCGTGGGGGCCTGCCACCCTCACGAAGAAGCCGCGAGCAGCCCTCATGCAAACAAGCCGCGGACCTGAGCCGTGCAAACAAAGCCGTGGACCTGAGTCATGCAAACTAAGCCGTGAGTCTGACTTGCGCAACCTCGCAGGTGTAAGACCCCCCCCCCCTCCCGGATCCCAAAACACGGCACGAAGGGGGGTCTTATGCCCGGAACAGCCGCCTTGCGGTAGCATTAGCACACAGGCTAACCTGTACCACAAGACGCCTACTCTGCCGGCTACAACCAATATCAATAGAACATGCCAACCCAACCAAAAAATGCAAAAGAAGCCAAATCCACACTATATGATAGTGTCCAAATAGTACATCAAAATATAGAAGCTAAAACATGCTTCTACAAATCAGAGTACAGCTATAGAAATTGACCAAAAAAGGGGCTACAACAAAATCTCGCAACACCCACATCTGTAACCGACGGTATCGATGACACCGTCACTTCAGGCCCTGTCGTCCTAGCCTGGCTGTCCTGCTGCATAGTCTGCGGTTGCTCTACCTGTGGCGTGACCTCCTAAAAAGGAAGACGTAGCAACCATTAGTCGAAGCAACTAAGTGGCTTCACATCCGCTCCCCCGGCGACTCCTCGACAGCGGGCGGGGAGAAAGAACAAGGATAATATATATATATATATGCAAGTAATAAAAGAAGTTCAAACAGGTGGCAATAATGTAAGAGTAACAGTATCATAATCTAGCAGTTATTTAAGAGATATAGTAAACTAACAAATAAGGGATCAGTAGCAGGAAAGTAACTTAACTTATAAGGATGCTCATACAAGCTTATAAGTTAAGGATCGGGTTACATAAAGTAACACATCATATAGCAGTGCCCATACAAACTTATACGATGAGGATATTAATGTGCAATGATATGAAATGGAATGTATGTTATGCAATGACTCACCCATGCTCACACACATGCAACTGCCATGTCGACAATGACTATAGTTCCCACTTTTCGAGCAGGTAGCTAACCTCTTAGGCATCAGCCGCCGTGACCAGACGGTGACAGTAGAACGGGCACTTCTACTACTAGGTGGGTCTCCAAACTACTTCACCTAGGCCTCCGTACTCCTCGACTCTAAGAACACAACAGCGGAGCCCATGCGTACTATGGCCCAGCGGGGTCTCGGGTAGATGTGCACCGAGAACACAACCCGAACTGGCCTGGTGTGACCCGGAAGGGGCCTCGGAAGAAAGCACGAGGACACAACCCAACCGTTCACTTGGCACGGAAGGGGCCTCGGGACGTGAACACCGAGGACACAGCCCAACCGCCCAAAGTCTAACTGTCAACTCCCGTCGGTGTGACGATTGGCGAGCCCGTAGACCTGCCACACTATCCTTAACCCAGGATTACGACACCGCGTGTCGACTCACACCACATGCAATTCCACAACACCGTGGGGTGGAAGGGGCCTCAGAAGAAAGCACGAGGACTCAGCTCATCCATCCATCCATACCTTATCTCAACACAACCCAAACTAGTGACGGTCAACACCGCACTTACATCCTTCCACAATACTACCCGTAGGGAGACGACGCTCTAAGTATTGGACTACTAAACTCATTCCATTAATCAAACATACTCATGACCATAGTTTATTCTTCTACATGACTTTCCAAATGATAACAAAATATTATTAACATGATGCGCATATAAATATCTATCAATCTTTCCAAATAACAACAACATATTATAAACATGATGCACATATAAAGATCTACCAAATTTCTAACAAGTCAATTCGTTAATAGTAGGTTTGCTTCACAATTCAGTTATAAGAAATCAAATAAATAAACTTCATCTTTTAAAGCACTACTGTGATTAACATAGAAATGTTTCACCAAAGATCTCGAGTTGATTTGCAACATTGGTTCCACTGTATCCAATTCCATAATATATTTAAGGACCCAGAATTTAAGTGCTGGACAAGTTTGGACAGCAACTTAGACCGGAGATCCCTGAAGCTACAGGAATCTGGTGAAGACGTGTAACCCCTTGATGGAAAGGTCTTTCCATGGGTTACAACTTTCATATTCAGCTCACAACCCAGATTTGACTGTATCCTATTAGAAATCAGACTTGAAGTCCGCTGTGTACAGAACACAATTTCTGCATGCAGGATTTATCGGACACCATTTTCGTTCAGATTTTCCCGTGGCTACAGACGTCTCCTGAAGTCGTGCAGCCATTCGTTGGAAAGGTATTTTCAAGGATTTCAACTTTGGTTTTTAGTCGAAAGCCCAGATCTGGCCATATCCTACATAAAAATGGCCACGAAGACCGCTGCGCGCAGAGCACAGATTCTGCACGCATCTTGAGGCGGAATGAACGACATCGGTTCATCTTCCTCCTCAAGTCGATCCTCTCAAATCTCCTCCAGAAGTTTCCTCCACCCTTATTCCCCCTTATGAGGCCTTTACTCTTCACAAAACCATCCCCCATCTCCACATAGAAGATCAGAGAGGTTGAAGACACCACTAGCCAAGGGCTCAAGCCCTAGATCGTCCTCATCCTAGAGAAAACATCTTCTCACAAGTCAAGACCCCACCGAGTCGACATCTCGCCTACATATCTACAGATCTAGCACCAAGGGAGAGGGTAGGAAACTCACATCGATTCCAGAGATTCCACCATTTCCGGCCATGGATCTCGTAACTCGTCTCGGGGGCATTTCCTCCTTCACGACGGTGGAGGATTTCTTTCTCTACCGAAGTTCTCTCTGGCAATAGGGCTGGAATGAAGAGTGAAACGTCTAGGGTTTCACGGTCCGTATATATATAACAAGCGACACGGGCGAAGCGTTACAGATGGTTATAACGTCTATTCAATGCACTGACACGGGTAGGGACACGCCAGTGTCTCTACCCGTGTCCTTCTCAGGTACTCTTCGTCGATCTCAACACACTTCGTCGAGTTCAATACTCGACATGGGTAGGGACACGCCAGTGTCCATACCCATGCCCACATGACACGGCCGTGCACTTGGCCGAGTCCTTCTACTCGAGTGTCGACACATGGATTGTGTCGACACAGGCCTGCTGTGTTAACACAGAGCTGCTGTGTCGACACAGCCTGCTGGTGTGTCGACACAGGCCTGCTGGTGTGTCGACACAACCTGCTGCTGTGTCAACACAGGCAACAACTGTGTCGACACAACCTGTTGCTGTGTCGATACAGGCAGCAGCTGTGTCGACACAGGCAGCCGCTGTGTAGACACAGGCAGCAGCTGTGTCGACACAGGCAGCTGCTGTGTCGACACAGGCTGCTGCTGTGTCGACACAGGAAGCTGCTGTGTCGACACGGGCAGCTGCTGTGTCGACACGGGCAGCTGCTGTGTCGATACATGCAGCTGCTGTGTCCACACAGGCAGCTGCTGTGTCAACACAGGGATGTGGACTAATTTGTCCATTCCACCACAAGTGCAGCCCAATTTCCTGCACTTCCCTGGACCCGAGTCAGCCCTCCTGACTCAAACACACAAATGAGGGGCCTAGTGCGAATCGGGACGTTACAAATCCTATAAACAAAATAAAAGATTTTGTCCCCGAAATCAGGCCAGGGCTATGGGAAGAAAAGCATAACAGAAAATAAAATATGCTTTTAAATAAAATTACCTTGAGCAAACAACTCCAGGTAGCGTTGTTGCATCAAAACCATTGGCTCCCATGTGTACTCCTCCTTCCCTTGATTAAACCATAGCACCTTTACCAAGGGAAGACTTTTACGGTGCAATATTCTTATCTTGTTATCTACGATCCGCACCGGCTTTAGTCACACAGACCTATTGGACGCTACAACACCATCAGTAGTGGGGGTATATTGATCAGGACGCATCAACGCCTTTCGAAGCGATGACACATGGAACACGTCGTGGAGGTTCTCCAGCTCTGACGGTAACTCCAACCGATAGGCCAACGGGCCAACCCTTTCCAGTATAGTATAAGACCCAACATACCTTGAGCTGAGCTTTTTCACTCCACGCACCGTGACACTCCATGCATTGGCCGAATCTTCAAGAACACCTTATCACCCACTTGAAACTCCACCATCTGGTGCTTTGCATTATAATACTTCGCCTGCCGACTTTGAGCCTCCAACATATGATCTCGTATCAATCTGACCGCCGCATCAGTATCATCTATATATTCATTTCCCAATGCCTTCGGATCTTCATCCTACACCCAAGACAAGGGAGTCCTGCACCTTCTTCCGTAAAGGGCTTCATGGGGCGCCATACTGATGCTCTCCTGATGGCTATTATTGTAGGAGAAGTCCACTAAAGGCAAGAGCCTTTCCCACGGCTCTCCTCTGTCCAGTACACATAACCTCAATAAATCCTCAAGTGTTCTGATGGTCCGCTCAGACTGCCCGTCCGTCTGAGGGTGAAACGCCGTGCTAAATATTAGGCGCGAGCCCAAATACGCATGTACCGCCTTCCACTCCTTAGAAGTAAACCGACCATCCCGATCCGAAACAATTATCTTGGGCACGCCATGATACCGTACGAACTGCTCCACAAAGAGGCGTACCAAAATGTTCATGTGTGCTTCTTTCTTCATTGGGATGAAACGAGCTACCTTTGTTAGTCGATCGACAATAACCCACACTGAATCATTCCCGGAGCGAGAGCGAGGTAGCCCATGGACGAAGTCCATGGAGATATCCTCGAACTTCCACTCGGGGATGGGTAACGACTGCAACAAACCATCGGGACTCTTGCATTCCGCCTTCACCCTTTGACAAGCTTCGCAATGTGTAACAAAATATCGGACATCCTTTTTCATTCCCGGCCAACACATGGTCTTCCGTAAACCGGCGTACATCTTAACAATACCCGGGTGTACTGAATATTGAGAACTATGTGCCTCTCTCAAGATATCCTCCCGGATTTTTCCGCCCTTGGGAATATAAAGCCGGCCTTGGAAATAAACGAGGCCGTCTTTTAGTGTGTACTCATCAGTAGTCCCATCTTCAATTGTCTTGATTGTCGGGGCCAGAGCCGCATCCACTCCTTACTCCACTCGAATCCGGTCCCGGATATCACAGACTATGCTCATGCTTGTCAAATACTCTGTATACTCTGCCAAAGGAGCCTTGAATACTACTGTAATATCCATCTCCTCAATCATCCGAGCCAACTCCATACTCAAAAACCGAGGCTCTGGCTAGAGTGTAACACCCCATATCCGTCACATAGCATAAAGCAGTAGGTCCGGCTGGGGCCCGACGCCGCATGCCACAGACAGACCGGGTGGTTACTCATGGAAACCATCCAACCAATCATAGCGTCCTACACAGAGCATTCTAGCGGAAGCAGTTTAATAAGAGTTGCAATAAAGAACCCAGCACTAAAGCATGAATGTCCACTAATACCAAAATAGGAATGTTACAAGATACACCAGTACAAGCCTTAAGGCCTTACAAAAAAATTGTTCACTTCATATTACATGTTTTACAAACCACGGCACGCAGGCCGGTCACACATGAATAAAGCAGTAAACACTTCCAATTGGGCCTTCGAGGGCCGGCTTCGCAAAAAGGGCTTAGCCCGCTATTGACCGCTTGGTCCAGCAGCACCTGCAAACAACAAACCACCGCACGGTGGCAAAACAAGGCAACGGTCAGCAATGCTGACCAAATTATAACGATCTCGCCCCCAACTCGGGGCGGCGATGCTCCTTCCCTGCATTTCATTAGCATAAGCGAGCAATAAAACAATATTCATTTCATCACAGGCGTAGGCTCATACGGCCACACACCCCGTGCACTCAGGGCACACTCTCAGTGAACGCAGTCTAAGTCTGCCGACTCACCACCATCCCTTTGGACGGCCAATCAATGAGCAGTTTGTCTTCCCGGCATGGGTCACGGTAATTAAAACCATAGACCGCCAAAGACTCTCATCCATGCCAACGGCTCTAATCCGAACAACATAGAACGGGTACGGTTCCATCTAACCCGTGCTCACAACGCAACGGTAATTTAAACCATATGTGCCCGCAACGGTAATTTAAACCATATGCACAGGTCAAACTTCTCCCGAGTCCCGTTTCCATCACATTTCACATAACCCGGTTATGTTCAAGTTGGCTCTCAGGCCACCAAGTTGGCAAGATCACGCATCCGCCCAGTTTTCCGGGTGCACCTTTGGGTTAATCCCCAAAGCTCCCTGTTGCAATGTACCGTGTAGAAAACCCGAAAAACAACCAATAGCACGGAGTCTTCTCCAGCATTATGCAATGCAACATCACCGATCCAGACCAACACGTCCGGATAGTCTTCACACATCATGCCTATGTTCGTTCTCGCTTACGGACTCTAAACAACGGGGACTTCACATATCTACCCGAAGGAACGCCTCCAACTCTCCGCAAACTCGCGAGAGCGGGCTTCCTATGCAAAGAAGGAGAGCTACTCATGCTCAAGAAGAGAATCGTTACCCTAACGTTCCTCTTTGGCGCCATGGAAAAGTAAGAGAATGAAAAGCACCGCACTAGCTTTGCCTCCGTGGATCCGGAGTCGGCTCGCGATTTGGAGCTTCGAAGCTCCTCCAATGGCCGGATCTAGCTTCTTCTTCCTTCCTTGGCTCTCCTCTCTCTCTAAGCTTTTAGAAAGATAAGAACTTATGAAAAGTGAGGGTTTCTAAGTCCAATCCTGGGTATATCCCTTCAGGAACAACTCCCAGCCATTGGATCATCAATTAAAGAAATGAACGGCTTTGATTCGGGACTGAAATGCCCAATCTGGACCGAACACGGCCTGACACACGCCCGTTTTCAGGGCCGTGTGCCTCATTCGCCATCAAAATCGACGCGCCTGGAACAACACACGGGCATCGAACACGCCCGTGTTCGATCTGACACGCCCGTGTTCCACCTAACACGGCCGTGTGGCCGGCCGTGTACACCCATCATTTTTCCCCGAAAACAACCCCAGCACTGCACGGGTTCTAGGACACGCCTGTGTCCTTGCCCGTGTCACCTCAACACGCCTGAGCTCCAGGCCGTGTACACGGTCTCGACACTCGACACTTCGTCGAGCGAAGATCGTCGACCTGACGACACGGCCTTGGACACGCCCGTCTCCTAGGCCGTGTGCCTTATCTCGACACATCGTCGAGCAAAATGTCAACTTCCCGGGACGAGTGTCGACACGAGTCGACACGCCCTGCGACACGCCCGTGTCGCAGGCTGTGTGCCATGTCTCGACACTTCGTCGAACGCAGAGTGTCGACTTCGCGGGGTCGACACGCCCTCTGACACGTCCGTGTCGCAGGCCGTGTGCCCAGTCTCAACACAATGTCGAGCTCAAAATGTCGACTTCCCGGCTGAGTGTTGACACAAGCTTGACACTGTAACGCCCCTAGCCGATCCAACATGACAGCGTCACGGCTCCGCTCTAGGCGACGCTATCGGGCTGAAGCCCAAGCACCCCAACCCCTCTCCAGCCCACTGGCGAGTTGTTGGTGGCCACAGCCTCCCTTTGATGAGCGAACTCGACAGTCAAGCTGGGTCGTACGGGGACTTCCCAGGAGGTCACCATCCCAGTACTACTCTCGCCCAAGCACGCTTAACTATGAAGTTCCTTCACTTCTCATCACCAATTGATCTGCCACACAGGTCGTGTGCCTGCGACACGCCCGTGTCCCAGGTCGTGTGCCTGCAGCCAGAACCCAAAACTGGCCCAAAACGTCCCCCGTCGCTCTTTTGAGTTTCGGGGCGTTATATAGAGCCTGGTACTTTTCTACTCAATGCATCGGCCACCGAGTTCGCCTTTTCGGGGTGGTAGTTTATGGTGAACTCATAGTCGCATAGAAATTCTAACCACCGTCGTTGCCTCAGATTCAACTCCTTCTGAGTATGGATGTACTTCAAGTTTTTGTGATCTGAAAATATCTCGCAATGGACGTTATATAAATAATGCCTCCAAACCTTCAAGGCGAACACCACTGCTCCCAATTCCAAATCATGAACCGGGTAATTGATTTCATGCTTCTTCAACTGTCTTGAAGCATAGGCAATCATGTGTCCGTGCTGCATCAACACCGCTCCCATCCCTTGATATGACTCGTCAGTGTAAACTTGAAATCCTTGCTTCCCAGACAGAAGTGCAAGGATGGGGGCGGAGGTAAGTCTATCCTTCATCTCCTGGAACGCCGCTTCACTTTGGGGTGTCGACTCAAATGACACACCTTTCTTCGTCAATGAAGTAAGAGGAAGAGCAATCTTTGAAAACCGTTTCACGAACTTGCGGTAGTACCCGACAAGTCCAAGGAAACTCCTCACATCGGCCGCTGACTTCAAGGGCGACCACTTTTCACGGCCTGGACCTTGGCCGGATCCACCGCTAGTCCTGCTCCACTGATCACATGCCCCAAGAAAGCAACCTCCTTAAGCAAGAATTCACATTTGCTGAATTTGGCGTACAAAGCGTGATCCTTCAATTTCTTCAAAATCAAGGTCAAGTGCTCAATATGCTCCTCCTTCGTCTTTGAGTAGACCAAGATGTCGTCGATGAACACAATGACGAAGATATCCAAATAAGGTTCAAACACCTTGTTCATCAGGCTCATGAAGGCTGAAGGGGCATTTATGAGCCCAAACGACATTACAGTGAACTCGTACAACCCATATCTTGAACTAAAGACCATTTTCTGGATGTCCCCTTCTTGTATTCTCAACTGATAATAACCTGAGCGCAAGTCCAGCTTAGAAAACCAATGCGCTCCCACTAGTTGATCGAACAACTCGTCGATCCGAGGTAGTGGGTAAGTGTTCCGCACCGTCAACCGATTGAGTTCCCGATAGTCTATGCACAAACGCAGGGTTCCATCCTTCTTCTTCACGAACAATACAGGGGCTCCCCAGGGTGACGAACTGGGACGAAGGAACCCTAACTCCACCAGTTCTTGCAGTTGAACTCTAAACTTCGCAAGTTCCTTCGGGGCCATTCGGTAAGGGGCCTTGGATACCGGCTTGGCACCCGGTACTAGATTAATCTGGAAGTCAACCTCTCTATGCGGGGGTAATCCTAGGAGTTTCTCAGGAAATACCTCGGGAAAGTCTCGCACTACCGTACATCTTTCATGTCCAGCGCCAACTCCTTCAACTCGAAACAGATCATAAAAACTTCATGCCCCTTCATATGAGCTTTCACAGTCTGAACTGAAGATAACAACATACGAGACGCGAAGCCAATACCTTGGAAGATGACATCGGAGTCTCCATGTCTCAAGTAGATTCGTTTCTCCGCACAGTCAATCCTTGCAAAGTGCCAGTCCAACCACGCCATGCCCAAAATGATGTCGAACTACGACATTCTCAAGACCGTGGCAGGTGTATCAAAGGCCCTTCCTTCAATGAGTATCTCGAACTCGCACTTAGCAGTCGCGATCATCTCCAAGATGTTCGGTAGGCGCACTCGTCGGGCTATACCAGTAAAGTATTGTACGCCCTCCATATCCTTAATGAAGTCCTCAGACACAAAGGAGTGTGAGGCATCGGTATCAAACAGCGCATAGGCCGTCTTCCCGCAAACTATCACAGTGCCTAAGTACCAAAAACCAAAACTCAACAGTATGTGTCCAGTATGTTATAAGCAAGTTAAGTTAAGTAATGAAAATGTGATAATCAATTGAATCATACCTGCAATCACATCTTGGGGGTTCCGTTCTTACGCCATGTCCAGCGCGTACACTTGATCCCGGGCAGGACCGGGGTTTCCTCCTCGTGGTCCTCATCCTCGACCACGCATGTGACCCCGTCCTTGAGGGGCTGCCGAGGGAGAGCAGGAGGAACATTCTCATACAACCGCGGGCAGAAACGTTGAATGTGGCCCGACTGGTTGCATTCAAAGCACACCAACCCACGACGCCCTTCATGTTGCTGAAACTGTTGAGGCTGAGGCGGTGGAGGCAACGCAGGCGGCTGCGGAACCGGATGCTCCACCCTATAGTTCCGGTGGAAACGTCCTCCACCTATTTGATGTCCCCTTCCTCTCCTAAAGTCATGCCTTCTTCTATTGCTTGGACCAGCTTCCATCACATCTTCCTCCGGCCTCTTACCACTACTCATGTGATCCGCCTCCAATCTCTTTGCCATATCGATAATCTCCGCCAAACTGGCATCCGCCATAAACAAAAGGGCCTGCCTTAGGGGATCTCGCAGCCCTTTGTAGAAGCGTTGGGCATATCCTCTATCATCCAGGTCATATGAGTCCGTGAACCTTGCGAGATGCTGGAACTCTCGCTGGTATTCCGTAACCGATTTTGATCCCTGCTTCAGTAGTAGAAACCTCTGCTCGAGCTCATCTCGAGCCGATGTAGGAATGAAGTTCTCCAAGAAGACACCCGAGAACTCACTCCAACTTATCTCGGTATACACTCGTCCTTGGAGCGTGGAGCCTATGAGTGACTTTCACCATCTCTTAGCATGTAGATCCAAGACAGACACCGCCAACGATACAGCCATGTTGGCCGGGCAACGAATCCCCGCCAATAGCTCTTGAACCGTGTTGAGCCATTCCTTCGTGCGTACGACCGACTCCGTCCCAAGGTAGGCAGGAGGGGAGAGAGCCCGAAAGGTGCTCAGCTAGTTAGAACCCGAGTCTGTTGTTGCACTGGAGGCTGCTACGCCCTAAAAGCATCGAGGATGGCGGTGAGCGTCTGCCCCAACTCAGATTGTTGGAACTGAGTGGGTATGGAAGGGGTAAGAGTGCCCCCCATCGGCTCATCATGAACTGGAATCTACACATAGAACACAAACTCATGGTCAGGATGGCTAATTTGAAGGTCAAAGTTGGACAAACTTAGTGTGAATTACATATGGGCACACCACTGCTTCCGCTAAGTCAGTTTGTCCCCAAACTGACTAATCGAACGGGGGGGGGGGGGGCATTGTTGAATGACTTCTTTAGTTGAGGATCGTGACACTCTGATACCATTTGTAAGACCCCCCTCTCGGATCCCAAAACACGGCACGAAGGGGGGTCTTATGCCCGGAACAGCCGCCTTGCGGTAGCATTAGCACACGGGCTAACCTGTACCACAAGACGCCTACTCCGCCGGCTACAACCAATATCAATAGAACATGCCAACCCAACCAAAACAATGCAAAAGAAGCCAAATCCACACTAAGTGATAGTGTCCAAATAGTACATCAAAATATAGAAGCTAAAACATGCTTCTACAAATCAGAGTACAGCTATAGAAATTGCCCAAAAAAGGGGCTACAACAAATTCTCGCAACACCCACATCTGTAACCGACGGTAGCGACGACACCGTCACTTCAGTCCCTGTCGTCCTGGCCTGGCTGTCCTGCTGCATAGTCTGCGGCTGCTCTACCTGCGGTGTGACCTCCTAAAAAGGAAGACGTAGCAACCGTTAGTCGAAGCGACTAAGTGGCTTCACATCCGCTCCCCCGGCGACTCCTCGACACCGGGCGGTGAGAAGGAACAAGGATAATATATATATATGCAAGTAATAAAAGAAGTTCAAGCAGGTGGCAATAGTGTAAGAGTAACAGTATCATAATCTAGCAGTTATTTAAGAGATATAGTGAACTAACAAATAAGGGATCAGTAGCAGGAAAGTAACTTAACTTATAAGGATGCTCATACAAGCTTATAAGTTAAGGATCGGGTTACATAAAGTAACTCATCATATAGGAGTGCCCATACAAACTTATACGATGAGGATCTTAATGTACAATGATATGAAATGGAATGTATGTTATGCAATGACTCACCCATGCTCACACACATGCAACTGTCATGTCGACAATGACTATAGTTCCCACTTTTCGAGCAGGTAGCTAACCTCTCAGGCATCAGCCGCCGTGGCCAGGCGGTGACAGTAGAACGGGCACTTCTACTACTAGGTGGGTCTCCACACTACTTCACCTAGGCCTCTGTACTCCTCGACGCTAAGAACACAACAGCGGAGCCCATGCGTACTATGGCCCAGCCGGGTCTCGGGTAGATGTGCACCGAGAACACAACCCGAACTAGCCTGGTGTGACCCGGAAGGGGCCTCGGAAGAAAGCACGAGGACACAACCCAACCGTTCACTTGGCACGGAAGGGGGCTCGGGACGTGAACACCGAGGACACAGCCCAACCGCCCAAAGTCTAACTGTCAACTCCCGTCGTTGTGACGATCGAGCCCGTAGACCTGCCACACTATCCTTAACCCAGGATTACGACACCGCGTGTTGACTCACACCACATGCAATTCCACAACACCGTGGCGTGGAAGGGGCCTCGGAAGAAAGCACGAGGACTCAGCTCATCCATCCATACCTTATCTCAGTACAACCCAAACTAGTGACGGTCAACACCGCACTTACATCCTTCCACAATACTACCCGTAGGGAAATTGCGCTCTAAGTATTGGACTACTAAAACTCATTCCATTAATCAAACATACTCATGACCATAGTTTATTATTCTACATGACTTTCCAAATGATAACAAAATATTATAAACATGATGCGCATATAAAGATCTATCAATCTTTCCAAATAACAACAACATATTATAAACATGATGCGCATATAAAGATCTACCAAATTTCTAACAAGTCAATTCGTTAATAGTAGGCTTGCTTCACAATTTAGTTATAAGAAATCAAATAAATAAACTTCATATTTCAAAGCACTACTGTGATTAACATAGAAATGTTTCACCAAAGATCTCGAGTTGATTTGCAACATTGGTTCCACCGAATCCAATTCCATAATATATTTAAGGACCCAGAATTTAAGTGCTGGACAAGTCTGGACAGCAACTTCGACCGGAGATCCCTGAGGCTACAGGATTCCGGTGAAGACGTGTAACCACTCGATGGAAAGGTCTTTCCATGGGTTACAACTTTCATATTCAGCCCCCAACCCAGATTTGACTGTATCCTATTAGAAATCTGACTTGAAGCCCGTTGTATACAGAACACAATTTCTGCATGCAGGATTTATTGGACACCATTTTCGTTCAGATTTTCCCGTGGATATAGACGTCGTCTGAAGTCGTGCAGCCATTCGTTGGAAAGGTATTTTAAAGGACTTCAACTTTTGTGTTTAGTCGAAAGCCCATATCTGGCCATATCCTACATAAAAATGGCCACGAAACCGCTGCGCGCAGAGCACATATTCTGCACGCATCTTGAGGCGGAATGAACGACATCGGTTCATCTTCCTCCTCAAGTCAATCCTCTCAAATCTCCTCCAGAAGTTTCTTCCACCCTTATTCACCCTAATGAGGCCTTTACTCTTCACAAAACCATCCCCCATCTCCACATAGAAGATCAGAGAGGTTGAAGACACCACTAGCCATGGGCTCAAGCCCTAGATCGGCCTCATCCTAGAGAAAAACATCTTCTCACAAGTCAAGACCCCACCGAGTCGACATCTCGCCTACATATCTACAGATCTAGCACCAAGGGAGAGGGTAGGAAACTCACATTGATTCCAGCGATTCCACCATTTCCGGCCATGGATCTCGTAACTCGTCTCGGGGCATTTCCTCCTTCACAGTGGTGGAGGATTTCTTTCTCTACCGAAGTTCTCTCTGGCAATAGGGCTGGAATGAAGAGTGAAACGACTAGGGTTTCACGGTCCGTATATATATAACAAGCGACACATGCGAAGCATTACAGACGGTTACAACGTCTATTCAATGCACTGACACGGGTAGGGACACGCCCGTGTCTCTACCCGTGTCCTTCTCGGGTACTCTTCGTCGATCTCAACACACTTCGTCGAGTTCAATACTCGACATGGGTAGGGACACGCCCGTGTCCATACCCGTTCCCACATGACACAGCCGTGGACTTGGCCGAGTCCTTTTACTCGAGTGTCGACACATGGACTGTGTCGACACAGGGCTGTGTCGACACAGGCCTGCTGTGTCAACACAGAGCTGCTGTATCGACACAGCCTGCTGCTGTGTCGACACAGGGTTGCTGTGTTGACACACCCTGTTGTTATGTCGACATAGGCAGCAGCTGTGTAGATACAGCCTGTTGCTGTATCGACACAGGCAACAGCTGTGTCGACACAGGCAGTTGCTGTGTCGACGCAGGCAGCAGATGTGTCGACACAGGCAGCTGCTGTGTCAACACAGGCAGCTGTTGTGTGTGTACTAATTTTTCCATTCCACCACAAGTGCAGCCCAATTTCCTGCACTTCCCTGGACCCGATTCAGCCCTCCTGACTCGAACACGCAAACGAGGGGCCTAGTGCGAATCAGGACGTTACAGCAGGGGCCTACCCCCTTTCGAGACAAAACCACGGACCTGAGCCGTGCAGACTAAGTCGCAGACCAGAGCCGTGCAATCAAAATCATGGATCTGAGCCGTGCGAACAAAAAACATATAAGAGGGAATAAAAAAATAATGTCACACGAAATAGCTGGAACAATGCAAAAGGAGCAATCATCACCTAAGGACAACAACAATAAATACTGATCAAAAAGTAAAATACAATACGACTAACGGACAACTAAATTAAATGAGGCTACTACTCATCATCCGAGCCAGAACTCGCGTCTTCGAAAACATCTGCAAAGCTGAAGCCGGATATGTCACATCCCAAACTCTTGCTAACTAGGCAGAGGGCCTTCAAGACACCGCACCAGAGTGCTAGCTCACGAACATCGTCCATTTTGAGGCTCCACCTCTTTGGACCAAATCTTGTCACGAACCTCCTCTACAATCAAACTACGGTCTCGCATGCAGTCCAATAATTCCAGGTATTCTGCAAGTCTCGCAGCCTTCAACTCCGACACGTGGCTATCAGAAGACAACATCTCCACTTGGGCCTTCGTCGCCCGTAGCCGAGTCTCAAGTTTGGTGGATTCCTCCCGTGCCGCCTGCAACTGGGTCTCCAAGCCCAGAGTCTCCTCCTTCGATTGCATCAACATCTGGATGGTCCTCTCTGCTAGGGTTTTCTCCACCTCCAAGGCTGCACGTGCATCCTCTAGCTCGGATTTCAGCACCGACCCGGTACAGCGGAACCGCGCAATGTCTCAATCATGTTCCTCCTTCAAGGAGGCGAGCGAGCTCGACGTCAACCAGAGCTTCTCCTGAAGAGCAAGATACCCATCTTTCAAACTCACATAATGATCATTCCAGGTTACCATAATCTGGGTCTGGGTCTCTATCTGTACAAGGAAAAGGTCGAAGTTAACACCAAATAATAAAAGGAAAAAATGAAGAAAAGAATCTTCACAACAAGTCAAAGAACTTACCGCATCACTCATTGCCCTCAAGGAAGAGGACATCCGCGGGGCCGCTGCCTCCGAAGATGCCAGAGGAACTGGGGACGCACGTATCTGCACCTCGGGAGTCGACTCAGGACGGGTATCAGAAGGAGCCGCCGCCACCGCCGTATCAAGGTTGCCGGGAGTGGTCGCCACAACTTTCCTCTTTCGGCTCCCTCCCTGAGAAGTCCCAACAATCTGGGCTGCGTCCGAAGAGATATCACACCGTAGCAAGCGCTTCTCCTCCACATAGACGAAAATGTTAAAGAGACGATTGACTAGTTCACGAGGCTCTGAAAACCCAAGCACCGGGGAAAATTATCGTTCCTTCTCCCTCACGCGGCGACAACGGTCAGGCAGTGTGTCACACGCCTCGGGAATGCCCCATAAATTCCTAACATACCCAAACAGAGTGTTCTCATATCAACGATCTTTTCGAGCCTCAGAATCCAACCAACTTTTTTTGTTGTGGACCACCACCCGCTCGCCACCATCAGAGCGAACATCGCACCAATCTTGAAATTTGTCTGAGGAAAACCGTCCTCCATGCTCGCGAAAGAAGGCAACTAAGCCCATAATTCGGGAAATTCCAACCGGGATAAACTGGGAAATTGGCACCCCCACAGAACTTCAAGATCTCGATCACCTCCTCACATGGTGGGAAGCGGAAAACCGGACCTCAGAGAAACTTTGCAAATCGTCAACCAGCCACGAGGAGGATTCCGAACTCGCTACTCGGAGCGTGGGATCATCACCTCCAAATCAGCAGGATTCCCATATTTCTTCCTCCAAATTTCCACACTGTCGATAATTAAATAGGAGCGCAGACGCATCGGACCGGAAGAGCGCTTCGAGACCTGCACAACACAAGAGTAAAAGGGTCAGGTTTGCCTAAAAGGTGAGGGCTTGGAGTCACGCATCCAAGCACATGCAGCCTAAGCTGCGGGCGAAACGAGTGTGCACCCGCGTACAAGAGCGCATGCGGCCTGCCGCGCGTACGCGCGACCTGGGCGTGCGCAGGCTGGTACAGCCTGGTGCATGCGCGACCCGGGGCACGCGCGGCCGCGTTCGACGTCTTCGCCGGCCGACTCTCCTTCGGCGAGTTTACTCCGGGTACCTTCGAAACACCGCCCCTCGCTGCCTCCACCTTCTCGCCGGATGTAACAACCCCAGCAACAACCTTCCGTGGTGAGAAAAAGTCACAGAGATGGGTTGGGGTGTACGACCTGCAGGCCTTGTAGATTTCGGCTGTACCACCGTGGCGCCTTGGGGCGGGCATGCTGCACTGTTACGCAGTGGGCCTCTGACCGTCAACCTTGGGATGTTGGTGGGCCGGGCGATGTCGTGGTCCTCCCGGGTTATTACACTGGAGGTTGTCATGACAGTTGGAAAAAGGATGACAGCAGGAAAATCCTTCTTCTCTCGCTCGCTTTGCTCTACAATAATAAGGATTTGGGGGGCATTGATGTGTTACACCACCATTTATAGGGAGAATTCCCCCATAATCTCCTCCCAAAATGGGAGATCATGGGGTTGACTAGTCAAACCCACCTCCCATGAACTCCCCATAATGAGGGAAACATAGGGGTGGGGCCCACTCCCTCTCCCCACTAAGGGGAACTGCCCCCTTTAGGGGATACCGCGGGCCGGGCCGCCGCACCCGCCGGTTAGAGGTCGCGGCCGGCCGGGCCGCCGACGCACGACCGCCCCGCCGTCGTCGACAACTTGCTTGCAGACCGATCGTGGTGGGCTCTCCTCGCAGTCTGATCTGGTGGGTAACCACCCACTAACTCACTAAGTTAGTCGTGGGCCCGCCATGATCCTCTCCAGGAGGTTATAAAAGTAGCCCCGAGGTCTCCTCATAATTCACCATTTGACTCCCGGTCATCTTCTTCTTCAGGCGATAGCTCTGCCGGACTCCTCACTCAGATCATTCTCCAGCCACATCGAGCCACCAGTGTGCCACCAGCAGGGAAACTCCAAGTCCCGAAGCGGGCAAAAGTAGGAGGACGACCTTGGCAGTCGGAGAAGAGCTGAAGCCGCGCTCCAAGCTTCAGAACACCGGAGCCACCTCTCGAATTCCAGTGTCCAAGTCGCTCCCGTGGCGCAGCCTGTTGCCCGCTTGGGGCGTCGAAGTCTTTCTCTCTCCCCCCAAGCTGTAACGGGAGCGGCCTGCCACCCCGATTCTTCGAACGCATTGTAATCACAAGCAGCTAGTGGACTTTGACCGGCATGTTAACCCCTCAGTCTGCAACATACTACAAGATTCCAAAGCCCCCCTTTCAGCAGGCGCGGACGCAATTTGTCAGTCCGCCCAGCCCGGCAATATCACCAATCGGACACCAAGGATGGTACCCCAGTAGCGGACGCAAGGACCTGTCCGCTCAGTCCGCCAGCGCTTGGGGGTTCAGGTTCTCTACAGCGAAGGACGCAATGTCTCGTCCGCCCAGGCCGCCGCCCTCCAGCGGGCGCGCCCAGCAGTAGTGGAAGCTCTAGTCCGCGAGCCCAGTCCGCCCCTTCTGCGCGGACTGGCGTGTTCTTTCTTTTTTGCTTCCCGTCACCGCTGCCCGGTTCTCCTCTACCCCGGGCAGCCGATTATTTTAGCCCTGCCCGTTTGGGCAGGCCCCCTATCCTATAAATAGGGGGGAGGTGGTGCACCCAAGGCACGCTGACTCAGACCCAGGAGCCTACTTGTTATAGGCTGCGGACTCGAATCCTGTGCCTTGCGGACTCCCCTTTGCTCTGCTCTCGTCAACCTTTTCCTTTCACTTGTAACCAAATTCTTCTTCAATCAAGGGAAAGCTCGTCGCAAGAGAGGCATTCAGGCCGCGACGGGTGAAGTCTGTTGTTTGCCGTGGTTCACGACCCTGCTCTTCTTCCATCCCTCATCCTCTTAGTAGATCGCTACTCGCAGTCTCCCTATTCCCCAGTGTTCGAACCGTTAGCTGGGTGTTGCTCGACCCCCATTGTGTTTTCGTGCATCAACAGTTAACACGCGACCTTCAGATCCGAGTGGTGTTTTGAAATCAGCGGACGAAGATGTCAGACCGTAGAGCCCGCTCCTCAGACCGCTCCAGCTCTTCAGAGGACTCTCTTTGGGACGCGATTGAGCAAGCTCGCCTTGAGGCCGAGCAGTCCCGCCAGCAGACTGACCAACGTCTTGACGCAATCAGCCAAGCTCTGCTCGCACTGGCGCAGCGGCTTGCTCCTCAGGCCGCAGCGACCCGGCGTACTCGCCAGTCCGCCAGACCCCAGCTCGCCGAACTCCGCTTCGGCAGTCGTCAGCAACTCCTCGGAACCCTGCTCAGTCGCGCTGCCCCTCTGCGCCCTCAGGAGGAGCAGTTTGCTTTCAGGAATTTCTTCAGAGAAGCTGCCAGGGGCACTCCTGCCCGCCAGCTTCATTTTGCTGACCGCCAGTCCGCCGAGCCCGCGGACTCCCGGCTCCAGTCCGCCCTGCCCGCGGACTCCCCGGCTCCAGTCCGCCCTTTCTACCCCGCAGAGTTTGAGACCCCGTCTCCTTTTGTTGACCGAATCCGATGGGAATCGGCTCCGAGCAACTTCAGGGAGCCACGCATCCCATTCTATTCAGGAGGGACAGATCCAGTTTCTCACCTCCAAGCATTTGAGGGGGCAGTTGCTTTGAGATGCCTCTCAGATGCTATCAAATGTAAACTCTTGGTTACCACTCTCGAAGGGCAAGCGAGAGAGTGGTTCTACGAGCTGCCTTCGGGCACTATTTCTTCTTTCGCAGAGCTTCGTAGCCAGTTGTTGCTGAGGTTTGCCACCTCAAGGAAGAGGAAGAATGGGCCAACTTCCCTATTTGAGATCAAACAGAGGGATAACGAATCGGTGGCGCGATTCGTTGATTGCTTTCAAAGAGAGATCCAAGGGGTCAGGAATGTAAACCCGATTATTATAAGGTCGCCTTGATCCATGGCCTCCGGGAAGGCCCGCTGAAGTTTAAAGCAACGACGAAGGCACCAGAGACTTATCAAGAGTTGATCGTCATGGTCAACCGTTTCATTGAAGGAGAAAATGCCAATCCGACTTATGTCTCATCCCTGACAGCTAAGGCTGAAGTAAGGGATGCCTCCGCTTCTTCCTCCCATGGCAAGCCCCTCGCCCAGACTTCCAGCCTCCGTCTCAAAGAGGCAGGAACTTCCGCAACAAGAAATCTTTCCAAGGCCATCAACAGTTTCATGAGCAGAGACTGCCGTTGGCCGCCACTCCCACCGTTCCATTGCAAGCTCTACCCATCCTCCAACAAGCAGCCTTGCCGGCTCCGATCCAATTTGATGAAAGCCCCATGGAAGACCCTGCAGATCTGGACCTTGACGAAGTCATCCAGATCCTGCAAAGGAGATCAGAAGAAAAGAGGCAAGAGCCTCAGAATATGTGGGAAACCAAGGAATAATTCACAATATTGCCAGTTCCACAAGGAAAAGGGACATTTAACTGAGGACTGCAAGGCCCTTCGCACGCTGATAGAGAAGTTGCTCGCCGAGGGTAAGATTGACCTGGCCAAGAAGGATTCTCCTTCCTCTCAAAGCCATCCACCTCAAAGGGCAAAGAGGTAGCAGAGGCATACCAGGAATGCGTGGATGTAGAGGACGAAGGCCGTCTGGGGCCGATCAACGTCCCGTGGAGTGCTTCGATGCAGATGATGAAGGGGTCCTGGGACGCCTCTTCTTCATCCATGGTGGAGCAGGGACCGAGTCTACTCGGAAATCGTCTATTTTAAGGGTCACCCAGGCAGAGGTGGCCTCTTCTTCCGTTGCTCCTCGAGAGAGGTCGTCACCTTTGGTCTGGAAGATCTCCCACAAACAACCAATCATTTGATGATGCAGTTGTAATTAAGGCTGTGCTTGGAGACTTCACAGTAGATAGAATTCTTGTTGACACAGGAAGCTCGTCAACCTCTTATTCAAGTCTAACCTTTGAGGCCCTGAGGACCGGAAAGCCTCTGCTTTCCACTGAGGGGCCACTTTATGGTTTCTCGGGAGAGAGAAAGGAGGTGGAGGGCAGCATCATCCTGCCCGTGAAGCTCGGAGGGGCGACTAAGCAGATTCAATTCATAGTGGTTGACGCCCCCAGCAGCTACCATGCCATCTTCGGCAGACCCCTGTTAAACAAATATCAAGCGGTGATTTCCACTTACACCTTGCCATCAAGTTCTTTGCCGACGGAAGGATGTGCCGGTCAGGAGCGCCCAAGAAGAGCAAGGGAGTGCTACGTCCGCACTGTCAACATGGTTGAAGCCAACCCTTCCCTTGCTCCGACAGAAGCTGCTACCGATGAAGGTGCTCACCTGAACCTGCCCAGGTGACGCAAGGAGTTCCCATTGCTGAGGGGGAGGAGAGGAAGCTCTCCATCAACTCGGAGCTACCTGAAGATCAAAAGGCTGAGTTGATTTTCTGCTTGCTGAACAATTTGGATGTCTTCGCCTGGTCAGCAGAAGACATGCCAGGAGTGGATCCTGATGTCGCATGCCACCACTTGAATGTTGATCCCGGCTGCAAGCCATCCAATAAAAGAAGAGGACATCGCCACAAAGCTTGCTGAGCCGATAAGGGAGGAGGTCGCAAAGCTCCTCAAGGCCAATTTTATCAAAGAAATTCAATATCCTACCTGGATTTCTAATGTTGTAATGGTTAAGAAACCAGGGGGAAAGTGGCGAATGTGTGTAGATTTTACCAAACTTAATAAAGCATGTCCTAAAGATTGTTACCCCTTGCCTCGGATAGATTCTTAGTTGATTCCGCGGTAGGATACTCTTTATATGAGTTTTTTAGATGCGTTTTCTGATTATCACCAGATAAGAATGCATAAGCCCGACGTTCCTCACACGTCGTTCATTACTAATGATGGTTGTTATTGCTACCTTGTGATGCCTTTTGGGCTTAAGAATGCCGGTGCGACCTACCAACGGATGAGGGACCGTGTGTTTAACCATCAGAAAGGGAGGAACCTAAAAGTGTATGTAGACGATCTCTTGATAAGAGTAAGTCGTTTTCGCTGCACTTGCGAGACCTAGCAGAGACGTTCGATACTCTACGTAGGTATAAAATGAAGCTGAATCCTTTGAAATGTACATTTGGGGCGAGTAAGGGGAAGTTTCTTGGTCATCTCCTTACTCCGGAAGGACTTGCCCCCAATCCTGATAAAGTAAAAGCCATCCTTGATATGCCTGCCCCTCGTTTGCCAAAAGAAGTTCAGCAGTTAGGGGGGAGGCTAGCAGGCCTTGCGAGATTTCTCTCTCGGGTTGTAGATAGGAGTGCTCCATTCTTCAAAACTCTCCGAGGGGCATCCAAGTTTGAGTGGACGGAAGAGTGCTCGCAAGCTTTTGGGCAGTTAAAGATGCAACTGACCTCGGCACCCCTGCTTCATAGTCCCCGGCCAGGAGAGTTCTTTTCTTGTATCTAGGGGTTGACCCTGAGGCCGCCAGCTCCGTTCTTCTTCGGGAAGAGAGCAGAAAGCAATTCCCAATTTACTATGTTAGCCATATCCTGAAGAGTGCTGAGACACGGTATCCAATTTTAGAAAAGTTAGCCTTGGCACTGGTCATGTCAGCTCGCAGGCTTCGTCCGTACTTCCAGGCACATTCAATTCAGGTCGTCACAGACAGCCTTTGAAGGGTGTGTTAGAAAAACCAGAACATTCCGGCAGACTAGCTAAGTGGGCAATAGAGTTGAGTGAATTTGAAATCTCTTATGTGCCAAAGACAAACCATTAAAGCTCAGGTCCTAGCAGATTTTCTAATCGACATGCCAGAGTCCAGTTCCGATCAGGCAGAAAGGTCACCTTTGGCTTGGACCATCTATGTTGATGGTGCCTCAGGCAGAAGTTCTTCTGGAGCAGGAGTGGTTCTCATCAATCCAAACGGAGTCAAATTGGAGCAGGCCATCAAATTTTACTTTCCAGTGACAAATAATCAGGCCGAATATGAATCTTTGCTAGCAGGCTTGAGGCTCGCAAGAGAACTAGGAATCGATCATGTTCACATCAAAACCGATTCTCTGGTAATGGCGTCACAAGTCCTCGGTAACTTCGAAACAAGAGAGCCAGTCTTGAAGAGATATCTAGCTCTTGTAAAGATAGAAGTTGGCAGGTTCAAGAGCTTTACTATCGAGCACATCCCCAGAACAGAAAATGAGGAGGCCGATTTTCTCTCTAAGTATGGGATGCCTTCAGGAGGAACAACTTCCGAGCTCTTCCGCCCGGCAGTGGTGGAAGGAGATTTGATGCAAGTAGACCAACGTGCCTCTTGGATGGACCCATTCATCCTCTATCTGTCAACGGGAGATTATCATCATACAGTTAGAGATAAGAAACAGTTCAGAATAAAAGCAGCTCACTACTTCCTATTGGCGGGAGTCCTTTACAGAAAAAACTTTCCTCTCTACCATGGCCCGGTGTGTTTCAGAAGAAGAAGCTTTCACTGTTTTGCAAGAAGTTCATTCAGGAGAGTGTGGAAGCCACTCGGGAGCAAGAACTCTTGAAAAACGAATCCTGCGGCAGGGGTATTTCTGGCCCACTATGAAGAGAGACTCTGAGATCTATGCCAGAAAATGTGTTCAGTGCCAAAAGTTTGCTCCACTTCAGCACCAAGCAGCTCAGTCCCTCAGATCAATTGCAACTCCTTGGCCCTTCGCAGTTTGGGGAATGGACCTCCTCGGTCCTTTTCCCATGGCAAGCAGTCAGCGGCGTTTCATCATCGTAATGATCGACTACTTCAACAAGTGGATCGAAGCCAAGGCATTGGCTAAGACAACTACTCAGATAGTCAGAAACTTCATTTGGGGGAGATTGTCTGTCGGCATAGAATTCCAATGGCTATAATCACTGATAATGGGCCACAGTTTAATAATTCCGAGATGATAGATTTTTGCAGGCAGATCGGAACAGAGCTGCGGTTTGCATCATTTCATCATCCCAGAAGCAATGGCCAAGTAGAAGCAGTCAACAAGCAGATCCTCAACTTGCTCGAAAGAAAGTGCAGAATCTCAAGGGCAGCTGGGCTGATCAGCTTCCATCAGTTCTCTGGTCCCTTAGGACAACACCATCATCCGCAACTGGGGAGACTCCATTCAAGCTTTCTCATGGCTCAGAAGCACTTATCCCAGTTGAGTTTGAAGTCCCGTCACCCAGAGTTCTGCTTGCAAGAGAAGGCGTTGAGGACTGGCTTGAGTTGAACAATGAAGAGATGAGGTTCAGCTTGGAACACGTCGAGGCCATCAGAGATCAAGCAGCCATAAGACAGGAAGAGTTCAAAAGAAGGATGGCCCGCTACTTTGATCAGAACGTGAGGATCAAACACTTCCAAGTGGGAGAACTCGTTCTAAAGAAGATTGATGCTGCTGCAAGAGCTGGTTCAACTGGAAAGCTTAATCCAAATTGTGCCGGCCATTTTGTTATCAAAGAAGCGTTAAAAAGTGGCGCTTACCGCTTGCAGACATACGAAGGGGAGGATATACCACACACATGGAGCGGGGATGATCTCAACGGTTCTATTCTTGAACCCCCTCTCTACTTTGTGTATCTTCTTAAAGAGTTATCATGAATAGAAACTACCTGCTAACTCTTCTTCAAGTGTTTTGTTTATGTAATCATAACAGATGAGACGCTAAGAAAGACTCTAAAAACGGTTCTGCACCTGAACTTCCTTTTCTTTCTTATGATTGCTTTGTAAATATATTTTATGATCCATACTGATACCTTTTTCTAGTGTTTTCTCTCTCTCCCAAAGACCTATAACGGTTCCCTGATACCAGGAGACATCGCCGAGTTCAGCAAAACCTCCCCTAGAGCTGTTGTCATTAGCGTAACACCACAAAGACCACGTGTTGCGAGGAGATTTCGCACCGTGTAGTGGGAGCTTGCAGGCTCTAGTGCGGTTGGATTCTGGACTTCGGATCCCGGCAAGTACCTGACCCCACCTCTGTATTATGGAGGGCTGGGTGGGAAAAGCTCTACAATGCCGCATTAGGGATATCGTTACAACTTCGATGATCGCGTGAGGAAAGTATGCCATTCTGGCTCACCTGCCCGCGGGTCATCTTAGCTTGTAACCCTCGAACACTTCATGGTACCCTCGAGCAGTGCCTGCAGGAGACCCACAGCTTAGACTGTACTCCAGGCAAGAGGGCAGGGAACCGTTCCGCCAAGTGAGCATCTTGCTCTTCGCAGGGAGTTAAGTGCGGACTGGCTTTCTCTGTCCGCTCAGTCCGCTTGTTTGGGTTGATTTTATGGCTTGTAGCCCGGTGAGGAAAGTATGCCGCTGTAGCTCATCTGCCCACCTGGTCGCAAGCTATAGGTCATTTATATGGTGAGCGGATTGGTGTTCTGAGTCCGCTCAGTCCGCCAACTTGGGTTGGTTTTATAGCATGTAGCCGGTGAGGAAAGTATGTCGCTCCGGCTCACCTGCCCACCTGGTCGCAAGCTATAACCATTTCTTGTATTATGAGCGGATTGGTTTTCTTTATCGCTATGGGTCATTTCTATCTTTGGCGGACTGATCTTATCTGTTCGCGCAGTCCGCCAGTTTCCTTGGAATGATTTTATAGATGCTATCTTTGGCGGGCTGGTTTTCTGTATCCGCTCAGTCCGACGGTTTTCTTGAAACCACGAGCTATATAAATCATCTCTATTATGAGCAGATTGGTTTTCAGTATCCGCTCAGTCCGCAGAATGGTTCTCATGTTAAAATTTGATTGATAAAGAGAAATGCGGACTCTACTGGAACTCGATGAAGTACCACCTGACATTGTTATCAGCTGGCTATTCTCGTCATTTTTAAGGCGAATATTGAATGAATTGATGAGTTGAATTCTCTAATCAGCAACTTCACATTATAAATGATCTTAGTGTCGTGCGGACTGCCATTGAAAATCAACAGAGTCCGCCTGACAATTTCTTCTTATTCCAATGACGGACAATAATTGTCTCTAATCAGCAAGTTAGAAAGCTCAGATTTATCAGCGTGTTGTGCGGACTGCTAAGTGTCGGTGCGGTGAGCGTGGAAAAAGAGCATTGCAGGAAGCACACATGCCAAAAATATCCTTTCTATTTCATCAAAAAAATTTACATCATTCTATATGTTGGGCGGACTGCGATCTTACATCCGCCCCCCTTTTACAAAAAACCAAAAAAGAAAATATACATTGATCAATCAGTCCTTTGTTTCTTCTCTGGAGGTACAGGGCTGTCACCAACAATGTCAACTTCTGGAGAATAGCCCCCCGAGCCGCTCCCGCTGCTATCTGACCCTGTACTCGAGGCAGACCCGCTATGCGAGCTCCCAGTAGCAGAGGAGGATGCAGAGGTGTCAGACTCGGCGGACAATTCCTCTACTCGCCGGCTCGATTCAGCATTGTCCGCTATTTCCTTGGCGCTTTGCTCTTCGCCCTGCCCTCCGTCTTCTTCTTCTTCTTCTTCTTCTTCTTCTTCTTCGTCTTCTTCTTCTTCACCTTCCTCAATGATGTCTTTTCCTTTTTTAGCTTTTTCCATCGCCGCGACCTGAGGAGCCAGCTCGGGGAAGATCTCCAAAAAAGGGACGCCATCCACTCCCTCCTTTATGAAGCCGTCGCGGACAAGTCGCTCAACAGCGACCTCGACGGTCTCCTTTACGAAAGGGAGCATGGCAGACTGGAAGTTGTTGTTTTCCAAGTCATAGACGACCTGCGCAAAACCAAAGCAAACGTCAGACAAATCGCGGCGGATAGGAAATCAAGGCTGCAGCGAATTCAACTTACCCCCAGCTCTTCTCTTTGCTGAGCAACCCTTTTTCCCAGCCGCACATTCCTTTCCTTTAGCGCTTTATTATCCTTTTGAAGTTGTTCGTTCTGCCTCAACAGGTCTCTGGCCAGAGTGGCAACATAATGGTTTGTCAACGCGCTGTTCGCAGAAGCCTGAGAGGCTAGCAGAGGGAGGTCGGCGACGGGCACTTTCTTGAGGTCGCTCAGGTTGCGCTTTCCGTAAAGCGCGGAGATCGCGATATGGGCGTGGCGTGTTATCCGCGGACTCTTCCACGAAGGAAGCGCGGTGGATAAGCGGACGTTTTTATTCTTGCTGTGCCAGTGGACCATAGGGTTCCCCCTGAGGTCCTTCTGGCTGATACCGAAGCCAGTCATGGTGAAGCTTTCTGAGGAAGAGTAATCCGCTGCGGGATCCCCTTCCTCCTTCCTCTTTCTCGCAACTGCTTCTTTCTATTCTTTTTGTGTAGGGACGAAGCCGCTGGGCGTCTGCGGCAAGTTAGCGGGTACCGCCAAGGTCGCTGCAAAAACAAATAAGTTAACACCAAGGTCGCAGCGGACGCAAAAGCTGAGTTCGGAATCCACTTACTCTCTTCAGGCATGACGTCCGCTAAGCTCGCCAGCAGCGGAATATAATGCTCGATGTCGAGCCTAGCATTGGCCAGGAACTCGACAATGGCGGACTCCAGGCCATCCAGCTGCACACTTTTGAAGGCGAAGTCCGCGCGCACCTGCGGATAGGTGTGCGCGAACCCTAGGTCGCCCTCAAAAATCAGGAACCTAGAGGTCCAGTTGTGAATCTTGTTGGGAAGACCCACAACCTTCATTCCCCTGCAGTAGAAGTATATGACCCCCTTATAGGGGCGGCCTCCGGAAGCGGTGATAGAGCGGACAGATAATATCTTACGAAAGATATTCATTGAGAAAACAATCTTTTCAGATCGCAAGTAAGAAACAAAGCTGCAGATCGCAGCAAGTGTATTCAGCGCGAGTTGGCCATGCACCATTCCATAGTGCTCGAAGATGGCAGCGAGTTCCCATAAAAGCGGAAACTTGAATCCGCTGTCGAAATGGTCCACTGGAATGGCGATCTGGGTCGCGGTTGAGAAGTTCAATCTCTCTTGATGAGAGGGAAGGCGGACAAGAATATTCGAGCTCGCCATCTTCTTTTCGACGAAGGCGTCCAGGTCGGCCTCCGTCAATGTGCATTTGCGGTGGTCAGCAGAGTGAAAGGCGACAGCAGCATCAGTCCGCGCGGACACCATTTTGCAGGCCGCAGGGTTCCTTGTACTTCAGCTGTTTCCTGCATAAGAGAAGGCAGAAGACCCTATTTATAGCTAAAGAGTCTGACAGCTTTTTGGCCAGGCCGCAGAGCTCGCAAATCCAATCCGCACAGTCCGCAAAAAATTAAAAGCACAGCCAAACAATAACGCGGATAAAAAACAGATTCACATGCCAAGGAAAATTCAAAGCACAGTTATGGCCGGCACAATTTGTTGTCCGCTCAGATCGCTCTTTTTCCCGGAAGGTCACAAGGAGCGGATACTTTTTCAATCCGCTTAGACCGCAATATTTCCCACCTGCAGGGGTAACGAGAAGCGGACACAGAATTAATTCGCACAATCTACCGCGGATTAAACTACATAATTTGCGGATATATAATCTGAGTCCGCACAGATCAAATAGAGCAGTTTACAGCACAGCATTGTTTGAAGCAATCGTACAAACAAATATACAGTTAAGCAACTAAAAACTCAAGGCATTGCGGACTCAGCGGTCCCTGTTATCGGTCCGCGCCGGCCTTTCAGCCATGTCTCTGCATAGATGAGCCGCTTGATCGCTTATCTGAAGAATTTCGATGTACACACGGCAGAGATGATGATGAATAACATTTATGGTCTGGTGCATGTGAGCAGCCTCCCGATCTATCCGGCTGAGAGGCACCATTGGCTCTGCCGCCGGCCTCGGCTCCTCATCCGCTTGCTGTTGGACATCTGCCGGTGCAGCAATCTCCGGAGCAGCGCGATCTGGCGCTCGCGGCCTCTGCTCAGCGACCTCAGCAGTCCGCTTCTCCTTTCCTTCACGCACTGACGCCAAGTGCTTGCCTTTGTAGAATCAGACGTCATCCGCGAGCCTCTTCTTCTCCCTTTCAGACCTCTCCAGCGCCCGTGAGATGCTGGCGATCTGGTCTTTTAGGGCCTTCTCGCGTTCCGCGGACGCTTTCTCACGCGCCGCGGACGCCCTCTCGCGCTCCTCTGCTTTCTCTAACTCTGTTTTGACACACTGCATTTCAACTTCAAATTTCTTCTCTAACTCTTTAATCATATCCATGCTGGGCGGCTCATCCCATGCGGGTTCCACATGTGAGACCGCGTCAGCATCGGTATTTGGCGTTACCGCGATCTCGCCACTCTCGATGGAGCCCGGCGGCGACTAAGGATGAAAGATCACTTTTAGACATAGCAGCAGCGAGTTGCCGACTATCGAAGATGATTGGCCGCCTTGTCCGCTCCGGGTCAAAGGCGCTTAACCTCTTCTTCCATTCACGGTGAACCTTTGCTCTTTTCTCGGCAGCCGCACTTGTTGAAACCACAATATCGTCCGTCTCAGTGATGATTTTGATTGGTCTTGACGTCCGCGGCGGCGACCTATAAAGCCACTTACGCTGAAAGTATTTAGGCGCCGGTTGAAGTTTACCTGACCGCAGCAGCTCCGCAGCAATCCGCAGATCCTCAGCGGCTTTATCCGTCGCGACCTGCTTCGAGGCCGCCCCCACCGCAGCAACATGAGCAACAATTTGTTTCTTTTGCTCCGCTATCTTCTCCTTCAATCTCTCTCTCTCTCCTCTTCCTCCGCAGCGGACGAGGAAGGGAGTTCGTCACCCTTATCTCCAGTAGTCTCCGCCTCAGATTGTTGCAGTACAATCAGCAGGGATTCGTTGATTAGATCTACTTCGTTGACGTCTATCGAATCTATTATCTCGTCAGTGGTTAGACTGACCGTTGAGAGGGAATTATCTCCCTGGATTTGGGTCTCCGGAGTAACCAGATCGCTATCTGGAACTTCTTTGTCGCGCGGCCTGTATTGTAAGTCTGCATCCCCAGTCCGCTTGGAGACGTTCTTCTCCTTCATTGCGCGCAGCTTCTTCTCAACCCGCTCGGTGACGGTCGCCCCGTCCCTCTTCCTCTTCTTCCTCTTAGCAGCCTTCTCAGCAGAATCCGCGGCGGACCCCCCTAAATCGGGCTGGTTTTCGCGGACAGGCTCAGGGTTCACAGCTGTCAATGCTTTTGAGGGCGCATCGTCCTCTACCTCAGTCCGCCGGTCTTCTTCGTCCAAGTCAAGGATAGGCACCGGAGCATTGGGGGAAGATATGTCAGTCTCCATGTGTTCGCCAGCAGTGTCCGCCGAGGTTGCGGTTTTCTGAGAAGGGGCGGAGTCTGACAAGGTCACCATCTTCTCACTCCTCAATGGTTCGGCGTCAACTACGGCATCCCCGCGAGCAGACACATCGACATGGCGGACTGCTTTCTCCGCAGGCTTCTGGCTGTGGGAACTCTCTCCTGTGGGGCGGACAAGATCCTTTTTTGTCGACCTCTTTGCTATCTTCTTGGTCTTCATAGGCGTTGTCACCTCTGGGTCGCCTTTTGCAGTGAGGCTAGAGAAAAAAGCTCCAAGCCTTGCCATGCCGGACTGGAAAGTGGAGACCGCAAGTGGTGAGTAGCGACCCGTTTCGATCGAGATTCTCAACAGTTCCAGGCCCTCCAGCAGTATTTATAGCGTTGGCGGCATTTTCGAGGCTTGAGGACTCGGCGGTTAAGAAAACATTTTCGAAGTTTTCTGGAAACTTAAAAATGTGCGGGGATTATGTTAACCCCTCAGTCCGCAACATACTACAAGATTCCAAAGCCCCCCTTTCAGCAGGCGCGGACGCGATTTGTCAGTCCGCCCAGCCCGGCAATATCACCAATCAGACACCAAGGATAGTACCCCAGCAGCGGACGCAAGGACCTGTCCGCTCAGTCCGCCAGCGCTTGGGGTTCAGGTTCTCTACAACGGCGGACACAATGTCTCGTCCGCCCAGGCCGCCGCCCTCCAGCGGGCGCGCCCAGCATCAGTGGAAGCTCTAGTCCGCGAGCCCAGTCCGCCCCTTCTGCGCGGACTGACGTGTTCTCTCTTTTTTGCTTCCAGTCACTGCTGCCCGGTTCTCCTGTACCCCGGGCAACCGGTTATTTTAGCCCTGCCCGTTTGGGCAGGCCCCCTATCCTATAAATAGGGGGGAAGTGGTGCACCCAAGGCACGCTGACTCGGACCCAGGAGCCTACTTGTTACAGGCTGCGGACTCGAAGCCTGTGCCTTGCGGACTCCCCTTTGCTCTGCTCTCGTCAATCTTTTCCTTTCACTTGTAACCAAATTCTTCTTCAATCAAGGGAAAGCCCGTCGCAAGAGAGGCATTCAGGCCGCGACGGGCGAAGCCTGTTGTTGCCGTGGTTCACGGCCCTGCTCTTCTTCCATCCCTCATCCGCTTAGTAGATCGCTACTCGCAGTCTCCCTATTCCCCGGTGTTCGAACCGTTAGCTGGTGTTGCTCGACCCCCATTGTGTTTTCGTGCATCAACACGACACAGATCCGATCACGTGATTTTTTACCCAGTTGAGGGGTTTTTCCACGTCATCACATATTGAGTCAAGCTTTAATTTTATCTGAATATGTGCGCGCTCGATCGCTCCGCAAGTTAAGACGGTGCAATTGAATCCGGTCCGACTGGAAAATCGAGTTAGCCCGCAATAAATATTTAACAAAAAAATGTGTTTCTTAATGTAATGATTTATATTTATTACACCTCTTATATATTAAGAGATTAATGTTTAAGATTTTACGAGATTCTTTATATAGAAAGCACTTTTTGACAGTACATGTTTTAGGTCTTCTCAATCACTTGAGAATCTGCTCCGCTCTGTTATTTTGGATTCATCAAGTGAAAATTTTGGATCCTTCGTGTTTCTTCGCTGTGACAAATATCAGAGTATTAAGATCAAGCGAGGTATTATTATCATATCTTAAAAAGTGAACATTAGTTAAAAATCTTGGCAAAAGGTGACGCAACTTATTTATAGCAGTAATAACATCAGTTCTTTTGTGAGCCCTCCGCCACAAGAGACGGGAAGGAGGCGGATCAAAAAGGCGCTCCAACAACGCCCCAAACAAACCTAATTTTTCCGTTCGGAATCCAAACTCCGGGTGATCTCCAAGAGATCAAATATGATCTCCTGGAGCCCTGCAATCAAAATATGATCTTAAGGAGTCTAAATATAATCTCCACCCACTCATTCCTCCACGCGGCAAGATAAGCAGAATCCCGGAGATCATATTTGGATTTCTGGAGATCATATTTTGATCTCAGATATATTTGATCTCCTAGAGATCATATTTTGATCATCAAAAGATCATATTTGATCTCATGGACATCATCGGGAATCCGGACTCTAGACGGAAAAATTACGCCGAAACAGGACCTTATCCTAGCTCACATTTTTTTACTAAATTATTATCAGTGCACTTTTTATTTTAAATTATATATCCTGTTATTTTTATAAATCTTAATACATATTTATTATATTCGAACTGATTTCGAGTCGAGTTCAAACTATTCGGATTCAACTCGAAATCAATATTTTTGACTCAATAACAATTGAAATCGATTTAGAGTCGAACCAGCTCAAAATTTAACTGAACCGACACAAGCAATTTTTCTTCATTTATATTTAGCTCAAAATTAAATTAGAGCTCATTTAAATTTAGTAAATAAAATACTTAAAAGCTTTCTTTTTTATATAGATTAAATTTTAATATTTTATTTTTTTTAATAATTATGTATTAATAAATACATAATATTTTTAATCAAATTAAACTGATTCAAATAATATTTCGAGTGTTTTAATGCTGGCACAAAATGATCTCAAGTGTGATTGAAGTCGATTTGAATTGACTCAAATTGAGTCAAATCAAAGTATAATCGATTCCAATTTAACTCAATATTTGAGCGATTTTCAAACGACTTTCAAGTTTCGAATAATGTGCTCAATATTTGAAATCCGTTTGGAATGGTGATTGCAGAAGTGAACACGGTTAAGAACTATCGTTCATTAACGTCGGGCCTTGCCTAATAAAATTCATTCATTTTAAAGGTTAAAATTATTTTTTTTTCTTCACAACAGTCATAATAGTTATCATGTCAACCCATTTCACGATGACATTTTTGTTTTCAAACTCATTGGAGCAAAAAATACTGCACACGGAGGTTGGTTTATAACCACCGAGTTCACATCAGCCATCACCAACTCAATATATTGAAATTCAGATAAATTATAATTCTCACGGGAATTAGTATTTGATGAATTTAAATTCTGCAATTTCAATTTTTGCGATACAAACGCACCCTTAGAGAGCCTGCACAATTATTTGTATTTTCATCAAAAACCTTTGTACACGTAGTTGGTGAAACCGCAAGAATTATTTTGTCCCACTCACTTAATTCCTCCTAGATGTAAGACACGCCCAAGTCCCAAGCATACACGTTTCACTAACACACTACAGAAAACCTCTTCAAAATAAAATAAATAAATTCACAAGAGAAATGCCTTTTTCTAACCTCTAAACTCCAATCCCTAAATCTTAAAACATTACATACTGAATTGACCTAAATGTAAATAATAGTATATAAATCATCATAAATATAACTACTAAAATAATTATTACATCATCTAATTAATTTTAACAGTCCAATTACAACAGCATATATGAAATAGAAAAATATAATGAAAGAAAAATAAATAAATAAAATATAGATTCAATAATAAAATAAAATACAATACTATATAATTATATAAAAGCAGAAAAATTAAGTAAAAGAAATAATTTTGACCGAGTTCCTCTAAATTAGTCTGAGTTGAGCTCGTACGGACTTTCAGCGAGCCGCCAAAACAGGTCAGGCCAACCAAGCAAGCCGCGTGTGCAAGCCACACCCAACTGAGGCCCCCCATGGGCGCTCGCGCGGCACACAGGCACGCCCGTCCGGCACACGCATACCACTGCATGCAGTGACAGACGCAGGAATAATATTCAATGTGAGCGGAGTATAAAATTATTTAATAAAATAATTTGACTAACATAACAAAAATATATTTATATCACATTAATATCACATAATTATTTAAAGTAATTAATCAATTCGGGGAAAACGATATCATGTACCTCAACTTATTGTTCTTTATGAATTATTTTAATATCATTATCAATTTTAAATGATTTAAATATTTTACTTAATAACATAATAACGAACTTGTTTATATAAAAAAATTTCAAAAACTAAGTCGTTAAAAAACAATAATATAATAACAAATTTATTTAAAAAAAATTAAATAACGGCATAATAAGTAGCTTCTATATAAAAAAATATTTAAATAATAACATATCAACTTGTCTATACAAAAACAAAATGATGTTGGTAGGAATTGAACTCTAGACCTTTAGATTATTGAGCTTGGATGGTTATTGAGTTTTTACCGTCAAGACAAACATGTCTTACAGACTTTCCCATAATCAAACAATGCACCATGGAGCTACATCTTCACCAACTAGTATGAGATGGGTTCATATCAGCTTTGCCCGTGGTCAAAATCATCGCGATCACATGGCACGACGCATGCTCGACTTCACCTCGTCCCGTTACAACCACATCGAGATCACACAACACGATGTGGGCCAAAGTTAACATGATAACCAATGTAATCACTTACGGTCCGCACACAAGGTCACGAAGCTAGGCACAACAAACCCTCAGCTTAACATGCTACGCACTCAGTCACCAAGAAATGGGCTTCGCAATCACAACAATGCTCACTGGGAGCTATCACCAGCGATATCGCTATCGCGGGCAGTATCAACAGAACTTCGATTCTGTTTCATTTTGGGTGTTTCCTATAGTACACCTCCAGTACTTCCCGCAGTAGCCTGCAACACCCCAAACCCCGCAAAGCTACAAGTTTTCCACGGAGTCTTCTCCGGCAAGTAAATCAAACATCACCAATCCAGACCAACTTGTCATAGATAAACTTCACACAACATGTCTATGTTCGTACATCGGTCCTGACTTTATATGCAAATTCTACCAGGGATAAACCGTATCAACTCGTTGAAAGCTTCACCTCCCACTAATTAGTAGAGCTGCTTTCATGCAAACATGCCAATTAAAAGCACTAACATGTCCTAATATTCTGAAGTAGAGTTGTTACCCTCGTAAATCGTTTCGGAGTCATAACGTTGCAATTGATCCAGATGGAAACACTCGTAGCGCTTTACTCTCCGCGGATCTAGCTTTGGCTCGCGATTCCAAACTTGGAAGCTCCTCCAATGACTGAATCAACCTCTTCCTCCTCAGCCCTCTTCTTCCTTCCACCTGGAGAGAGAGAATGAAAAAGAAAGAATGAGAATACTCTCCCCTTCAGCCCCCATATTTGATTCGGGATAAATTCCAACCACTGGATCTCAAGATCAGATTGAATGAATGGTCTCATCAAGCACTGATTTGCCGCTTAACGACCACATAAACTGTGTTCGACATGTGGCACACAATCGTCAGTGATAGCAAATCAACTTCACCGTTTTGTCAACTGTATCGTTTTGTTGGCTGCATTGTTTTGTTCACTATCACCAGCGATATCGAGCTATCGCCGACGATATCTCCAACAGCCAGTACTTGTTTTTTTTCAATGATGGAAACTGGAGTGTTACAAATCTCTCATCCTTTAAGAAATTTCGTCCTGAAAATATATAGGAAAGAAAAACAACACAAAATATATAATATTTAAAGGGTGATATTACTATCACACCCAATTTGATTTCTAGCAAATCATTACTATTAACAAACCCTCATTTTTCAAAATGGTTATTTGAAAACCATTTTGTTACTAGCAAACCAATATAAAATTTTTCGCGTCTCTTTGAACTGCGTTTTATACGTACATTTTTATGAGAAGTGTACAACTTTCGTGTAGATCTCGTCAACGAGATCTACAACTTTCATGTTGAACATTTTTTGATTTGAAGCAATTTAGACCCCCGATTTGACCCCTGAAAAAAGTCACGCCGAACATATGTACGGACACCCGGGATCGGCGTGATCTTTTCGGAGGCCAAATCGGGGGCTTAAACGGCTTCAAAATAAATAGTGTTCAACATAAAAGTTGTAGATCTCGACGGGATCTATAACTTTCATGTTGAACACTTTTTGATTTGAAGCAGTATAGACCTCCGATTTGGGCCCTGAAAAAAGTCACGCCGAAAATCTGTACAGACGACTCGTTCCGTGCGTGTCTTCTTTCGCGCCCAAATTGGAATCCTAAACGGCTTCAAATCAAAAAATGGTCAACATGCAAGTTGTAGATCTCGACGAAATCTACAACTTTCATGTTGAACATTTTTTGATTTGAAGCAATTTAGACCCCCGCTTTGACCCCTGAAAAAAGTCACGCCGAACATATGTACAGACACCCGAGATCGGCGTGACCTTTTCGAAGGTCAGATCGGTGGCTTAAACGGCTTCAAAATAAAACGTGTTCAACATGAAATTTCAGATCTCTACAAGATCTCTACAAGATCTATAACTTTTAGGTGGAACACTTTTTGATTTGAAGCAGTTTAGACCTCCGATTTGGGCCCCAAAAAAAGTTACGCCGAAAATTTGTACAGACGACTCGTTCCATGAGTGTCTTTTTTCGGGACCAAATTGGAAGCCTAAACGGCTTCAAATCAAAAAATGATCAGCATGAAAGTTGTAGATCTCGATGAGATCTACAACTTTCATGTTTATCACTTTTTCAAATGAGAAATATTTGAGACTCAAAATTCGAAAATACCAAAAATGCAAAAAAATAATATTGGTTTGCTAGTAGTAATTTTTGAGAAGAGAAGAAATGCAAAAAATGATTCAATCTGTTATTTTTCTAGTTTGCTAGAAACAAAAGTGAGTTTGCTAATAACAACACCCTATTTAAATTGTAACTCAACGGAACAACTCGTGGAACTCCTCAAGCATGGTTTGCTCTCGCTCTCATGACAGTTTCGTGTGACCGCAAGTATCCCAACGAACTTTGACCATCCTGATCGTTTTGTTCCGCTATTGCTTGACCTCGGTGTCTTTGATACGAATGAGCTTGACTTTCGTCTTTAACCCACCATTGACCGTCACCTGATCCGCATCATCGACTTGTGTAGGATCTTGCATAGCATTCCTCAGCACTGATATGTGAAACACATCGTGCAAACCACTCAACTTTGCTAAAAGAGCAAGTTTATAAGCAGTTTCACCAATACATTCCACTATCTCAAACGGTCCCAGGTATCTCGAACTTAGATTTTTCAAGCGTCGAATCCTTGGCACACCCTTGAAAGGTTTTATTTTAAGATACACCAAGTTGCCAACAACGAACTTGATATCCATGTGCTTTGTGTTGTAGTACTTAGTTTATCTATCCCGAGCAATCAACAACCGCCCTCTGATCATTCGTACCATCGAATTTGCATCATCGATGTCTTTCTGCTTTAACAGTCTCGTTTTGTCTGTTTCTGCCCAAGCTAATGAAGTACGACACTTCCTATCGTATAAAGTCTCAAAAGACGACATTTGTATACTCGCTTGGTAGCTGTTATTGTAGGCAAATTCGATCATATAGAGATGATTCTCCCACATCTTGTCAAAATGCAGGACGCACATACAAAGCATATCCTCCATTGTTTTATTAGTCATCTAGGTCTGACCATCTGTTTGCGGATGAAAGGTCGTGCTGGACTTCAGTTTGGTACCCAACAGTTGTTGGTTTAGCCTCCAATCATTTGATGCAAAGCACTCATCTTGATCACTAACGATGCTATGGGGCACACCGTGCAATCGTACAATATCATAAACATAAAGTTTGACCAATTTTTCCACTGAATCATCCTTCCGGTTCGGAATGAAGTGTGATACTCGTTAAGCGGTCCACGATCACCCAAATGACATCGTTCTCGTGCGGCGATCTCAGTAAACCATGCACAAAATCCATATAAATGTCATCAAACTTCCATTCTGGAATCGGTAACGACTTTAGAAATCCACCAGGCTTCAAACATTCTACCTTCACAAATGCACAAGTGTGACACTTCGCCGCATCGAGGGTTATGTTTTTCTTCAAACCTGGCTACCAAAATAGCTTCTTCATGTCTTTAAATATTTTTTGCTCCCCTGATGGATTGAGTACTTCATGAAATGTGCCTTGTGCATCAACTACTCCAGTAGTTTGTCAACATTTGAGGCGCACAAACGACCGACGCTAGCGATAACACTATCGTCGGGCGATATCGACAGAACCACAAATCTATCACAACCTTGGGCAGTTCACACTCAACACATACAAATGCTCGTTGTTTACAACCAAAAGTGCTATCATCAGAAATATCACTATCGTCGGGTGATAGCAACAGAACATCATTTTTGTGGCAACTTCGTGTGTTTTCTAGAGCGAACCTCCAGTACTCATTGCAGAAACTTGCAACACCCCAAAACCACGAAACTACTTATTTTTTCCACGGAGTCATCTCCGACACGCAAATCAAACATCACAAATTCAGAGCAACTTATCAATGATGAGCTTCATACAACATGTCTATGTCCGTACAACGATTCAGATTCTATATGCAATTTCTACAGGGGATACTTCATATCGACCCGTTGAAAGCTTCACCTCCCACTAATTACTGGAGATTCTTTCATGCAACTATGACAATTAAAAGGACTAGAATGTCCTAGTGTTCAGAAGGAGAGTCATTACCCTCGTAAATCATTTCAGAGCCATGAATTTGCAGTTGATCCGGAAGAAACACTCGCAACGCTTTCCTCTCCGCAGATGTTCCTTTTGCTCGCAAATCCAAGATCCAAAACTCCTCCACAGGCTGAAACCCATCCCTCTTCCTCTCCTTTCCTTTCTTCCTTAACTTGAGTTGAAGAGAGAGATGAGAAAGAAATGATAAAAAGATAAATCACACTTCTCCCCTTAACAACCTCGGGATTCATCTCAGCCAGACGATCTCCAAGCCAAAAGAAATGGATGACCAGATTTAAGCTGAGAAATCTGATTAAACGCTATCGTCATGCGATATCGCTATCATCAGGCGATATGTCCAGTGGTGGCCGCCCGAGCAAGTCAGTGCCGCTCATCAACCGCCGCACGACCAACTTACGCGTGGTTGTCTGCCACGTGGCACACTATCGTATGGTGATATCACTATCGTAAGGGATAGCTCCAAAAAGCCAAAAGTGTTGTTTTTCAATGGTGGGAAAATCAGAGTGTTACAACTCAAACAAGAGAGCGTCTCTATAATCCAAAAATATCATCAAGGCTACATGATTAATAAAAGCATACAACGGTGCTACACCGCATCAACAATTGCAAAAGCAGAACAAGTAAAAAATGAGTCTCAAAGATAGTACGGACACACTCAGGTTAGAGGATCAACCTTTGATGTCAACAACAGGGTCGTCATCCTCTGAAGCATCGTCCATTGCTAGATCTGTCACATGGTGCTCCTGCATTCTCCGTGCCAAGCGGAGTCCCTTGCCAAAACCTCGATGGAATGCAGTCTCGCACTCGTCCGCCAGGAGCTGATCCAACTCGGTAGCCATCATCCTGCACTCCTCTACTGGCTGAAACCAGCCCTCTTCCTCTCCTTTCCTTTTTTCCTTAACTTGAGTTGAAGAGAGATGAGAAATAAATGATAAAAAGAGAAATGACTCCTCCCCTTAACAACCTTGGGATTCATCCCAGCCAGACGATCTCCAAGCCAACATAAATGGATGGCCAGAATTAAGCTGAGAAATCTGATTAAACGCTATCGCCATGCGATATCGCTATCGTCGAGCGATATCTCCAGCGGTGGCAACTTGATTAAGTCAGCGCCGCTCATCAACCGCCGCACGACCAACTTAGATGTGGTTATCTGCCACGTGGCACACGATCGTCTGGCGATATCACTATCACAAGGGATAGCCCCGAAAAGCCAAAAGTGTTGTTTTTCAATTGTGGGAAAATCAGAGTGTTACAACCCAAACAAGAGAGCATCTCTATAATCCAAAAATATCATCAAGGATACATGATTAATAAAAGCACACACGGTGTTATATTTCATCAACAGTTGCAATAGCAAAACAAGTAAAAAAATATGAGTCTCAAAGATTGTACAGACGCACACAGGTTAGAGGATCACCCTTCGATGTCCACGTCAAGGTCGTCATCCTATGAAGCATCGTCCATTGCTAGATCTGTCACATCGCGCTCCTACATTCTCCGTGGCAAGCGGAGTCCCTTGTCAAAACCTCGATGGAATGCAGTCTCGCACTTGTCCACCAGGAGCTGATCCATCTTAGTAGCCATCATCTCTGCCCGAGCCTTCTCCAAAATCTGGGTGCACTCCACCATAAAGTCCATGAACTCCTTATACATGGAAATCATGGCCGCTCTAATCGCCATGATGTTCGATTGCACGGAATGCAATCAAGCCATCTCATCCTTCAAAGTTGATACTTCAGTCACCACGGAGGGCATCTCCGCCTGAGCCGCCACAAGCAGAGTAAAGGCCTCCTCGTGAGACGCCTCAGCTTTCTTGACCTCCCCTCGTAGTGTCTCGTTCTCGGCTGTCAAAGCGAGATAAGGCCCTCTCACTCCTCTTCCTACCAGATGCCAAGGACACCTCTGCCTGATTGAGCCCCTGTAGGGACTCGAACTCGTCCTTAATGCCCACATAACAATTGTTCCACGTATAAGTGATAGAACACATCTCACTTAACTAGACTAGTGCAAGCACGAGATTACAATCACCGCCAAGAAATAACATAACTACAAGAAATTTACAATTTGCTTACTCTCGATGTGATAGACCGAAGGGAGGTGGAGGCACACTTCTTGCTTACTGCAATTGCCAACACTAGCCCCTGCCACCCGAGGGGAAGCAGCTTGACTGTTGACGCTTCAAGAATCTCCTCCACGTCGGAGTCTGGGAGCCGATACGGTTGAGTGCTCTCTCCACATCCCATGCATCTTCAAAACCTAGCACAGGGGAATAGTCCCCTTCCTGTCCCATCAGTCGATGACAGCATCCGATAAGGGGCCGTTGTAGGATCAAGCACCTATTCAAATGTTCCAAAAGCTTGAATTGATGGAAAGAGTGCTACTTTTTTCACTTAAGAAAGTAGCAAAGCGCCACAGGTCAAGCGAAGGAACGTTGTACACAACAATCCCCCCGCCCTAGCATCCAACACGACCCATCAGACTCAGAGATGGGGTCACCACATGGCTCAGAGGTGGCGCACCACATGGCTTAGAGGTGGGGTTACCAAATTGTCAGGGCCTCCTGACCCGTCGGACCTACACAGGTAGAGAGAATTAAATCGGAAAAAATAACGCCACCCCCCCCCCCCCCCCCTCGGCATGAATCTGTTATCCCCCTCTGATACCACTTGTAGGATCAAACACTTACTCAACTGTTCCAAAAGCCCGGACAGATGGAAAGTGCGTTACTTCCCTTAAAAAAGTAGCAAAGCGCCACAGGTCAAGTGAATGAACACTGGACCCAACAACCCCTGTGTTGGTAATCAGCCTTCTCCTCAAATACAAGCCACGTTTTGCTTCTAATGACCTCAATCGGGTCCCCTAGGCCAGGGTAGAACTCGCACAAATCCCGAAAAAGCTCGACAAAAAGCCAAGACATGATATCAAAAGAAGCAGATGAGGCCTATGATCCTTGTCATTACCACGAAAAAGAACTGTGTGATCGGCACGCCACAAAACCTGAATATCTCCACTACCTCCGTAGTAGAAGGGATTTGAAACCCTATCTTCAGGCATCCCTCCGAGATTGTGACATAACCATCAGGGGGATTGAGCACATTCTCCAGGACGGGGAATCCTCACCTCCAAACTAGCCATGATGGCTAAACGCTTCCACCATGCTCTGATTTGATCCTCAATCAAAATCAGGGGAAGGCACAAAGACCTCACTGGGACGGCTCACTTTGCGGGCTGAAACAAGAGACGAAAGACAGCACAAGGAAAAAACAAGATAGTAAAAACCAAAAAAGACGGATGTAAACATGTGCCCCGCGCGCAACCGTGTAAGTCGCTTGTGCCCAAGGCAACCAGTGACCTGCGCATAACAACTCATTCCGCGCACGCGGAACAGCTCACACGTATCACATGCAGGATTGCTCGTGCGCGGTGGCATGCACACCGCACGCGCACAAGATAACGCTTACGCGCCGCGTAAGCCCAAGGCGACCCATGCATGGCAGCGCCGCACTGCCTGCGCACACCACACACTAAGGGCCGCCTGCGCGCACCACGTACACATGGGCCACCCACACATAACAACGTACCTCCCACGTGCGTCGATGCCACACCACCCGCTTGCACAACCCTAACCGCGCGCAACTGCGCCACCTGCACGGCCGTCGACGCCAAACACACGCTAACTCCTCTGAGTTCACTCAAATTCATGCCCCGCCTCCTTCGCCCTCCTCTCTTGAGCAAAGCAACTTAATTTTTTACCTTGCTTGTCAGAGACAGTGTCTAAAACCCTCTTCACGCAAAGAGAATCCCTCTCAAAAATTTGATAGTAGACAATGAGAGGAAGGGGTGCATCCTAAATTTATAAATCCTGCTCAAGACCAGCAAGAAAAAATCCAACCAACGTGGAAGAATATACTGCTAAATATCTCCGTCACCAAAGCATAAATATTTCTGATCTCAATTAAAACAGATATCTCGCAAAGGTGGCAGAAAATATTTACTAAACCTGCAGTAAATCTACAAATTTTAAGAAAGGATGTTTCAAATTCTCGCCTTCGACATTAATCTCCGACTCAAGATCTGTGTTCGTAGCAAAATAATTCGGGCTCGAGTCTTTGCAATTCGCAAATCACGAGAACAATGGGTCATTTGATATTGTTTTCCTAAATTAGTCTGAGTTGAGCCAGTTTGGACTTTAACTGAGCTGCCAAAATAGGCCAAGTCAACCAAGCAAGCCGCACACAATCAAGGCATCCCATGTGCGCTAGCGCAACACCTATGTACGATCAACCCATATGCGCATGCGCACAAGTGGCCAATGTGAGCAGCAACCATGCATTCCGGTCAGCGTGTGCGCAGCCAGCAAGTGCACATCATGCGCACGCAAGCGCCCACATGCACGTTGACGCCCGCCAGCGAATTTTGTCGCCCTCTTGCCAAGAAATCCGCCTAGACCATCGGCAAACCTTCCCGTACCGCTCGAGGACGGGGAGGGGGGGGGGGGACATGCCCGTCATTTTCGAAAAAATGGGGGTTCAGATAACCAGGGTCATGCAATCTCATTCATTGATCCAACCTCCAAGACGACACAATTACCAATACACCCCTCAAAAACTCTAATAAGATCTTGAAACCTTCATTTTAAGACAAGCAACCAAGAAGAGAAAGAAGCTCTGAAGATTTTCTAGCAAAAACTAGAAACTCTGAAGGTTTTTCGAAGAAGACTTGGAATTATCTTGTTCTCTACCTCAAGCGCTTACTTTGCTCAATTGTCGACTATGTGCACTTCCTCGCTCTCTTGCTCAGGGGAGGTCATTGCTCACAGTAGAGACTACTCAAGTGCCTGCTCAAATGCTTTCTCAAGTACCTTCTCAAGTGTCTCTCAAGTACCTACTCAAGAGCCACTCCTACAAGCGTGAAGAGAACCTTTGCGTTTTTTTACCTTCAAGTACTTGTAGTCGGAGCGGTGGCCTATCAACCTCTCGAACATTCCAACTCTTGTAATCTCAAGCAAACTAGTGATATTGGTTTTTTACCTTCAAGTACTCCGTGGTTTTTTCATTTTCCAAATTTTTTCACATAAAAAGTTTTACACGCTCTGCAGTGTGTTCTCTTTTAACTATTTATGCACTTGTCTCACTCTCAAGCTAAGACGGTTCGATTATCCAAACCAGGAGAGCGTTAAGCAACCCACAACAACTTTCGCACCAAAAGAAATGTAAGACATCTAAAATCATTGTTATCCCCTAAGACTCCAGGAAATACGCAAGATGGCTGAATATTGTCACCACTAGGCAGGTGCTTTAATATAGTATAGATATAAGATCACTCCTTGTTATCCACAGATTTTTAAAAAAAATCAATATTCATCCCAGATTTTGAAAATAAATTAATAAGTTGACAAAGTAAGAAAAGATAAGCATAGGATGCAACAAAGAGATCCAACAAAACTTAAATCTAGACCATGCAGTAACAGCTTAGCTTCATATTAGAAAAATAGACTTCTAAATCCAATCCTTCTACCATATATAACAACCAACATAAACCACTCTCAGAAGACTAAGGCTCCGTTTGGCAGAACTTATTTTTACCGGTCAAGCGGTCACGATCGCATGAACCGAACCTTAATTAAGGCCGGATTCATGCGATCGTGACCGCTTGACCGGTGGAAATAAGTTCTCCCAAACGGAGCCTAACTCTAATTCAATTTCGCCGATTTTACATAATAAGAATAATAATAATGAGGATGATCATCATCATCATGAGATGGACGATGAATCATATTTACCTGGAAGGCTAATAAACAAAGCCAATGCCCACTTGAATCATGTAAACATTAAGCCAAATGACGAGAAGAGAAGCCAAATACAGGAATGAATACAAAGATAAAAGAGTTCAGTATGTGTTTTACCTGCATGAATTGAGCCATGGGTCAGCAACCATAATCCGCAGGCTCCTGCAGCGGAATCTCAGCCTCGGGTAAGGGCAGGTTCTTCGACATCACCTTAGGAGAAATTCGCTTCGCCTCCTCGAAGGTCGAGATGTATATCTTCTTCGCCATGCGGCAGAACTCACTGCATCCGCGGAATTATGTTTAGTACAAGTTTGAATTATCCATTCAGAGCAATAGTCAGCACCACTTACTGCCAAGGGTCATCGCCGACCATCATCATGTCGTCCTCATCGTCGGTGTAGACTACCTTCCATTTCTTCGCATCCCCGAGCAGCTCTCCATGGATGCCGAACATCTCCTCCAGCTTCCCGAGGAGATCAGTGTACCCCTCCAGCCTCGTCAGGTCGACCGCCCTCCCGACCGCAATCCCTACCATGTGCACCTATTATGCATGGCATGCATCAATAAATGTGATCAAATATCACCGATAAGAGAACGAATAAAATAAGAAACCTTGGTGCAGCTACGAGTTTGCCGTGTCTGAGGCTCATGGGGTGATCTGAGGCAGGAGTGTTCGGGCTCGCTGCTTAGAGCAGGGGCATCAGAGTGGTTGATGTTGGAAGGATTGGAATGGCAATCCGAGTCGATGTCGGGAAGGCCGTATCTGATAGAATCGGTGATTGCAGGAAACGATGAGGTATCTTCAGCACCGGCAGAGTGTTTGATAAGCTGGAACCCAAATAGCATGAAGCCACTACTGGGCTCCTGTTTATTTTCAGCTGGTTTCTCGGTGTTGACAGTGGCAGGGGATACAGATTCCGATTGAGTTTCGTGCAAATTCGGCCAGTGTGCAGTGGAGTTGTTGTTTGCTGGTTGTCCGCTGTTGATAGTAGAAATACCTAACTTTGGTGGCAGGTGGAAGATGGGCGAGGGATGGGGCGGTAAAAATGGTTCGTGCCCTTGTAGTAACACTGGGAAGGGGAGGGTCACGTTAGTGTCGGGCTGGGATTTCCATGGACCTATGTGAGAAGAAAGGTGGGGTAAGAAGTTGATGTAATTATTTGCAATTAACAGCTCAAAACAAAGTAGAAATAACAAGGACAGACTCCTTGGAGATAAACTAGATATTTATCCTAATGTCAAGCAGAAAAGCATATATGTCGGGAAAGCTAGCGCAGATTAAAAGATAGAACAATGCAAATGCGGCCATTGTGGAAAATGGTCGGTAAATTATAAATCTAACATGTAAATTTTCAACTAGTTAAAAGAATGCCAGACACCTAGTAGTAAATGACCAAGGTGAAGTGCCCAAAATGTCAACTTCAACATGTTATCTAGAAGACTAATAAGCTATTCCCTAAAAAAATAATATATTTGACATTTAGTTGCTTTAATCATTGCAGAAATCAATTCAGACAAGCATAAACAAAAAGCAAACAGTGGCCATTGATGACTTCCATATCGTTTCTAGAAATGTTTTGTTATTAAAGAGAATTCAATACCAAGAACAGAAGGAAACTCGAGTGCGCCAGAAGATGAAAGTGGCGGTCTTGCGCGTTTACTTCTTGCCGATGGCTCAGAAGTAGGAGGAGCGACTGTCAGAGGCTCTAATTCCCATGGAGACACGAGTTCTGGCCGTGGAATAGAAGAAGACTCATCCCATTGAATCTGCACAATATAAAGAGAGATGAGTTTGGAGAAGGAAATCAGTAGTTCTATAATTAGCATTCTATCAAAGTGTCTGGAAAAACAATATAGAAATGAACCTAAGGACATTCTTTGTAAACTAAAATCTCATAATATTGTAATAGAAGAATAAATACTATGAATTCCTACATTCCAAACACCAATATTTTTTGTTAATTAGGTCAGAGACGACTACAAGATATGATATGGATAAGGGATTCGCGGTTAAAAAAAACTAAGCTACTGTTGGATTTTCCTAAGTGGTTCCACATCATATGTGCGCAGCGGAACAGTACTCAAAAAAACTCTAAAGAGAAATGGATCTTGCAAATCCATGAATCAAGAAAAAATAAATGGCATATACCTGTTCGAAATCGAGTCTTACTAGATCAAGATGCTTCAGATGTCCCTTGTTGCTGAGTTCACGATAGCACATAAATAGATCTGCACCTTCATAGGATATCCACACTAACGAGAGAAATGCCTCGCCGTCATCGCACGAAGCCAGGCTGGAAGGATGATCGAGGCCTTCGTCTACACGAATTGCTATGTTCACTTCCAGGAGAAGATCGTCGGCGCTAGGGCTCCGATTCGCAAAAGAACCGCCGCCGGGTTCGCCGCTCTGAACTCTTCAAAACCGGGCTCAAGTGAATGAGAGAGATTGAAAACCTTCTGTCCTAGATCTAAATATTGTATCAATATATAATATCCAGTGAACCGTGTTCAGCTTTAGGAGGAATCACCCAAAGAAAAGACAAACCGGGTTCAGGGTTTAAGCAGGAGAATAAACAGTCAATACAACTTCTAGATGATTAGGCTAGACCATCTAGTCGAATCTACTTGAAGTCTAGTCGAATCTGTCAAGTCGAACTGAACTTATCTAGTCGAATTCTTCTAGTCGAATCTGTCCAGTCAAACTGAACTTATCTAGTCAAATTCTTCTAATCGAATCTATCCAGTCGACTCTGAACTTATCTAGTCGAATTTTTCTAGTCGAATCTGTCCGGTCGAACTGAACTTATCTAGTCGAAATCTTCTAGTTGAACTTACCTAGTCGAATCTGTCCAGTCTGTTGGAACAAAAAACGGTCAACAACTCTCTGTGCGTTATTCCGGGGTAGGATGTTCGGCAGAGGAAAGAAAGTGGTTTGCAGGTGACTGGCTACTGCGGACTGCGCAAGGAACGGGGAAGTAGGAGGTTGCTTTCAGCAGCGTGCACAAGATTGGACCCTCCGCGGCGAATGCCTCTCTTGCGACGGGCCTCTCTTTATTTATCTTAAGAAAGGATTACAATGTGGTGCGGCCACCCGTGGGGTGCCCACGCGTACAGAGATTGAGAGAAAAGACTGGAGCTTAGCGTCTGCACCTACAACGGGGCAAGTTCTGTGGTAAGTCCGGCATGTCCCTCCAAGCCCCTAGTTCCCCTTTTATACGAGAGGGTAGGCGGCGTGGACGATTCACGAACTAACGAGCATTCAATGTCTTATAAATTACGACATTAAATGTGCAGCCGCCCGAGGAACATGAAGAGTCGGGCGGCGAAAACCAAAGGCGAGGTCACACTAAGCCACATGGGATGCCTGAGGTGAATCCGAAGAGGACTCCGCGCGGTCTTGGTTGAATCGTTCGTGCGCAATCCCATCTGGAGCTTCCACACCGCATCCTAAGAGGCCGTCTGAAGGCCGCTAGCTGCCTATCCTTGCCAAACATTGTCACACTCCCGGGAATGCCCGCGAGACCTTTGTGATGTTCGCCCGAGAGGTCGACAAACTTTGAAAATAATTGCTTGCTGACTCTATTCGCGCTCGACGGATGAACTCCTCCATCGTCGCAGGATTTAGGTCAACATGATCCCTGAACTTTTTCAACAGACCGAGCGGGCTTCGGAAAAGTAAACTGTTGGCCGCAAAGATTGCGACCAAGGGCTAGTGACGCAGATCTATAAATAGAGCAGGTTGGCCCACAGCTTCATTCTTTTTGTAGCCTTGGCCCACAACTTCATTCTTTGTGATGATCCCTGAACTTTTTCCAGGTCCTTCTGGAAAAACTACTGTTGAGGGTCAGCGAGCTTGCTAAATCCCCGTCTTCAGGTCCCCCTTCTGGGACCCCGCCACTTAGCATGAGTCCGCCAAAATCTCTACGAAAGGTAGTGATCAAGAGAGCTCGCCCCATCAGAAAGACAACGTTCACCGGTGGCGTTCCTTTGAAGACTTTTGCTCCCGAGGAAAACCTTCATGTGAGGAATGACCCGGTGAGTGGGCCTATAGTTTTTAGCGTGGCGAGGGAAGAAGTTCCGACCAAGACGTCGTCGTTCGTCAGCGCGTCCTCTTCTAAGATCGGATTGGATGTTGGTGACTTTACGAAAGCATTGGGATTCAATGCTTTTGAAGGGACCACTTCTCACAGGACCATCGAGGAGGCCGAGAAGAGGAGAGAAGAGGTTGCGACGAGAGCCTGGCTCTGGATGACGCAGTTGGATGCAGAGGCCGCACAGGTACCTGTACGGGACAAAGATGTTTCAAAGCACTCACCCTGGGGCGCATCATCATCTAAACAGACCAAGCTTGTCGATGCTCTTGGACCTTCGCGGTACACCCGGGGGTCGATCGTAATTCCTCCTGTAGCGGGCGCAGATCTTGTCGAGCAGTCGCAATCCCATGCACACCTTTGGGCTGCTCGCAGGCGCGGGGAACTGGCGCAGCATGCATACTTGAAGCGTCTATGAGGATTTTATTATTCGCACTCCCATGATGTAATTTTATCATTCGCACTCCCATTGTAGGGGATTTTATTGTTCGCACCCCCATGTTTAGGAGGCGGAGGGCGATGAGCGCGGCGAAGGGCGATGATCGCAATGAAGGGCGATGAGCGTGACGACAGGTGATGAGCGTGGCGGCAGGCGATGAGCACGGCGGCGGATGATGCCACAGACGCATGGTCAAAGCTGTGTGGCTTGGGCAGCTACATGGCCAGGGCCACGCTGTTGGAGTTGGGCGGCTACAAGGTCAGAGACAGGCGGTCGAACGGCTGTGGGCTGCGTGGCCTGGGTTGCGCTGCCCGAACAACAATACTGTCGGAGCCAGGCGGCTGCACGGTCGGAACCGCATGGCTGGGATCGTGTGGCCTGAGCGGCCCCACAGTGGGGGGTCGGGTGGCCGCGCATCCAGAGATTGGCGGCCACACAGCCAGACAGACGCACGGCTGAAGCCACACGACCGAGGTCGCGAGGCCTGGGCGACTGGAGCCACACCGCCGGATTTGAGCATCCGCATGGCCGAAGCAGCGCGTCTACGGCCATGCGCCAAGAGCTGAGCTGTTGGAGCCGCACAATCAGATTGGTCGTGCGGTCGGCTCCGCCGCGCGGTTCGCGCACGACACGTTTAGGGCGAGTGGCCCGGTTGTGAGTGGTTCCCTCCTCTCCCATTACGGGAGTAGGGCTATCCCCACTAAGAAAGGGGGATTGCCTACTCCCCCATGGAAAGGGGTGCGGTTAACGTATATGTACGTACGTTCATTCTGACGTTTGTTTGCAAGACTAAACATACTTAGAATTGCGCAAGAATTGACCCGTTGGAATCGCACCGATGAGTCGGTCAAGGTCGAATAAAAAAAATCTCTGGTTTGAGCGAACCAATTTTGGGGAACCCCATCATATGCTCCCCAATTTTCGGAGATTGCTTTTTGTAGAAAATGAACAAGAAAATTTTTCTGATGAACTTATATTTTCGAGTGCGCGAGCTCGTTTAGGCGAGTTGTTGTGATTTGCGCGATTATGAGTTTGTCGTTATGCGTATGTTTGGAGTCGGTGTTTGAGCTTATAGCGTAGGAGGGACTTTTGTCTTGTCCTCAGAGGGTTGTGAGTTTGCCGCTGAGCGATTTCGTCAGATATCATCACGAGCATGTCGTATTGCGCGATTATGAGTTTGTCGTTATGCGTATGTCTGGAGTCGGTGTTTGAGCTTATAGCGTAGGAGGGACTTTTGCCTTGTCCTCAGAGGGTTGTGAGTTTGCCGCTGAGCGATTTCGTCAGATATCATCACGAGCATGTCGTATGGCGATAGCATCGGAGACCTTTGTGAGCTTGTCACTTGAAGTTAGCACCAGAGGTCGCCATTTGGCATTGATGCCTGAAGTTAATGCTAGGTTATGCCGTAAAAGGGCCTTTGTCCTTCGTACAATTGTGAGTGAGCTTATTGTTATGGGTTGGCACTATAGGTCGTTGGTGTAATCGTGAGTGTCCTTCTCAGAGGTGGTTGCTATAATTGTAAGTGCGCTTTCCAGAGGCAGCTACTATAATTGTGAGGGCGTTGCCCGGAGGCAATTGTTGGAATTGTGAGTACGTTGCCTGGAGGCAGTTGCTGTAATTGTGAGCGGTCTGCCCGGAGGCAGTTGCTGTAATTGTAAGCGCGCTGCCCGGAGGCAATTGCTGTAATTATGAGTGCGCTGTCTGGAGGCAGTTACGGTAATTATGAGTGAGCTGTCCGAAGGCCAATGTAATTATGAGCATGTTGCCCGTAAGAAGTTGTCATATTATGAGCGCGTTGCCCAGAGGCTGTTGTATTGTGAGCGTGTTGCCTGGAGGTAGTTATTGTAATTGTTAGCGCGCTGCCCGGAGGCAGTTGCTGTAATTGTAAGCGCACTGCCCGAAGACAGTTGCTGTAATTGTGACCGCGCTGCCCAGAAGCAGTTGTTGTAATTGTGAGTGCGCTGCCCAGAGGCAATTACTGTAATTGTGAGCGCACTGTCGAGAGGCAGTTGCTGTGATTGTAATCGTGTTACCAAGAGGTGGTTTCTGTAATTGTGAGCGAGCTTCCCAGAGCCAGTTACTGTAATTGTGAGTGTACTGCCCGAAAGCAGTTGCTATAATGATGAGTGCGCTGCCCGGAGACAGTTGCTGTAATTGTGAGCGTGCTTCCCGGAGGCAGTTGCTATTAATTGTGAACACGCTGCCTGGAGCTAGTTGTAGTAATTGTTTGGAGATTTCTTCGTAAATACTCAAAATGAAGTTCAAGAAATGATTATAGTAGTATTTAAGATAGTGCACGAGTTTGAACTTGCGGCTTGTTGCTATAGAACAAAGAAAGCAGGGAAAGAAGAAATCGCCGACGGATAGGGCTCATACTCTATACATTCTAACTGTGGGAAAGAATCTTTCCGCATGGGATGATCATTCTCAGAGATGCGCCCCAGGCTCGCTCAAGGTTGTCTGTCTTGACGCTTGTCTCTAGGAATTTACCAAGGAGCCCTTGACGGACGAGACGTCTGATCTCTTCACTCAGCCAAGTACAATCTTCAATTTTGTGTCCACGCCCACGGTGAAAGTCGTAATATTGTCAATGGTTGTCTGTGTTTAAGGGAAGCATCCTGGGCCTCCAGAGAGCATCGTTGATGTGGATAGCATAACGTACATTTGTCTGAGAGGTGTTGAGGGGGGTGAAGTTTTGATGTTGGTTACCCCCCCCCCCCCCCCGGGTTGACGGGAATCATTGTGATGTCCACTGTTCCTCTGGGGCACAGGCAGTGGATCTTGCCCCCTCTTTCTTTTTAAGCTATCTTTGAACTATTGTCGATGTCTTTGTTGCTTCATCAGTTACTATCTGGGCCTCAATGCAGTGAACGAGGTCAGGGTAGCTGAACACCGTTTCCTTCATCAATGTTGAATGGAAGCTTTCAGGCTGCAGCCCTCCGAGGGAAATGCCACGCAAGAGCTCGGGGTGGACCCATGGGATCCGTCAGGCATGGTGAAATGGCAGTAGTTCTTGAGCATCTCCCCCTCGCTCTGATGGATTCTAGAAATATGAGAGGGGTCCTGAATAATCCAACGATTGACGATGAACTGATTGATGAACAGTTCAGACAGCTCAGTGAAATTGTCAATCTCACCATCCTTTAGAGAATGAAACCAGGTTCGAGACTGTCCTTTCAGAGTTGTCGGGAACACCTGACACAACAATTGGTCAGGGGCATTGTAAATCCTCATGATGGTGGTGATGTGGTTGATATGCTCCAGCGGATCGTCTGTTCCATCAAACGTCCCGATGTTGGGGAGCTTGAAGCCGAGCGAGATTGGATGTGTCGGGACCTCAGGCGCTAAAAGTGAACCGTGGTGGAGAGGGCGGCGGGCCAAAGCGTACCGCTTCCTAACTTGTTTGCATTCTTCGGCGATCATGTCGTGGATTCTTCACGAGTAAGCCTTCCAATTGCATTCCTAAAGCCCGATGCTTTCGGGCGGTGTTGATGATGATGAGCTTCAGGTTCTCTGGTCAGACGTACTGAGCGCGTTGAGCTGACCGCATTATAGAACTCTTTATTTGGGATGTGATGTTCGTGAGGGGCGCGCTCGACTGGAGCATGATCTGGGGCTAGCGGAGGCGGATTGCCCCGCTCAGGGGTAAAGTATTAGGAGTTGGCGGTGCTCCGCTATTTCTAATAATTGTGAGCATCGCGATTTGGTGCCCTCCAATTTGGCACATGCGCCTTTTCGTTGCAGCTGCGGGCATTGTCATTCCGTTGCAGCTGCGAGCATTATCACAAGTACACCCGTAAGGCGAGTACTGACATGAGAGAATCTTCAGGGAGCTTTGGGGAACATCATTCTCACAGACTGCGCCAAACTATTGTTGGACACTCCGCACTCTTACAGATCGGTCAAATTTAAGCGTCTTATCTCGAAAGAGAACCGAGCGCGCAAACAGTCACAAAGAAGACTAACAGCTGACAAGGATACTTTTAATATGGAAAAGCTGAAAAGGATGAAAAAACACGGGGACAGATCGGTGTCGACCAAGATGCATTATTCTTTGGTGTATTACAAAATTTATCTTTCGAGGGTGACATGTCGTCGCTAGTTACAATAATTCTTCTGGACAGTGGAGGTTGCTTGGGGGAGAGTGTTAAGAAGCATGCTTGGCAGTAATCTGGAATGATGAATGCGGCAGCAGCCAGTAGGGCTCTAGATTCAAAAAGCAGAGTCGAATAAGGTCTTCGAGCTGTCTTCGTGTTAACCATTGAGGAGCAAAGGAGATTTTTGAGGCTCCAAAGGAATCTTCAAAGGCCGAACGAGATCTTCGAGCAATCTTTAATGGATTTTTGAACCCCGAAAGAGATCTTCGAGCAATCTTTAATGGATTTTCGAACCCCGAAAGAGATCTTCGAGCGCCGAATGAGACCTTCGAGCATCGAAGGAGATCTTCAAAGGAATCTTCAAGCTTCGAAGAAAATCGCCAAGCTCCGAAGAAAATCTTCAAGCGTCGAAGGAGATCTTCGAACAACAAAGGGGATCTTCGAAGGGATCTTCAAGCACCGAAAGAGAATTCAGGAAAATCTTCGAAGGAATACTCTAGAGCTCTCTCATGCGTAGATAGCAAGGTCCTCTTAAATAAGGGCTTTGGGTCCCTTCATAGCTTCTGAAAGGAGAGTTTTGGTATTTATGTTGTTAGGGGGTGTGCCTATCAGCACACACACACATGATAGAATGTTTTACTATTCACACCACCATGATGGGAGACTTTATTATACGCACTCCTATGATGGGGGATTCTAATGTTCGCACACCCATGATGAGGAATTTTACTATTCAAACACCCATAATGGTTGGTTTTACTATTTGTACCCCATGGTGGAGATTTTACTATTCGCACCCCAATGATGGTGGATTTTACTGCTTGCACGCTCATGATAAAAGATTTTACTATTCGCAGCACCATGATGATGGATTTTACTATCCGCACAACCATGATGGAGGATTTTACCATCCCCACACCCATGATAAGAGATTTTACTATTCTCACCCCAATAGTGGGGGGATCTTACTATTCGCACCCCATGGTGGGTGATTTTACTATTCGCATACGCGTGATGGGGGTTTTACTATTCACACACCCATGATGGGGGTTTTACCATTCGCACACTCATGATGATGGGTTTTACTATTCGCACAACATTGTGGTGAATTTTACAATTTGCAGCTCATGGTGGGGGTTTTACTATTCACTCCCATGATTGTAACAACTCATATTTCAATAGGAAAAAATGCTTATAATTTTATCAATGACAGCTTTGTAAATTTTCCCAAGCCTTCCTCATTTATCAAACCGGGTGCCCCGGTTTTTATTTTGTTCATTCGGCGCTAGGGCTTTCCCGCACCCCCGTTACTGTGTCGGCTCCCGCTCCCGCTCTTGCGCAGTTCTCCCGCTCCCATGCCGACCCCGGCTTGCCAGCACCGGTGTGTCATGTGCTTCCCCGTCGCCTCCTCTGCAAGGCCCGGAAGCCGCCTGCTGCTCCCCGCGACTCCCTCAAGGACGGCGCATCTCCCTTTTCTCTTCTTCTTCTCCGTTCAGCAAGGCCATCAGGTCCTCCTCCTCCGTAAGGGTTGGCAGCGCCTCTTGTTCCCCTAGCAGCCCTCCATTCCTCCTTCCTCTGTGTTTTGGCCGGAGGTTTGCTAGGGGGTCGCCTAGGGTTTTGCTCGATTCTTCCCTCTTTGGATTTTTGAGCCGGGATTTGGGTTCCTTGGTAAGATTCTCCCTCCATTCTCCTTTGTTCAGATTTTTCTAACTTTTTTCGCAACAAATTGTGCTCCATAGTGTGTATGATTTGTGATTCAGATTTTTATCCCTCTTGTAATCTTCTAATGATATGGTATTTGTGATTTCTGGCATCGTTTCCCGACCAAATTGTTGGCAACGATCAAAACCCTCTTCGATTTGGGTTATGTCTAGCCAGAACACCACCAAATGTCCGATCCTTCGTGGTTTCTCCTTCCCCCTCACCTCTGAGGGAGGTAAAATTTCTAAACTACTCTCTTGTTGTGTTGTGCGATTACCAAATGCTTGTGCAAGCATAGAAACCACGTTAAGTCAAATGTTGTATTTATATTGATCTTGAGGAGGTTCAACTAGTCTTTGACATTGCTTGCGCCGCTTAGCTGTTGCCAGCAATTTCGGCTTCACCTTAAGACAAGTAGAGAATTCTCACTCGCTTGCAAACTTTGGATTTAGTTCTCATATCTGTTTCGAATAACTATAAATGTTATCAGACAACATCTGAACCATCACATTATTAGTGTAACATAATAATGATAAAATGTCTTTAAAGCTATGAATCATTTAACCCAGTATTTTCATAAGCAAATCTTTGAAAGGTAACAGTTAAATGGTGCAACTCCCTTCTTGTATGGTCACGGCAAGCAGGAATCCTTCTAATAAGGCTTGAGTCTGAACTGAGTGTGAACCAGTGCACCCACTGTAAACACCTACGCAGTTCATTAATTACGGCTTATGTCATTTCATGGGCAAATTTTAGGTTTTACTCTTGAATAAGCATATATTTTCAGATATTTCTGCTTGACTACTTGCATGTGTACTACCTTTGTTATAAGATAAATTGGTACCCAAGTATTTCTGTTTACTCTGCTCGCACTTTAATTTATTAATTTGTTCATTGTTTAATCCTATGTTCTGAGACATTTTCCTTCTTGTTTTTGGATTTTGTCTTAGGGTCGGTGACTGCGCCGCCTGCTTCTTGAGTTGTTCTGCGCCGAGTTCCTGTGTTCCTGGAGGTTTGTTTTTGTTGTTGCTTCGTCAGATTCTATGTATTTTGTTCTTGTACTGTCGGATTTGATGATTATGTATTAGTTATTTCAATCATTTTCCTTTGTGTCTTGGACAACTGCTAGGCAGTAATAATGCACTTGAATATGATATTAATGGCATATTCATCTCTTTGGTTATTGCATTAATATTTTGTACCAGGAGTGTGTGGCATGAAATTTTTACTAAAATACATGTGCATCAATTTCTTTCACCACTTTATATTAAAACTTCCACATAAAAACAAATTAGTATTTTTCCCAAATTAACTATTTTAAATCTAATGATATTAAATCTATTTCCGCCTAACAGACATGAAACTTCTTTCGCTCATGTTTGCGGCATCACGACCCGCCTGTAGCGCACTCTAATCTTTGCTTTTAGGCGGGTCATGACAATGATGGGGGTTTTTACAATTCGCACCCCCCATGTTCGAGAGGCAGAGGGCAATGAACACGGTGGCGGGGGATGGGTGTGGGGCGGGCAATGAGAGAGGTGGAGGGCAATGAGCACGGAGGAAAGTGATTTGCACGGCGGCGGGCGATGAGCCCGGCGGCGGGCGATGAGCCCGGCGGCGGGCGATGAGCCCGGCGGCGGGCGATGAGCCCGGCGGCGGGCGATGAGCCCGGCGGCGGGCGATGAACGCAGAGATGGGCGATGAGCGTGACAGCGGGCAATGAGCGCGGCGGAGTACGATGAGCGTGTTGGCGACGAAGTTGGTTGCGCGAAGGTGTGTGATGGGTGAAACCTGAGGCGCGGAGGTGGGCGGCGGGCGATGTCGGAGTCGCACGGCTGAGTTGGAACCGGGCAGGAGCACAGCCAGAGCCATGCAGCATAGGAGACTGCGCGACCAGAACTAGACGACCGCATATTTGGTAGTTGTGCGGCCTGGGTCACCCAGTTTGGGCGGCCGAACAACCAGAGCCAGGCGACCGCACGACTGGGGGTCATGCGGTCTGGGCGGTCGCACGGTAGGAGCCTGGCAGCTGCACGTTTGGAACTACACGGCTGGAGCCGTACGACCGGGGTTGGGCGGCTGCACGGCTGGAGCCATGCGGCCCCACGACTGGTGTTGGGCGGTCGCACGGCCGGAGCCAGGCAACCGTACGGCCGGGGTTGGGCGACCACACGGCAGGAGCCAGGTGGCCGCACGACTGAAGCCGCATAGTTGGGGCGTTGTGCCGTGGGAAGCCGCACGACCAGAGTTGTGGGGTCGGGACCGTACTCCCGGAGCTGTGCTGCCAGAGCCACGCGGCTGGAGTGGTCGTGCGGTCGGCTCCGCTTAGAGGTTCACGCGCAACACGGTTGGGGTGCGCGGCCCAGTTTCCTTGGTTGCGGGTGGTTCCCTCTTCTCCCACTCTGGGAGAGGGACTCTCCCCGCTAAGGGAGTGGGGGTTGCCCACTCCCCCGTGACGAGGAGTGCGGTTAGTGTCTATGTGCGTACGCGCGTTCCAACATCTATTTGGAATACCAAACAGGCTTAAAATGGCGCGAGAATTGGCCCATTGAAATTGCACCAACGAGCCGGTCGAGGTCGAGACAAAAAATTTCCGATTTGAGCTAACACATTTTGAGGAACCCCATCAATCTTCATTTCTACAATGACTAACCTGTCATATATTAACTAAAGACAGTATATGAATCACAAAATTATATCACATTTGTACAACCCCGTGTTTGCCGAGTGGGTCCACCAGACTAGGCGAGCGAACCAGAACGACCGGCCCGCGTCAATGCGGAGAGGTTTCCATGGAGGAGACAACCGCCAGGGGGGCCAAGGTCAGTTCAACCCCAGGGTTGGAGGCAGGGCCAAATGCCTCCTCTCACGGATCAACGTCGGGCTATGGCGATAGCCCAGAGGAGGAGAGGTCAACAAAGGAGAAGCCGGGAAGTCAGGGTGGAGTTGCCCTATTGCGACTTCCACCAGGAGGAGGGTCATGCTACGACCACGTGCCCGGAGTTCCTCGAGATGAGGGGAGACAGGGAGCAGCAACAACAACACCGCCAGGAGGTGCAGTTCGAGGAAGTCCTGCCCAGGGGAGAGGAGGACAGGTGCAAGGACCGGGTTGATGTCGGAGCCCGAGTAGGGATCAGAGTGATCCACGGGGGGGGGGGGGGGGGGGGGGGGGGGGGGGGGGGGTTGAGGCTGCCCATAAGGCAAGTCTTCATACTATGTACCGACGGAGCGCTGCCTCCACATCTCTAGCCTCACTCCCAGAGGAGAAGATCACCTTCTCCAGGAAGGACATGCCGGATCATGAGGATCCCTTTTGCGGCGCGTTGGTCATCCAGACCGCGGTCGAGAATTTCACTGTCTCCCGGATCCTCATCGATAACGGGAGTTCGGTCAACGTCATTTTCAAGAAGGCGTTTAACGCGATGAAGGTGGAGGCCCGGAGGGTGCTGGCCTCTGATGGACCTCTCTTCGGGTACTCGGGAGAGAGGAAGGAGGTAGGAGGAGTGGGACTCCACGTTATCTTTGGGGGGGGGGGAGTCCAGAAACTGCAGATTTGTTATCGTGGACGCGCATAGCAGTTACAACGATATCTTCGGACAGCCCCTCATCAGTGTCTTCCGCTGCGTGCCCTCATATTTCCATTAGTGCTTGAAGTTCAACGCTGAGGGCATCCAGGTCAGGGTCCGGGGAGACCCCAAGGTGGCAAGAGAGTGTTATGTCACCGCGGTGAACTCCATCTCGTGGCAGGGAGGAGCCAAGGAGATGGAGAGGAGGATGGAGGAGCTGTCCAGGTAGGAGGCCGAAGGAAGGTGGAGGAGATGGAAGTGGAGGAAGAGGTCCGCACCCAGGTCGAGGTGATGGTCATAGAGGAAGTCGAGGAAGAGGTTCCATTCCTAGGTGAGGGAGCCGTTGGAGAGTGGGGAGAGCAGTCCTGGATGGAGGCTGCCGAGGAGGTAGTGGAGATGAAGGTTCTCACCCAGGGAGGCAGGTTGGAGAACGTGCGGATCAGTGGGGGGCTGAGCCCGGAGGACCAGGGGAGGATGCTGAAGTGACTCTAGGAGAACGTGGACGTCTTCGCATGGAGCGCGGCAGAGATGTCGGGGATTGACGTGGACGTTGGCTGCCAGCGCCTCAACCTGAATTTAGAAGCCCGTCCCATCCAGCAAAAAAGAGGTCCACGGCGGACAAGCTGGCCGAGCCCATCAGGGAGGAGGTGGCCAAGCTCCTCAAGGCCGGCTTCGTATTCGAAATTCAATACCCGACTGGGTCTCTAATCTTGTAATGGTTAAAAAAAGGAGACGGTCGGTGGAGGATGTGCGTTGATTTCTCTTTATTAAATAAATCATGTCCTAATGATTGTTATTTCTTGCCTCGGATCGACGCGCTGGTTGACTCAGCCGTCGGTTTCTCTGTGATGAGTTTTTCAGGTTATCATCAAATCAGGATGAACCCGCCCGACATAAAAGATGACTCTTTTATCACCGGGGGACGGGTGTTACTGCTACAAGATGATGCACTTTGGGCTAAAGAATGCATGAACAATGTATCAAAAGATCATGGACCGGGTCTTCCGAGAGCAAAAGGGGAAGAACCTGGAGGTGTACGTAGATGACCTTATGATCAAGAGCCGAGAGGTGGATTCTCACCTCCGAGATCTGAAGGAGACCTTCGGCACCCTGCGGAAGTTTAAGATGAGGCTGAACCCTTTAAAGTGTGCCTTCGGGGCAAGCAGGGCTAAGTTCCTAGGCCATCTCCTTACTCTCGCAGGTGTTGAGCCCAACCCTGATAAGGTGAGGGCAATCATGGAGTTGGGGTCGCCTCGGAACGCCAAGGAGGTCCAGAGGCTGACAGGAAAGTTGGTCAGGCTGAGCAGGTTCCTCTCTCGGGAGGGAGAGAAGTGTTCCCCTTCTTCAAAGCATTGAGGGAGGGTCAGAAGTTCGAGTGGTCCAAGGAGTACGAGGAGGCATTCCAAGCCTTGAAGAGGCAGTTGACCCAGGCACCGCTCCTCCAAGGGCCCAAAGAAGGGGAAGACTTGTCCCTGTATCTTGGGGTGGGAGCCGAGTCCTTGAGCTCCGTCTTGGTTCGGGAAGAAGGGAAGAAGCAGTTACCGGAGTTCCTCGAGATGAGGGGAAACAGGGAGCAGCAACAGCAACCCCGCCTGGAGGTGCGGATCGAGGAAGTCCTGCCCAGGGGAGAGGAGGACAGGTGCAAGGACCGGGCTGATGTCGGAGCCCGAGGAGGAATCAGAGTGATCCACGGGGGGGGGGGGGGGGGGGGGGGGGGGGGGGGGGATTTGAGGCAGCCCGGAAGGAAACTCTCTATACTATGTACCGCTGGAGCGTTGCCTCTACATCACTAGCCCCACCCCCAGAGGAGAAGATCACCTTCTCCGGGAAGGACATGTCGGATCATGAGGATCTCTTTTGCGACGCGTTGGTCATCCAGATCGCGGTCGAGAATTTCACTGTCTCCCGAATCCTCATCGATAACAGGAGTTCGATCAACGTCATTTTCAACAAGGCGTTCGACGCGATGAAGGTGGAGGCCCGGAGGGTGCTGGCCTCGGATGGACCTCTCTTCGGGTTCTCGGGAAAGAGGAAGGAGTGGGACTCCACGTTACCTTTGGGGGGGGGGGGGGGGGCAGTCCAGAAATTGCAGATTCGTCATTGTGGATGCGCCTAGCAGTTACAACGCTATCTTCGGACGACCCCTCATCAGTGTCTGACTACCTGTGGAAATAGTATGGAGACTTGTCTTCCGGGCAGCCTCAACTACTCCCCCCCCCCCTGTGGATCACTCTGATGCCTCATCGGGCTCCGACATCAGCCCGATCCTCGCACCCGTCCTCCTCTCCCCTGGGCAGGACTTCCTCGATCCGCACCTCTTGAAGGGAAGAAGCAGTTGCCTATCTATTATGTGAGTAGGATCTTGAGGAAGGCGGAGCTCCGGTATCCGATCTTAGAGAAGCTGGCTTTTGCTCTGGTCATCTCAGCTCGTAGGCTCAGACCCTATATCCAGGCACACTCCATCCGAGTGGTGACTGATCACCCCCTCCGCAACATCTTTGAGGGGGTCGAGCACTGGAGGAGGCTGGCAAAGTTGTCGGTGTAGTTGAGTGAGTTCGACATATCCTTCATTCTCCGCCTCTCGATAAAGGCTCAGGCGATGACCGCCTTTCTTGTTGACTATATGGTTTAGGTGGCGGAGGCAGAACTCACTAGTCCAGTCCCTTGGAAGGTGATGGTGAATGACGCTTTAGGAAGACATTCCGTGGAGGTGGGGGTGATCTTGGAGAGCCCCCAAGGGGCAAGGATCGAGCAAACGGTGGTAGTGCATTTTCATATCACCAACAATCAAGCCGAGTATGAGGCAGTGATAGCAGGATTGCGCCTGGCCAGGGAGCTGGGAGTGCATGATGTGGAGGTCCGCACTAACTCCATTGTGATAGTCTCTCAGATCAATGGGGAGTTCGAGGCAAGGGAGCCGACCCTCCAATTGTACTTAGCAAAGGTGAAGGGGGTCATATTCCAAACATTCTTCATCCGGCATATTCCAAGGGAAGAAAATAAGCAGGTGGATCAATTGGCCAAGCACGGACCCCGAGTGGGCGACACCATCACCGACTTGTTCTGCCCATCCATCGAAGAGGGGGAGCTGATGGAGGTGGACCAGCACCCCTCGTGGATGGATCCTTTTGCAGCTTTCCTATCCACGGGGGAGTATACAGAGGGGATGGACAAGAAGCGATTTAAGCATAAGTCGGCATACTATCTTATGCGTGACGGGCAACAGTACAGGAAGACCCTCTCGGGGATGTTGGCACGTTGCGCAGCCAAGAGGGAGGTCCCGAGGATTTTGGAAGAGGTCCACTCTGGGGAGTGCGGAAGCTACTCTGGGAGCCGGACCTTGGAGGGGAGGATAGTCAGACAAGGGCATTTCTGGCCGACCCTGGGTCATGATGTCGCTGAGTTCGCAAAGAAGTGCCACAAATGTCAGTTGTTCGTCCATCTTCAACTTTTACCAGCTCAGCGTCTTAGGAGCATCACGACCGTCTGGCCATTCTCCATCTAGGGAATGGATCTTGTAGGACCTTTCCCCCAGGCTAGCTGGCAGAGGAGGTTCCTGCTGGTGATGATTGATTATTTTTCTAAGTGGTTAGAGGTGAAGGCGCTAGCCAAGGTGACCTCCCAAGTAATCAGGAATTTTGCATGGGGGGAGATCATCTGCCGGCACGGGTTGCCGCAAGCCATCGTCACGGACAATGATCCTAAATTTGTCAGCGCTGAATTCATCAGCTTTTGCGGACAGCTTGGGATTGACCTCGGGTTTGCCTCAGTCCACCATTCCAGGAGCAACGAGCAGGTGGAGGCAGCAAACAAGATCATTGTAAACCTCTTAAAGAAGAAAATTGAGAATTTGAAGGGGAGCTGGGTAGAACAGCTTCCCTCAATCCTCTGGGACTTGAAAACCACCCCCAACAAGGCCACAGGGGAAACCCCCTTAAAGCTCTCGCATGGCTGCGAGGCGGTACTTCCAATAGAGTTCGAGGTCTGGACGCCTCGGGTGATCGCGGCGAAAGAAGGAAGGGAAGAATGGCAAGCTGAGAATGAGGAGGAGCTTCGACTCTCCCTTGACATGGTGGAGTTGCGCGACCTGTCAGTCATCCGGCAGGAAGAGGTCAAAAGGAGGATGGCTAAATACTTTGGCAAGCACGTCAGAGTCAAGCAGTTTGCGGAAGGGGACTTGGTCCTGAAGGAGCGGGACGCCGAGTTCGTCTCGAGGCCGCTCGCCGAAGCCAAAGTTGTGGTGCCCTCTCGGCACGGGCTTAGCGGTGGGCTCCTCTCCTCGCGACCTGGAGGTGCCGGTCGCCTCGGCAGGAGGGCCGCTGGTCGAAGCGCTCGGTGCGGCGGGCTCTTCAATTGGTTGGTCCGCCGGGGCCTTGCCTTTCTCCCGAGTCGTGGGAGGTGCGCCGCCCGCGGTCTTCGGCTTTTTGGGCGGCGGAGGCGGCGGCGGAGGTTGTTCGCGGGTGGCCCGCTTCTGGGTAGCAGGGGCTGGGGTCTCGCGATGTGCGGCAGCCGCCGCCTCGACACGGGCGAGCTCGCCAGAAGCGGCTCGCGCACTCTCGTAAGGAGGGTGCAGGGGAATGTCTCGCTCACCTGCACAAAGAGAGTTAAGGCAAAGAAGAAAAAGAAGAATGAGCTAAGTAAAAAGGAGAAAGTGCGAGTAGCTTACCTCCCCCTGGCGGGATGGGGGCGAGGCTATCCACGTTCTTGCGGAGGAACGCGACTTCAAAGTTATTACCTTAGAAGAACCCGTACAGCTCGACTTCATGGCCCCCCAGGCTAGGGGGGCAGTAGCTCGTCTCGCTAAGTTGGACCGGCGTGAAGGGGATGTTGCCGAAGTCGCCCTTGACAAAGACAAATTTCTTTAGCCAGTTATGGCTCTTAGTTACTGTCTCCTGCATCTTGACGGGATTGCTGGAGAAGTAGGCGGTTCCATCCTTGTTCGCCAGGAAGGAGAACAGCTTGTGGAAGACCGCAAGGCTGAACTCGATCCGCTCTTCCCGCAGGAAGCAGGTGAACCCGACCACGACAACAATAGAATTAGGGGTCATTTGGCCGAGGACAACCCCAAAGTACTTTAGGATTAGGCGGACCTCGGGCAATAGGGGAAGCCGGAGGCCCGCATCAAAGTGAGTTATGAGGATGGCGAACTCCCCTTCCGAGAGGTCATTGATTTTCTCCTCCTCCCCGGGTCGCGTCGCCACAAAGCCAGGCGGGATGAAGTCACCGATCACGTTAAGAAATTCGCCTTCCGTAATGGCGGCGTAGGAGAAAGAATGGTCGGAGAAGGTCCAGGCGCACTTGCTTCGCCCATCAGCGTCACCTCCACCGCCGCCCATCTCGCAGTCAGATCGTCGAGCGGGACGTTGTAGTTCTCGTAAGGAGCGGATGGGTCGGGAGTCGCAGGAAGTAGAGACAGCAGAAAGTCTTAAATGCGGTGGGTATGGAGCATCAAGGCCTATTTATAGGAAAGAAATGAGCGGGAAAACGTCCCATCGGCGGGAAAAGTGCGGATAGCAAAAATATGACGTAACGCTTCGGCTTCCGGGGCCGCCAATAGTTCCCGCTAGCTCGCCACGGCTCTACTCGGTAGCGAGTTGCGCTGACTCGCATCTGCCCAAGAGGCGGGCGAGCCGCGCTGACTCGCATCCGCCAAAGTGGCGGGCGAGTCGTGCTGGCTCGCGTTCGGCAAAAGGGCGAGCAAGCCCAACAGTCTCGCGCCCGCCTAAGGAGGGGGTTGGCGAGCAAGGGTACCTCTTCCGCACTCGCCTAAAGAAAATTAAGCAGTGACAAGCCATGAAAATAATATACAGCAAACACAAGCCCATCAGCGGGGGAGAAGTCTCAAACAATTATTAATAAGAAAAGTTCGATGTCATGAGAAAAGATGAATAAACTTTCATAGCCCTATCACGCGGGCTGATCCAAGATACAGGTGCGACCCGGGCCTGGCGACCGGTAGCGAGGAAGGGGCGGGTGGCTCGGTATTGGATCCATTTCCACCCGCCCCGCCCCCGCGTCTCGGATCGGGGCGGCACGCGAGGGTAGAAGTACTCGCGAACCACCAATAGTTCCCGCTGAGCCAAGTCGACTTGCTCTGTGGCGTGCCTGAGCCGTTCATTCGCTCGCGTAATGCGCACCCCCGGAGAAGTCGTCCCATCACTGTCTGCTGGAAGCCTCATGCCCTCCAGTACCGCGAACCGCGCCTCCGCCTCGGACTTATCCTCATCCACCCTATCGCAAACCTCCTGTAGCAGCAGGGATTGTTTCAGGAATAACCGTGTCACCTGCCTCTTCATTCCCTCAGTATCCTGCGGGTTGCCCAGGTACTCCGAGATGTGTTCCGTAGAAGGGGGGCGAGTACCCCCCGTTGATGTCAACATCGGAGGAGGAGATCGTATTAAAGCCTACAGAAGTAGGAGAAATCAGAAAAACAAGCAGTCATAAGCAAGCAAGCGTACAAACTCACCGGGGATCGGCACGTCCCCCGCGTTGGCATGCGGCCGGGAGGTACCCGGCTGGCCCTGGAAGAGCTCGCCTTCAAGAGCTGCAAAAGATTTCCCTAGCCCAGAGCGGGTTGGCAAGGGAGTAATCGCAGGAGGGGCATTCTCCTGGGTCGAAGGGCTGGCAGCCCGCTCAGTTATCTGTGGGGAGGAATGCCCCAGTTCCATTCTACCGCCTCTATCTTCGCGGGGCGTCTCCTGTAGAAAAAGGAATCAGAAGCAGAGTGACGAATCAGGCAAGAGGCCCGCATACCTCATGGGCGGCCTCGACACCGGCCGCCGAACTAGACGCATGGGCGTCGTTCGGGGGAGAGCGCCAGATCATCTTCCCCTTCTTCGGCCTAAAGATGGGGCCAGGTGATCCACGCGCCAACAACGGGGCAGCATCAAGCACCTGCTCCCGCGTCCCCTCCCTTGCGGCCGCTAGGCGCGCTCGCATCTCTTCTGACATCGCCATCGCTCAGCTACTGTTCGCAAGGAAGGTTAGAGAAAGAAGACAAGATTTTTCTCGTAAGCTCGGTGGCATATTTATAGCGTATTGGTGGGACCCATTAAAAGATTCCCTCCAGCTCAGCAAAGCACTCATCGAACACATGAGATTGGATGATTCTTTCCGAGCTTTGCCAAAGCTCGCAAAAAGCAGTGATTGTGTACAACCTCGTGTTTGCCGAGTGGGTCCACTAGACTAGGTGAGCGAACCAGAACGACCGGCCCGCGTCAATGCAGTAGTCAGGGGAACCCAGATAGCCAATTAGCTCCGGCCAAGGCTAGGCGGGCGAGCCGTGCGAGCCAGCCCATCCAGTCCGCGCATGCCTAGGCTACCTAATCGCCGGCTCGCCTCCGTATAGGGCAGGCAAGCCGTGGCAGCCCGGCTCGCGCTTGCCTAGAGTTAGAAGGCGAGCTGTGCGAGCCAGGCCGCATCCGCCCTGTAGAAGGGCGAGGTGACCCTCTGTTCCTCGGCACTCGCCGAGTGGGATCCAGGTTCGAGTGGGCTTTAAGCTAAGCGGGTCAGGCAAATGGAATGAATAGGCGGGAGGCCCTCAGAGTTGGCGTTGAGTGATGCTTCTCCACTCAACGCCTTTTGGCTTCCGGCGTTGAGTGATGCTTCAACACTCAACGCCTTTTGGCTTCCGACGTTGAGTGATGCTTCTCCACTCAACGGCTTTTGGCTTCCGGCATTGAGTGATGCTTCTCCACTCAACGTCTTTCAGCTTCCAGCGTTGAGTGATGCTTCTCCACTCAACGTCTTTCGGCTTTCAGCGTTGAGTGATGCTTCTCCACTCAACGCCTTTTGGCTTCCGGCGTTGAGTGACGCTTCTCCACTCAGCGTCAGGGGAGAAATTACCTATATGCCCTTAGAGGCCTGCATTTAGCTCCTCAGAACAACGGAGTTTGACAGTTGGCAGAATACTTTGGGCTGCAAATAGCTTTTTGGAACAGCGGAGCTACGCTGTTGGTAGACCAAATTTCTAGATTCTATAAATAGACCCAAGGGGGTACCTCAGAAGGCATGCTTACTTGTGCCCTGGTCTTATTGCGCTTTCTGAGGTATCTTTAACTCAGCACTTGGCTAAAAAGGGGAAACGCTCTAAGATCTTCCGGGTGTGTGGTGGGACCTCTGTGCTGGAGCCTTGGGTCTGTTCCTAGTGCTAAGTCTTTGGTCATTCGGCTTGTGAGAGAGAAGTGTGTGATCACCCCTTCCCCAAGGGTCAAACTCCACAGAGACCGATTCTTCGGTTTCAACAATATTACATATAAGACCTTTGAATAAAAATATGTACACAATTGACACTCACCACTTATCATTCAAGCACATGTCTTTCGCCATATCATGATCACAATATGCATGATTTTTGAGAATTTATGAGCAAACTAGATGATATCCGAGAGTATCCCAGACTTTTTTATTTAAAAAAAATCGAAGAGTTTTAAGAATAGGTTTCCGAGAGTTTTTAAGAATTCCTTGACTCAAACGTTATGTTTGGTTGTTTCAAATATCCATGTTTCCAAACCTATATTACCCAAATCATTTTAATATATGATCAAGAACTCTAATATCTGCACAAATGAAAGGCTTCAACCGTGGAGTAGAGTTTCTAGAAAAAAAAAGTCACCTTTAAAGATCTCCAAACTGAATGCGGCCAACCGGATGAAGCTTTTTCTATTATGCCAATTATAGTACCGCTAAACCTGTCGAAAGAAAAGAGAGATTAATTATAAGTAGCACCTAAGTGAATAGACATCCACGTGGAATAACATAGAATACTGTTTTATTTCTATCGATTATATCAAATACCTCCTTTCAGGAGTTTCGTCGCCCTCAAATCTCATCTTAAACCTCATGCCAACCGCCAGATTTTGACTTTTTGCTTTGAGATACTTGTTTACACTTACAATAAATTCTGAACTGCTTGCCCTGCGGTATAAAAAAATTTTATTTTGATAAATAATGATTCATTTCTCAAAAGACAGCTGCAAGTACACTTTTATTACATATTCCGTATGCCTAGGAAGCACCTATACGGGTACGGGTACCGGGTACGATACGTATCCGATACGGCGGTACGTCAAAATTTAAAAACAAGGATACGGGTACGACATGATATGTTATAACAAATATTATATATATATATTACAAGTGCAATAAATAGTTCTCAAAATATTGAAACATCAAACACAAATCATAACTTGAAGTACAAGTACACAAATCATTGCAACATAACATGAAATTTTCAAACATTAGCCATTCATAAATATTATAAAATTTAACATCTTATATGTTTAACCAAAACAGATAAAATTAAACTTAAGTATGCTCATCAGTTTTTTTCTTATTCTTCTTCATTGTTGGAGATCAATTTCATTGTTGGCGATAAAAATCTTCAATCTCCGATTAATCTAGAGACAAGTTAGCCGTTTTGTTAATAACTTGCGTTGTTTCAACACATTCAATACACGTACTTGTAACATAAACATATTAGGTACAAATACACAACTTAATTGGACGTACCAACAATTCCTATCATAGTGCTAAATTTTGTTTACTCTAGAAAAACAAACTCCTATCACAATATGCAGAATGATGTGCTTGTCCAAGTGTGTCCACATAGGTGTATCCGTCGAGTATCGGGTACGTACCGGTACCAGATACGTATCAGGTACGAGTACGCTGCCTTCGGAGAAGTATCCGTGCTTCATAGCCGTATGCTAGAAACAACAGATTGTAGTTATAAACATTAATGAAATCAGAGGGATGCGGGATGCGTTTTGCACAAATAATCTACATATATATATATATATATATACATATATATATGTATCTATATAAATTACATATATATACATATATATATATATATATATATATATATCTATATATTTATATATATGTATATATATATTAGGGTTAATTACCAGGACCTCCCATGGGAGTTTGCATAATTACAAGTTGTGCCCCTCTATCTTTCGAGATTACATTTACCTCCTCTCGAAGTTTCTCCAGCTTACAAATTGTCCCTTCCATTAGAAATATGGATGGAAAAAAATAAAATCTGTCAAATTATGTCATAATATTCAATTTTACTTTTTGTAATAACGCTATATTCAAAGGGGTAATCTTTTCCTCTGAAAATATAGATGGAAAGTGAAAAAACATGTCAAATTATTTTATAATATTTCAATTTTACCCTTTGTAATAACTCTACATTGAAAAGAGTGTGTTACATTTTACCCTTTTTAATTAATCTGGAATCAAAAAGATAAAATTGAAATATCATAAACTAATTTAACTAATTTTATCATTTCCATTGGAAATTTTTGAAACTGGGGAAACTTAAAGGGGAGGTAAATGTAATTTCAAAATATTGAGGGGTGCATCCGGTAATTATGCAAACTCCCAGGGGAGGTCCCGGTAAATAACCCTATATCTATATTAAATAAGGAAGTTAAGTTTGTGCTACAGTGGTCCGACAAAATCGGTCACGCAAATATGTATATATATAGTTTAACAATTTAAAATTACAAAAACAATTTAAAATTACAAATATATATACATAGTTTAACAGTAAAATAAATGACAAAACAATATATATTATAATATAATTATAATATTATATATATATATATATTATAATTATATACATATTATTATATAATTATATATATATACGAGTGATGAGTCCCCTTTATATAGGGTTTTGCGTACTCATCTGCGCTGGTTTTCCTGACTTTGCACTTCACTTTTCGGCTGTTTTCATTGATATTTCGTTCCTACTGCGTTTCGCGTTTAGTGTACTTTTCTAGCCCGTGGGTGCGCAATTGCGCATTCGATTGCTGGAGGTATGCACTTGGTGCTCCCCGGGGCTCGTTCTGGCGCCCGTGCGTGAAGAAGACGCACGACTTACCACAGAACAGAGAAAACCCAAAAGGCTACGGGAAAACCGTGTGTCCCCTTTATATAGGGTTTTGCGCACGGTTTGTTTCCGACGTGCGTTTTCTGCACATTATTTTGGAAGATTGACCAGCCCGTGCGATTGCTTCACGCACGGTTTCTTCGGAACCGTGCGCAAAGGAAACGCACGGTTTTCCTGTAGTCTTTTGGTTTTTCTGTAGCCTTTTGGTTTTCCTGTAGCCTTTTGGTTTTTCTGTGATAAGTCGTGTGTCTTCTTCACGCACGGGCGGAAGAGCCTGTGCGCGCGTAAAACGCACGATTTCACCCGGTTGCCTGCAATTTCTGCTCGCTGTCGTTACCCGTGCGAATTACTTCACGCACGGGCTGATCGCTCGTGCGCGAAGGAAACGCACGGGTCAATGCTTCTTCTTCTTCAGGCGCCTTCTGGTTATTAATATCGCACGGTTTACGCACGGTCGTGCGCCAGACCGTGCGTGACCATTTTTCTGACTTTTACTATTTAAGCCGCATATTTCTCCTGGACCGGGGCAACTTCGTTTTCCCTCGTCATTCCCGCCCCTTGGAACGGGAACTCGCTCCTCCAGCCGTCGTTTTCTCTCTCCTCCTTGGACGGTTGATCCGACCACCCTTTCTCCTCCAAAGAGCTTGCTAAAGCTTTGTATCCGGCCGCCATCGCCATTGCCGACCTCCAAGCTGTTGTTTGAGTTCTTAGTTGCAGAACTTGTGAAGCATTTCGCTCTGATCCGAATCAAAAACTACAACACGAAGAAGCCGGGTGTGAAGAAGGAAGTGACAGCCCTTCAGGATCCCGGATACCTTCCAAAGACCGAGCTAGGACGAGGCTCGACAACCCTCGCTTCCGGCCGTGAATCTTTGAGAGTCTTCGAGTGCTTGGTTGTATTTCATCCCCTTTTTTCTTGGATTTACTTTAAACTAATATTGTGTTAGTATGCTTGAGGTTTATTAACCATGTGTTGTTCATGGTCTTGTTACGATTTTGTACGGTGATTTTTTGTTCATGATGTATGTTAATGAGTTTCCTCCTTGTTAGAGAAAGTCGTGTTTGAGTCATTCTAGCGACTGCTAGAAGCGCGCGTTGCGAAGAGGTGTTTACGACCCTCGATAGTTTGTTCGTCTCCGCTATTACTCTTTGGAGTAATTCACCCTGGCGACGCGGTGACGGCGACCCGCACTAGTTTGATGCTGCTTAGTGTAGGAAAACCAAAATCAAACCCCTCAATTTTATTTAGCACTTTCATTCATTTCTCTGGAAGCGAAATTCATGCTCCCTACTTGCACTCCGCGTGAGATTGATACTTGGGGAAGCTACTCCTCCATTTTATTACTTGGCCGTGAACGATAATCTTAACGCCAGCGCATCAAGTTTTTGGCGTCGTTGCCGGGGAGTGCAGCTGTTGCGTGGATTTTGTTTTTTTTTTTGGGAAAAGTTTGTGAGTGTTTTGGTGTTTTTAGTGTTTTCTTTTTGTGAGTGTTTTACGATAGATCTGAACCCTGGTGGAAGGCGCGAAGATTTGGGTGTTGATCCTGAGACTGCACGAGCGAGGACAGCTCGCTTGCGTGCTGCTGCAGCTGAGGGAAGGATGGAGGACTTGGGCCATTTGGGAAACGGCCAAGGGGAACGAATTGTTGAGAACCAGGATGTGGCCCAGCCTCGCATTAGAACAATGCGGGATTTCACTACCCCTACTGTGGGGAGTGTTTATCCGGGGTTCGGGCTAGTCATACCCAATAATCATTTTGAGATCAAGCCTGCGATTTTGAATATGATTCGGAACAATACTCAGTACTCGGGTCTGCCGAGCGAGGATCCTCAGCTACATTTGGCTGAGTTTTCTGAGATATGCGGTACTTTCCGCTATGCGGGTATTGCGGATGAAGTTGTGAAACTAAAGTTGTTCCCTTTTTCACTGAGGGATAGGGCCAAGACGTGGCTGCATACGATCGCGCCTAGCACCGCTACCACCTGGGAAGCTTTATCTTCCATGTTTTTGTCTAAGTTTCATCCTGTTGATAAAATTGTTAATGCTCGCAGGGAAATAGCCACGTTCAGACAGCTGGATCAAGAAACTCTTTCTGAGGCATGGGAGAGATTTGCTGACCTGCAGCGCCGTTGTCCTCAACACAGTTGTGAGCCTTGGAATTTGGTGAAGATATTCTATTTCACCATTGAGCCAAATTTCAGGGCAATGATCGATGCGGCGGCGGGTGGCACGATCATGAACTTATCTCCTGAGGAAGCGTTGAGACTCCTTAAAGACACGGCATCCCACAGCACGTACTGGACAACGGGCAGGAATGCTCCTAGAGGGGCGAGAAATTTGTTTGCTGCAAATGCGGTGGGGCTGCACGCCGAATCGAGCCATCCTGCTTTGGATGGGAAGATGATGTTGACCCGATCTACCACACCGCCTGCCCCTGTGATGAGCATATCGTGTCAGGGTTGTGGAAACTCTGGCCACCACGCTTATGAGTGCACTGCGGGTGAACTGTTTGCTGAACAGGCAGGTATGGCTTGCGAAGAAAATGTTAATTTTATAAATAATCAAAATCGTGTTGTGCCTTACAATAATACTTATAACCCTCACGCGAGAAACCATCCCAATTTCTCGTGGAACCAAAACGCGCCTGGTCAAAGATGGTAGGGGGGCCAGCATCAATTCGATGCTCAGGCTTTTGGTAACCAGCCGCGACCGTCTCAGCCGGGTTATAATCAGAATTTGCAAGGGTCGCGAAAGAGCGCGTAAGAGGAGATGATGGAAAAGTTTGTTGAAATGGCCCAGTTGAATATGGCTACTCAGACTACTTCCATGAGGAATTTGGAAACGCAATTGGGACAATTGACCCACGTATTTTCTGAGCGCACCCGAGGCACACTTCCTAGCGACACGGAGAAGAATCCCTGTGAGCAGGGTAAGAGTGTTGAGGATGTGGGGGAATGTAATGCCCGTGAAACAACTGTTAAATGTGAGATAAATGCCGTAGAAACTCTAGCGCTTTGTGATTCCGGTTCATCTTGCAACATTCTTGCTTTGCAAGATGTTGAAAAGATGAATTTGAATATCGAATCTGATGGAAGGAAATCTCTAATGCTAGCTGATGGATCTGTGGTTGAGACCAATGGAGAGGTGAAGGGTGTAGAAGTGGTTTTGAATGGGGCGGCTGTCTTCACAGACTTTCAGGTGCTTGAACCCAGGGGTAACACGTCAAAACCCATCCTTGGGGTCCCCTTCCTTAAAGCCAGTGAGGCGACGTTGCATTTTGATGCTAGTGGCGTCACTGTTGTGCCCAAAGTTATTGCACCTTTACCACATTCGCCTCCTCAATTAATTTCTATTGACCTCGTAGAACCAGTGAACTTAACTATCGTGTCATCTAATGATGTTTCTACTGGTGCTAAGGCAGATTTTCAATCGACGGGACAAGAACAGGTTGAGGAAGATGTTAAAACGCCAATGACAACTAAAGAGAAAGAAGTGACACAGGTCCTTAATGTGATGCATGATGCTGCTGCGAAGATGGATGTGTTGTGCACGCCGGATGTGGGCGTGCAGAATGTCGATTTAAAAACTGCAAGTTGTTTAGCCAAAGTCTGTAAAACTATGAAACAGGTATCGTGGGCAGATCATTCACCCTCAGCGGGTGAAGAAAGGATGCCCCCGGATTTGAATGTTAATCTAGCTGCTAAAGAGTCGGGTGTGACCTTACCGCCCTGGCGCTCCTCTTCTGTGGAATTAAAACGAAAGGAGTTGCTTCTGCGCAAAGCGCAGAGTTTTGCCCGCAGGTGCAGGACGGAGGAGGGTAGGGGCAGGGGAGACTTGTCTTCCTTGGGCCCTAAAGCTTTCTCCTCTTCCTCATCTCGCATGTCTGGGGGGATCTATCACAAATCGGCGTTTAGCTGAAAAGTGAGGGATCTCCGGGGCCGTTTCCTTTTGTCTTGTTGCTGCTAGCATTTTATTTGCTTAATGATGTGTGTGACTTTGAATTCTCTTTCTCTGCATATTGAACTTTTATTACATGAACATTATATAAAACTGTTAATACATGTATTTGGTCCACCTTAAGGACGGTAAAGAAAAGGGCTTCTGAGAGACAACCCAATTTTGTTGCGTTTAATTTGTTTGCTAAGCTTTTTGAGTGTGCAGGCCTATTATTTGCTTGGTTGGAGATGAGCTTCTTGCGGGTGATTTTGTCTGGGCTGTGGGCTTATTGATCAAGTTTAAATCCAATCTTCTGGTATGCTCATCTTCTGAGCATTGGGTAACTTCTCCCCTTTTCTCATTTTAATTTTAACTTCAACATATTTTGTTGTGCTTCTTAGCTTAAGTCTGGTATGCTTACTTTAATTTTAGCTTGTCGATGTTACCTTTGCACGTGTACTTCATTTGCATACCAGTAGCTGTTTTTAATTTATTTGTTTAGTTCATTGCATTGCGCATCTTTGCACTCACATGAGTGCGTACTTAGCTTTTTGCGTACGGCGAGTCAAACTTGTTTCTTTCGTTAGATTTAGAAAAATTACCTTGCTAACATAGGATTGTGAGACGGGGTAAAATGTTGACCTTGTTGTGCTCTTAGTCGAGTGCTCCCGTCTTGTGTAGAAATTAGAGTAGAATTAATTTTTTTGCATGCTTTTAATTTTATATTTTTCTAATTGCGTAAATTCTTTTTATTCTACTCAAAAATTGCTGAATCCGGTGAGAATCCGACGGTAGCTTAGGAATGTGCGTAGACAGCCGTTAGATTCGTATTGCTCGAGTCGGGAGGATGGATAGTCTTTCTCGTTGGCTAAGAACTTGCCTCAAGCTATTCTCGAAGCATTGGTGCATGGTTAGTTAAGCGTGAGCATGATGTAGGCCATCATTTTGGCCAGGTTGAGCTTTGTACCCGTTCCTATCTTATTATCTTCGCTAGCTCTGTTGTGTCTACCCCTCCTTTGATCAAAGTCTAGTAGCCGACCCTAGTCGCACACCCAAGTCTAGCTTTACTGTTTTCTAATTTCAGGATGGTCTGTTGCTGCGGTGTTGTTTTTGGTGAAATGTGTGATTGTGTTCCCATGAATTTATTTGCTGGAATTATGCATAAGAAAAAGAAGAAATAAGAAGAAAAGTTATAAAAAGAAAATTTGAAAAAGAAAGAAAAAGAGGAAGGAAAAGCGTAACTGAAAATCCGATTTGAGTTAGTATATTTTGTGGCGTAGACACACACCCGTATTTCAAAAATTAAGTCTGGGGGTGTGGTGTGTCCGATGCATAAATTTAAGTAGATTTAAATATGGCAAAATTTGAATAGCCGAGTTTCTTCCCCAAAATGATACATTTAAAATTATATTCTGAAGATCCGGATTAGGTACGAAATAAAAAGGTGTGGAATAAAGCAATACTTGGAAAATAATATTGGTATATAAAAATTGGAAAGGACTAATAGTTCAATGAAAATACTTCTATTAATATTAGCTTGGAGAATGTGAACAAAAGCCTGGTTAAAAACAGAGGAACGAAGTACCCTTGTCCCTCTGAGATACCAACGAAGCCTTCCTCCCGCGGCTCCCAGTTCTCACCGCCGAAGATTCGTGTCACCTCCATCCCCGACAACATCAGTGGATTCACAAACTCATCCTGTCGGAGTTTCCGCTCGCAAGCCTCCGCCAAAAGAGTCATCCTCCGGCCAATGTTGTATATGTCGGATGTCGGGGACACGTCGGTTTGTGTTTTCAAGTCGGTTTTTTATATATCAGGAGATATATCAAAGATATTTCATATATCGGATTTTAATATTTAATGAATTACATATGTAATTAAATGTTATTTTTTATACATGTCACAGCACTAATTATTCTACAATCTATTGAAATTTTAAATATTAAAATCTATATGCAACAATTAACATACAACACTTTAAAGATGAAAATTTGTATAACTATTGATTTTAAGATCAAATTTTCAAAAATCAAATTTCAAACATATCTCATTTTTCATCACTTAAAGACTCATATATAGTCCACAGAGTAGATAGAATATGATCTTTATGTGATGAACCCTTGTTGGGTACATTGAAATATATGTATCAGATTTGAAGAAGCCTCACCCTACTCAATGATATACATCAAGGTGTATTTGATGTGCTTTGAGTTTATTTGTGCAGGTTAAGTAACTGCAGGATTGCAGAAAAAGTTTCTAAGTTCATGTGTCGACACCTAGAAGAAAAATGTCGACACTTAAGAAGACTTGTGTCGACACCTAGAGAAACTGTGTCGACACTTGAAGTAATTGTGTCGACACCAGAAAGACAGAGTCGACACCAGAAGAAAAGTGTCGACACATACAGGCAGTGTCGACACACAGTGAAGAATTGTCTACATAATCTGTGTCGACACTTAGAGGCAGTGTCGACACCCCGAGAAACTTTGTCGACATCAAAAGTGTCGACACCAGGAGGCTGTGTCGACACTCAGCAAACTTCAACAAAGTTAAAGTACATGTGTCGACACAAAGGAGATGTATCGACACTTAGCAAGTTTCAACACATGAAGGCATGTGTCGACACAAAGCAGATGTGTCGACACTCAGCAAGTTTCAACACAAGAACATGTGTCGACACAAGAAGTTGTGTCGACACACAGCAGAAATCAACTAAGTATTGAAGAAGTACTTGTGTCGACACACTCAATCAGTGTCGACACATTCTACAGAAGGCTTGTGTCGACACACAGAATCAGTGTCGACACATTCTGAAAAAGCAGTGTCGAGAAGCTGTTACAACAACACAAGAAGTTGTGTCGACACCATCAAAGCTAGTGTCGACACTTAGTCTACTTGTGTCGACACTTAGTCTATCTGTGTCGACACATAATGACTATCTGTCTCGACACTTTCAGACAGTGACAGTGATTTCAAGAAGTGACTGAATGACTTGACAACTGTCATTTCAACCGGTCAAATGCAACTGTCAGAGCTGTCAGAGGTTGTTAGAAACCGGATCAGCCGGTTACCTTGGAGGAAAACTATATAAAGACCTTTCTCCTTCAACAGAAAGAGGGACAATAACAGATTGACAACAATCAATCAAGAGATCTAACAACACAAAAAGTAGAAGACCTTCAACAAAAGATCTAAGAAGTTGGAGAGAGAGCTCCTTCTAAGAAGAGGAGCTGTTGAACCGGGCTGCTAAGTAAGATTCAGATTGAGATCTGAATCTCAAGACAACAGTTGATTGAAGATCATCTGCACAGGAGATTCAACCCTACTGTGTTCTAATTCAAGAAGCTTTGAAGAAAGCCAAGGGTGGTTGATATCTGCCAAGTTCTTCCAAGTTCTTCCAAGAACTCATCAAGAAGCCAGTCAATTCATCTCTCTCAGTCTGAGTTGTGGTTAATTACCTTGTATTATTAAATTCTTGTATGATCCTAAGAGATCTGAGTTGTAAGCCTAAACTATAAAGGCTGAGGTAGGGTTTTTGTGCCTGAGTGTAAGAGATTCTATTCTCTGAGTGTAGTCCTTGATTGAAGGCTGAGGTAGGGCTGTTTAGCCTGAGTGTAGGTCTTGGTGAAGACTGGGTGGTAAGACTTTGTGCCTGAGTTGTAGGAGTGGGGACACTCTGAGTTATAGGAACATGTTTGAGGTTCTGAGTTGTAAGATCTGAGGATCTGAGAAGAAGTGGAGAAGTTAGGCCGAATCTAGTACACTACTAGATAGGCGAAGGGGGAAACTGGATGTACCCAGACCTTGGGGAACTACTATAAATCCTGTGTGCACTCTGTGTATGTTTGATTGTATGGTTGCTGTGTTGTGATAATTGTAGAATTTCATTTACTGTACAGTATTTCTGACTTTAAAGTCAAAAAGATAAAGGTCACCTATTCACCCTCCCTTTAGGTGATTAGGCACTATTTCTTTCAAGTGCTATCAGAGGGAGGTTGCTCAAAAAGGACATAACAGTCTGAGCAAGATCCTGTAGGCAGAAACAGAATAAACAAAAATCATGAAAATGAGTTCTAGTGAGAATCACAAAGAGCTGGGGTCAATGAAATTGTCAATCTGTAGAAAAGAGATTTTTGGTATATGGAAAGAGAGGGTTAGACTCTTTATGCAAGCATCTGACCCAAGAATATACATCACAGTCAAAGAAGGGTCATATGTGTCAATGAAGATATCCATTCTAGATGCAAATCAGAAAACCCTTAAAAACTATTCAGAAATGACCAAAGATGAAATCATTCTGGCCACTATGGACAAGATGGCCCAGAATATTATTGTTAGTGCACTTGATGATGCAACATTTCAGAATTTAATTCACTGTAAAACTTTTAAAGAAATGTGGGACACATTAATAGTCTATATGGAGGGATCAGAAGAAGTAAGACAAGACAAGAAGTCTTTGTTAAATCAGAAATATGAAAGCTTCAGACAAGGAAAGTCTGATAGCATTACTGAATGCTACAAGAAGTTCTATAAGATAGTAAATGAATTGATGTCTTATGAAAGAGAATTCAGCAACTATGAGGTGAATGACAAGTTCTTAAGATCCCTGACTAAGGACTGGGACACCAAGATTTGTGCCATTAGGGAAATGGCCAAATTAGCTGATATACCTCCTCCAACTTTGTTTGGAAAACTGTTATCTTATGAGATGCAGTTAATGGTTAGAAAGGAGGAAAAGAAGACTACTAGAGTGGAGAACAAGGAAAGATCTGTGGCCTTCAAGACTGAAGCCACTAGAAAGTATAGAAGCAAGTATTCATCTCCACCTCAAATAGTTGTTGAGGCTATGACAGATAATTCAGAAAGCAAGAATTCAGATAGCAGTGAAAGTGATGAAGATTTTGCAGCTTTCACTAGGCATTTTCAAAAGTTTCTGAAGAAGAAGCAGTGGAGGTCTAAGCCTTCCACTTCTCAGCCAAAAGATGACTATTATCAGAAAAGAAAGTCATCAAGGAATAACAGAAGCAGATCCAAGTCAAGCAAATCTACATCTTCAAAGATTGTGTGTTATTGCTGCAATAGACAAGAACATGTAGTGGCTGACTGTCCTGAAAAGAGGAAGGAGTCAACTGACAGAAAGAAGACACAGTTTAAGGGCAAAAAGGAAAAGTCCTTTGTTGTCAAGAAAGACAAAAGTTTAACTGATCAGTCATCTTCAGAAACAGATTCAGAAGCTGAAGCTTATATTGGATTGTTTGCTGAAGAGAAGTGAGATGAGTTCATGCAGTTAATGAATTCAATTTATGAGCATGAGGACAATCAGTGCAAAGGGCTGATGGTTTTATCTGAAGGAGACAAAATCCAGGATCAGCCTCAACCAAGTAAGGTACAAAGTTGTTCTTCTAGTTCAATTTCTAGCACTGAGTCAGAATCAGATACATCTGCATCAAGTAATGTGGGTGGGTCTGAATCTGAAGGAGATATTCATCAGTTAATTGATGAATATAGAGACTTGTTGCAGGCCTTGAAAAGAAGCAAATCCTTGGTCAAAACTCATGCAAAGGAGATTGCTTGTCTTAAATTGGCTGTTGCTGATTCAGACAAGTTATTTGATCAGAAACTGAATGAAATAGTCAGGCTGAAGAACATTACTGTTATTCAGATGAGTACTATTACATTTAAGAATGATCAAATTAGAAATCTGGAGCTTAGACTTCACAAGGAGAGAGAAATTGTAGCAAGTTTTTCTAAACCAAAATCTGTTTTACCTTTGATAGATGAGTTTGTACCACAAAAGGGTAAGACTGGATTGAGGTTTACAAAACCTGCCAGGACAGCTAGGTCCAAATCTATGAGCAAAGCCCCAACACTAAACAAGAAGGCTGCAGTAGAAAATCCAGCCAGGGTTGTACCTAAACAAAGGTACAACAGGTTTGAGTGCTGGTGTTGTGTCAAGATAGGCCACGTTGCCATAGATTGTTGGCACAATTCTAGTGTCAAGAAGTGTAGCAAACTACCTGCTAGAAGAGCTACAGGTAGTTTTGTTAAAAGTCAAACTAACCTGCACCAAGGACCCAAGAATTATTTGGGTTCTAAGATTAAGTAATCTATTTTGTAGGTGATTCCAAGTGACTATGCCCCTATATGGTACTTGGACAGTGAATGTTCCAGGCACATAACTGTAACTAGGGGGTTGCTGAAGGATTATACATCAATCAAGGATGGCCCTAAAGTTACCTTTGGTGGTTCAGAAAAAGGAATCATCAAAGGCTTTGTTAACATTACAAGTAACCAAATTACAATTACTCAAGTGGCTTATGTAAAGGGTTTGAAACATAACCTCATTAGCATAAATCAGCTGAGTGATTTAGGATATGACATCTCATTTGTCAAGAATGGTTGTCATATCAAAAGGTCAAGTGATCAAAAGATCATTCTGACAGGATATAGGAAGAGAAATGTCTATTGTCTTGACTTTGTATGTGAGAACAATGTTTCTCCTATTTGTCTTGTAGCTGATGAGAAAGTCTCACATTATGTTAAATGACACAAGAGGTTGGCTCATCTTAACTATAAAACAATTAGTCAACTCTTTAGCAAAGAGTTAGTGAGGAATGGTGCTCAAGTTAAGTGTATAAAGGATGGGATATGATCAGCTTGTTAAAAAGGCAAGCAGACCAAATCCACCTTTCATAGCCTTGAGAACAAAGATGCTGTGAGGTGTCTATATCTCTTGCATATGGATCTTTTTGGTCCTATGCCAGTTCACAGCCTAGGTAGGAAGGTCTACACATTTGTGCTTGTAGATGACTATTCAAGGTATTCATGTGTGTTATTACTTAGACAAAAATCTGAAATCTCAAGTATCTTATATAGTTTTGTTAAACAAATTCAGAATGAATTGGACAGTACAGTGGTCAAAATCAGAAGTGATCATGGTACTGAATTTCAGTCTGACAGTATAACAAAACTGTGTGAAGAATTTGGAATTTTTCAGGAATTTTCCTCACCAAGAACAACTCAGCAAAATGGTATTGCTGAAAGGAAAAATAGAACCTTGATAGAGGCTGGTAGAACCCTATTGAGTGACACATCTCTCCCAGAATATTTCTGGGCTGCGGCAGTAAACACTGTTTGTCATGTGATCAATAGCGCTACTATCACCAAGAGCCACAAGAAGACCCCCTATGAGATTGTGAAGGGCAGAAAATCAAATCTATCCTATTTCAGGATCTTTGGTTGCAAGTGCTATATCCTTAACAATGGTAAGTCCTATCTAACCAAGTTTGCTGCCAAATCCCAAGAGGGGATTTTTGTTGGGTACAACAATAATAGTAAGGCTTATAGGGTCTACAACTTGATTACTCAAGTTGTAGAATAGTCTGTTCATGTAGTTTTTGATGAAGCTAGACTCATTAACAATGAATTACAAAGAAGTGTTTGCAGCTCTACAGGTGTAATTGAGAAGATAGACAAGCTTACCTTAACAGAAGGTTCTTCTGCAAGTCAGCAAGTAGAAGATGCTGGCTGTTGTCCAAGGGGAGTACAAGATACTCCTGATGCTGAAGAAGACCAAGAGATGCAGCTAAATGAAGAAACTGAAGGTGTACAACCTGAAGACAGGCTGTCTCCAACAAATAGGCATTTAAAAGATCATCCAGCCAATCAAATAATTGGAGATCCCAGACAAGTAGTGCAAACAAGGAGCATGAATCTAAATACAGTTTTTTACTCCAGTTTTCTATCCCAAGTAGAGCCAAAGAAGTTTGAAGAAGCAATTCTAGACCCTCATTGGATTGAGGTCATGCAAGAGGAGCTGAATCAATTCAAAAGATGCAAGTTCTGTGAGCTAGTTCCTAAACCCAAGGAACATAACATTATTGGAACTAAGTGCATCTTTAGGAACAAGTTGAATGAGAATGGAATCATCATAAATAATAAAGCTAGACTTGTTGCAAAGGGATATATGCAGGAAGAAGGTATTGATTTTGATTAAACCTTTGCTGCAGTAGCAAGACTGGAGGCAATAAGAATGTTCCTTGTTTATGCAAAATATCAAGGATTTAAGGTATATCAAATGGATGTTAAGTCAGATTTTCTGAATGGAAATCTGAAGGAAAAAGTATATGTAAGCAGCCATCAGATTTTGTTGATTCTATTAAACCTGATTATGTTTATACACTTAGGAAGGCTTTGTATGGGTGAAAACAAGCCTCAAGGGCTTGGTATGAAACCCTATCTAGTTTCCTCATTAAGAACAAATTCTCAATGGGGAAAATAGACAAGACTCTATTCCTTAGGGAATGCAGAGGCAAGATTATCTTAGTCCAAATATATGTAGATGACATAATATTTGGGTCTACAGAAAGTAGTATTTGCAGAAAGTTTGCAAAACTTATGCAAGGACAATTTGAAATGAGCAGTATGGGGGAACTTAAGTTCTTCTTGAGTCTCCAAGTTAGACAAACTGAAGATGGATTATCCATATGCCAGTCTAAGTTCACCCTAGAATTGATAAGAAAGTATGGTATGAAATCATCCACTACCATGAAAACTCCTATGGGGTCAAGCATGTCTCTAAGCAAAGATGATGCAGGGAAACCTGTAGATGAAACTTTGTATAGAGGGATAGTTGGCTCCCTACTGTATTTGACTGCTAGTAGACCAAATATCATGTATGATACATGTGTCTGTGCTAGGTACCAAGCTTGCCCTAAAGAATCTCATCTGACTACAATCAAAAAGATTTTGAGATATCTTAAGGGCACACCTTATCTAGGCCTTTGGTACCCTAGAAATGGAGATTTTGTACTGACAGGTTATTTAGATGCAGATTTTGCAGGCTGCAAGGAAGATAGGAAGAGTACTACAGGAACCTGTTAATTTCTAAGTGAAAGGCTGGTGTCATGGAGTGGTAAGAAGCAGACCAGTGTGGCTATCTCCACAGCTGAGTCAGAGTATGTGGCTGCAGGAAGTTGCTGTGCACAACTCTTATGGATTCAACACCAGCTAGAAGATTATGATATTCAAGTAAGTATGACACCTTTATTTTGTGATTCTACTAGTGTCATTTCTATTGCAAATAATTCTGTCTCTCATAGTAGGACTAAACACATAGAAATTAAATACCATTTTCTAAGAGAACATGTGGAAAAAGAATATATTTCCCTAGAGTATGTTAAGACAGATAATCAGTTAGCTGATATGTTTACTAAGCACTTAGATGAAACCAAATTCAATAAATTTAAAATTGAATTAAAGATGATAAACTTAGAATAGTTTACAAAAATTGGCTAAGTAAAATAGTGTCGACACACAGAGTTGTCTTTGTCGACACATAGAAGTGGTGTCGACATTTCAGAGAAATGGTGTCGACACATCTAGGAAGTCTGTGTCGACACTTCAGAGAATTAGTGTCGACACATGCAGTGTAGGTGTCGACACATCCAGGGTGGTGTCGACACTTAGGATTTACACAGAATTAGTCTAGTAGAGTATCGACTAGGTGTCGAGCTGAGATATATAAGTGTCGACACATATATTCTGTTGACTATATTTGTGTCGACACATAATTGTCGAGACATTAGAAGTAAGTGTCGACACTTTTCAACAGTGTCGACACATTTCAAGTATTTTGACGCGCCTTTTCACCTTCAATTTTAGAAAGGTATAAATAGGTATTCACCATTGTTTGTCGACACGCTCACCTTAGTTTCGTGATCAAACTTGTGTGTCGACATCTCTCTTCTCTAAATTCAAAATTTCTTCAAACCCTAATGGCGCCCAAGCTAGAAGAGAACATTAATGAAGGTTATGAGCTCTTGCGACACGCCTTTGATGACGCGGAACCAGAAATCCAATGTGTGGTAACCCTAATTGCAGAGACTGGATTAGAGTATCTTATATCAGAACCAATCAAGATCTGAAAAAATAAGGTCCTTGAATTCTTGAGTACAGCTACTCTTGATGAATCTGGACTCAAGATTAAGTCCAAAGTTCATGGGGCAAAAGTCAAGATTACCCTGAAAAGTCTAAGAAAGATTCTACATCTCCCTATAACTAAAGAAGAGGAAGATGTACCTGCATCTAAGACAAGGGAGGCACTGGAATGGTGTGGTTTAGATTCAAGCCTGAAAATTGGATCAGTTTTCAATAGAAAAAGTATGAACATACAGGGCAAGTTCTTATCTGAAATAGTGGACAAGGTGATACTGAGCAAGCCTGGTGGGCATGATAGGATATCAGCTCACATGTTCAGTTTGATGACAAGGATAATTTTCAAACTTAATACTGATTGGTCAGCAGTAATGCTTGATAAGATAAAAGAGAGTCTGAAGAAACCCAATCTGGGTAGAATTCTGAGTTTATACTTAGCTGGAAGTATTCCTGAAGTGATGAACCAAGCTGCAGGTTCAAAGATAAACCACATGAGGAGAATGAATGTTAGAATTTTCTCAAGGTGGGATAGAGAGTTGACAAAGGAACTGCCAACTCCAGAAAAGGAAACACCTCAGAAGAAGAAGAAGAAGAAAGCTATTGTGGCTCCAGAATCCTCAAGTAGCTCAGAGGAGCATGTGGTTTTTAGTTCTGATGATGGAGGAGATGACAATGTTGGACAGTCACCAGCAAGACAAGAAGATGCCCAGAGACAGGGGGAGCTACCATCAGCTAGCCCTATTCACCTGGATCCACTCCAGGGGGAGCCTCTACATGTGGATGAGCCAACCCAATTAGAAAGTGAAAGGGCTACCCAAACAATACTAGAGGTAATCACTGAAGTTAATCAATTAGATTTCACTATTGAGGATGAAGTTTTGACTGAATCATTACTTGATGTTGATCAGCAAACACAATTACATAGTCAACCACAAGATGTTGTCATGGAGGAAACATCAGTTGCTGATAAAGAGGTATCAGTTGCTCCTGAGATCAGAGATTCTCCAATTCAACCTCAACATGAGTTTACACTAGAAGAGTTGTTCCCTGATCTTTTACAGACTGACTTTGAGGGAGAGAAAACAGCCGTTGAGGGGGAGAAGGTCAATATTGAAGGGGAGCAAATAGAGGAGACTGCTACAAAAGAGACTGAGGAGCCAAGGAATGCTGAGGAGCTACCAAGGACTGAGAAGGATTTACATCCTAATGCTAAGGATAGAGTAGATATTGCTAGTACTTCTGCTTCTGAAGATGAAGAGGCTGCTAGAGCCAAGAAAAGAAAGTTTCAGGTCTTCAAGAGAAGAAGCCAGACCTTCAAGAAAGCACTGCAGACCATAGTTCCACAACAAGCCCCAACATCTGATTATAGTTCATTGATGGTGGCTTTGCAGATTAAGCTATATGAGCAAAGGAAGACTTTACAAACTTATATGGATGAAGGTCATAAATCACTTCAATTTGATCTGGATCAAGACATAAAATCTATAAAATTTGAAGTGAATCAAAATAAGAAATAAATGACTGACTGTTTCCATAAAGGAGGGATTGCAGTGGTCTATCTGGCTACTCATCAAGAGAATCTAAAGAAACTGATTGATGACTTGGCAGTAAAACAAGGATATGTCCTGGAAAATCAGCTTAGAATGAATGATAATCTGACTGCTTCTCATAATGTCATTGTCACTGAAATGAAAAATATAGCTACTGCCCAGACTGCTGTAACTGCTACTGCCAAAGAAGCCTTTAATAAGCAACTACAAGAGAGCATAACTACTGTTAAAACTGTCATTGAAGATTCTCAGAAAGCAATCACTAACAAGCTACAAAGGTTAAAACCTTTTTATAAAGATGCAGTTAACTATTTAAATGCTCAAATCAGATTCCAAAATGATGATCTTAGAGATCATATAGAAAGAGAAGTCATAAAGGGGGAGAGAGTGTTATTCAAAGCAGGCTCTGATCATGCAAAATGGATTTCAAACTCCATCAGAGCTACCTTTGGATATCCACTCTTATGTGATGTTGATAATGTGGCAGAATCTGAGATTAATCCTGCATATTTTGGAGGAGAGCAAACTGAAGTAGCTCAGGTGATCTACCCTCCTGCTGATTTTGACATGATACATCAGGAGGTACAGTCTATGTATAGTCCTCCTAAGGGTAATCAGAATGTTATTCTTGAGAAAGTTGTACAGCCTGTGCCAGAGGCAGTACTAAAAGAACAAGAGACCCAATTATCTAAGAAAAGGTTCAGAGAGCAGGCTGAATTAAGGCCAGACTTTGAGCAATGGAGTCCAACCTCTAGGAATATCATATTAACTGCTTGAAAAGCTGCAAAAGATAATTTTCTAAAGAGGGGCAAATGATATTCTGACCAAGAGTGAAAAAAACATGAAGCTAGGCAAGAGACCATAGTACAATACAGAAGGAAGGCCAAATTAGGGAAGCTACCTCGTAATGCACAGGAGCCTAGCAAGTATTTCCCTAAGCCTTATCATTATTTTGAGAGACAGAAGATTAGAGATGAAAAACAGAAAAAGAAAGATCTTAAAGGGAAAAAGCCTGCTGATGACAATATGCTCCAGTTCAAGCAAAGATTCAATCTGAAAAGGGCATTGTTATCAAGGAGCCATAGCAGCCATAGGATAGAATTTTCTTAAGTTTACAATTTGTAATCATATGCATTAAACTCTATGTAAACTTTTGATTAATGAAAATGTTGGAATTTGTAAAAACAATGTTTCATGATTCAATCTATTACATTGTTATTATGAGATAATTGATTATACATGTTTTGTTTATACATGTTTAGTATTTACCCTGTCATTTAATATTGTTATACATCATATTGAGTATTTGTTATGTATGGTGTATATCATTGACTAAGAGTTATGACTTCTACAAATAGGGGGAGATTGTTGGGTACATTGGAATATATGTACCAGAATTGAAGAAGTCTCACCCTACTCAATGATATACATCAAGGTGTATTTGATGTGCTTTGAGTTTATTTGTGCAGGTTAAGTAACTGCAGGATTGCAGAAAAAGTTTCTAAGTCCATGTGTCGACACCTACAAGAAAAGTGTCGACACTTAAGAAGGTTTGTGTCGACACCTAGAGAAACTGTGTCGACACTTGGAGTAATTGTGTCGACACCAGAAAGGCAGAGTCGACACCAGAAGAAAAGTGTCGACACATACAGGCAGTGTCGACACACAGTGAAGAATTGTCTACATAATCTGTGTCGACACTTAGAGGCAGTGACGACACCCAGAGAAACTTTGTCGACATCAAAAGTGTCGACACCAGGAGGCTGTGTCGACACTCAGCAAACTTCAACAAAGTTAAAGTACATGTGTCGACACAAAGGAGATGTGTCGACACTCAGAAAGTTTCAACACATGAAGGCATGTGTCGACACAAAGGAGATGTGTCGACACTCAGCAAGTTTCAACACAAGAAGATGTGTCGACACAAAAAAGTTGTGTCGACACACAGCAGAAATCAACTAAGTATTGAAGAAGTACTTGTGTCGACACACTCAATAGTGTCGACAAATTCTACAGAAGGCTTGTGTCGACACATAGAATCAGTGTCGACACATTCTGAAAAAGCAGTGTCGAGAAGCTGTTACAACAACACAAGGAGTTGTGTCGACACCATCAAGGCTAGTGTCGACACTTAGTCTACTTGTGTCAACACTTAGTCTATCTGTGTCGACACATAATGACTATCTGTCTCGACACTTTCAGACAGTGACAGTGATTTCAAGAAGTGACTGAATGACTTGACAGCTGCCATTTCAACTGGTCAAATGCAACTGTCAGAGCTGTCAGAGGTTGTTAGAAACCGGATCAGCCGGTTACCTTGGAGGAAGACTATATAAAGACTTTTCTCCTTCAACAGAAAGAGGGACAATAACAGATTGACAACAATCAATCAAGAGATCTAACAACATAAAAAGTAGAAGACCTTCAACAGAAGATCTAAGAATTTGGAGAGAGAGAGCTCCTTTTAAGAAGAGCAGCTGCTGAACCGGGCTGCTAAGTAAGATTCAGATTGAGATCTGAATCTCAAGACAGCAGTTGATTGAAGATCATCTGCACAGGAGATTCAACCCTACTGTGTTGTAATTCAAGAAACTTTGAAGAAAGCCAAGGGTGGTTGATCTCTGCCAAGTTCTTCCAAGAAGTCAGTCAATTCATCTCTCTCAGTCTGAGTTGTGGTTAATTACCTTGTATTATTAAATTCTTGTAGGATCCTAAGGGATCTGAGTTGTAAGCCTAAACTATAAAGGCTGAGGTAGGGCTTTTGTGCCTGAGTGTAGGAGATTCTATTCTCTGAGTGTAGGCCTTGATTGAAGGCTGAGGTAGGGCTGTTTAGCCTGAGTGTAGGTCTTGCTGAATACTGAGTGGTAAGGCTTTGTGCCTGAGTTGTAGGAGTGGGGACACTCTGAGTTGTAGGAACCTGTTTGAGGTTCTGAGTTGTAAGATCTGAGGATCTGAGAAGAAGTGGAGAAGTTGGGCTGAATGTAGTACACTACTAGATAGACGAAGGGGGAAAGTGGATGTACCCAGACCTTGAGGAACCACTATAAATCCTGTGTGCACTCTGTGTATGTTTGATTGTATGGTTGCTGTGTTGTGATAATTGTAGAATTGCATTTACTGTACAGTATTTCTGACTTTAAAGTTAAAAAGATAAAGGTCACATATTCACCCCCTCTCTAGGTGATTAGGCACTATTTCTTTCAACCCTCCAGATCTCCCTCGTCCACCTTAGATACTTTTCTCTTTCCCCTTTTTTGATAACTAATTGTCACTTCTTTGCTTGCAGCAAGGCAGTAGGGCAGTTGGCCAATAAAGCAGTAGGGAGCAAGACAACAAGATACCATAGCAGCAGCTAGCACAATAACCAACACAAAAAACTAAAATGCAGAGCGATATAATGAGAGGGGGAGGTAGGGAGAAAAATGCACCAGCCGAGAGAGTGCTGAGATCGAAAGCACCTGCGAGCTTGAGAGAACCAGAGAGCTAGAGAGCACCGGCGAGTAGAGAGAAGAAAGAATCAGAGAACCAACGAGCTAGAGAGGGAGAGCGCCAGTGAACCAGAGAGCTAGAGAGCACCAACGAGCAGGGAGAAGAAAGAATCAAAGAGATAAAGTGCTGACAGTGCGTGAGAGAGAGAGAGCACGAGCGAGCTAGAGAGCACCAGAGAAACAGAGAGCACTAACGCGCAAGGAAAAGAGAGAACCTGAGAGATAGAGTGTCGACAGCGTGCGAGGGAGAGCTAGGGCAGGAGCGACGGGGAGTGCTAGGGCATGAGCGACAGAGTGAAATGAAATGAGCGGGGTCGGAGAGAGTTAAAACAACGGAGGAGTTAAAACAAACGTGTTTAATTAAAAAAATCAATTAAAAAAACGAGCGATATGCCCTTTTTTGTGGCCGGTATGTCTATCGGCCCGTTTTTTTAAAACGCCACGACTAGATTTTAAAACGGTTTCGTGGCGTTTTACCTCTCAAACCTTCATGTCGACCGATATGTCGGACATGTATGCCGATATCCACAACACTGCCTCCAACACCACTAAAACGATTTTGTGTTGATTTCCCTGTTGGGTCACCGTCGACACCGCTGTCAAATCCGGAGGCCCTCCCAATTGTCGTCGACGACGACGTACTTTTCGCCAATCGACCGAAGTTATCATTCTCTCTGTGGCCCCTAAATTTGGGTCGGACCACCTCCTTTGCGGACTATAAATTCCAAGGGCTTTTGCTACTACGACCTTCCCGACCACGATTTTATTCTTCCAGGTATCTCAAAAATGCTACTAAATAAAAAAGAATAGTGGGTTCCCTCGTTTCTATGGCAACTTCTGAAACGGTGAGGTCCTCTCTATACGTCGGCGCCTCTTATTTCATTTCATCAAATTTTATTGTGAACTTGTATAGTTCACACTCTTTAGCTCTACCCATATATTTTTTCAATTAGAATTTAAGCTTGCCTTTATCGCTCAAACTACCCTAAATTACCAGACCATTTATTCAGGGTCTCACCGGATGGTCAAATCGATGAGCCAAAAAAATTCAAAACGTAGGTGCGTGGGAAACGAAATACAAGATAATAAATAAAAGCATAATAATAAAAAAAACCTCATGACGCATGATGACGTCATGTACATTTGGAAGCAGCGTTGGGTGCATCATTTACTTATTATAACCATTAAAATTAATTAAGTAATAATTACTTGTCGTTTTATGAGACTCTTATTTAGGAGATTTCTGAATCGTTTTATGTACTTGCTCTAATTCTCTCGTTCTTAGACGCTCTTCAGTTTTCTATTGTGATATCTACTTTCTTGATGTTTGCTTTATCAAATAGGAGTTCGGGTACTCTGTGTTTCTCTGGTGTTCATACACATCAGAGTTTTCGAGATCTAGTCGGGTGTTGTACCTTTGGGGAGTGAGCATAAGTTGAAAGCCCTGTTTGAGGGTGGTGCAATTTCTTTCGAGCAGGGATCACACATCTTATCCATACTCATTTCTAAACTACATATTATACTTTTATTTTTTTTCTTAATCTTTTTGCATATAAGTTTTGCTTTATATTCTTATTTTTCAAGATGATATTACAATTTTAATAGTTTTTCAAAACAACAAAATATATATTATTTTGAGAAAATATTTAAAATATTCCAACAATCTAAAAAGATTGTAGATTCACATCATATAATCTCTTACAAAAGGGTTGTGTTAGGCTATCATCCCACAAACCGCCTATTACCAGTGAGAGTCTGTCATTGGTTATTCTTTGGGAAGTCCACGAAAAAAAAGATTATAAAATCAATCAATTACTCAAAATGATTTTTGTTTTCATTTTCATTAGTGCTGCAATTTTTTTTTTTTTTTTAGATTTAAACATTTCATTATGACATCTCGTTATAATGACTCTGCCGGGATCAAACCCGAAAAATTTAATGAAAATGGTATTCATCGTTAACAAGCACAAGAAGAATATTGACATAATACTTGAGGTCAAATATCTGCAATATTTGATACTCCTGCTTTAGAAACTAAAAACCCTATTAGTGTTGCAACTACAGTTGTCTCATCTCTTTCATCGTCTCCATTTTCTAGCGCAAACCCCACTAGAACTTATGTTACATGTATGTCTTATAGAGATCCGACAAATATAGAATATCATTATCGTCACTGAATTCTTAGAGTTTTATCTGACAACCTTTACGATGTTTTCCTCCAATATCGTAGGGCTAAAGATTTGTGGTATGCTCTTGAAACACTGTAACCTTTACGATGTTTTCAACCTCAAAAAATTCAAGATTGATGCTATCAAGCTTATTAATTCTCAACTCCATCAACTTGATGAAAAGTTATCTAAAATCCAAGTCGATAGATCAATCATATCTGAAAGTTATCTAGTGACATGTCTTATATAATCCTTTCCCAATTTATGTTCTAGCCTTAGCACTGGGCAAAAGAATGACCAATCCAACCTAACTTATATTCAAATTTAAAATGTTATCCGCATAGAAGAAGAAAATAAGAACAAGAATTCTAAAGCCCCCAAAGATCTTGCACCTAAAGTCAATCTCACCAAATCTCAATCATCCCTCCCACCATCACATTAAACCTAAGGGTAAGAACTATATGAAACCTTTTCATCCAGGTCCTGCAATCAGAAACTCTATCATTCCAAACCTAATCCTTCCAACCAAAACCTAGGAAAAAGGAAATGATGTTTCATCTGCGGCAGCACAAATTAGCTGTCTAACAATTGCTTCTACATGCAGACAAAACCCGTGATCCGCAAACCCCATGCGGTTAAGCCCCATGGCAACATGATCCAAGCACAGGATCAACCAATCTTTAGGTTAGATTATACTCCTTGCCTTCTTCTCACAGGTTCTTCAAATTGGTGGCTTGACTACATAGCAAAAGTTCATACTTATTTTGATTATTTTTGCTTAGCCACCTTTCAGGACTTCAGTTGAGAAAGCGTGATCATAGGAGAAGCTTCTTCTGCACAAATCCTTAAACGCAGGCGAGTGGATCTTATGAAAAAGACGCTTGTCTTGCATGATGTGTTTTATGTGTCGAAAGTTAAAATGAATCTAATGAACAAATCTTTGTCAGTGAAGAAGGCTTAAAAAAATTGTATTATAATCTAATAAAATTGTAATCACTTTGAATGATATTTTTATTGGAAAAGATTTTGTATCTGACGGATTATTCAAATTAAATATTATTGATTTAGAAATAAATCAAATATCTTCATCTATGATTACTAGTTCCTCTTTTTTAATTTTTGCATGCTACATTAGAAGATGTAAATAATGATTGTATTAAAGAATGATGCTTTTAAATCTCATTTCGAAAATTAATATCTATAAGTTTTAGATGTGAGATTTGTGTGCAATCTTAATTTTCTAGAAAACATTTTAAATTTATTAAAAGAACTTCAAAGCCTTTAGAGTTATTCACTCGAATGTGTGACTCAAACTACCAACCTACTAGATATAGAAATAAATATTTTATAACATTCATAAATGACTTTACCAAATTTTGGTAGATATATCTTTTGAAGACAAAAGACGAAATATTTTCATATTTTAAAATCTTCAAAACTGAAGTAAAAAATCAATTAGGTTCCAACATTAGAATCCTTAGATTCGATCAAGGTGAAAACTATATTTTGAATGAACCAATTCAGATCTGCCAAAAACATAAGTTAATTCATTAAGTAACTGCTCCATATTCACCTCAATCCAATGATGTAGTTGAACATAAAAAATCAAATATTGATAAACATGGTCAATGACATGTTAGTCGAGTCCAGTGCTATAGAAAATCTTTGGGGAGAAGCGTTGTTTATCTCTACTTTTATCATTAATGTGATTTCATCAAAACATAGTGAAAAAACTTCATTTGAATTATTCAAATTAATGAAGTCAAACCTCCATATTCTTCGTGTCTGGGAGTTTTTAGCTAAGGTAGCTATTCCTGAACCTAAGAGAGAAAATAAGACATAAAACTATAGACTTCATTTTTATAGAATATTCATCGGATAGTAAAACCAGCATATGCCGGTCCCAAGCCCGAATGAAAAATGATGAGAGTTGTGTTAGGTAGACGACCAGCATAAAATTTAATCACCCTTATGAAAATGAATAATTTGAGAAATTATGCAAAAACTAGGTTGTTCCCCTTAAGCAACGCGTCGCATGGTCTGAATTCGGCGTCTTGGCAAGGACCGTTGCATCTCAAGGACTTGGGTGTAGTGTTAAATTTGCAAGAGTCCTCACTGTATGGTCCAAAAGCGGCGTCTTGGCAACAACCGCTGCACCTCCAAAAGAACTTGGGTGTAGTGTTAAATAGGCAAAAGTTCTCACATATTACACGTCCTAGGGAAATATGTCGTCGAAATTGTGATCGACTTAGGTTTGCAAGTGTGAATATAGGTACAATAACGGGGAAAACGATGGAAGTAGCGAATACAATGATGAGTAGAAGGATAAATATTTTATATCTTTAAGAGACTAGATGGGTGGGTGAGAAATCTAAATTTTTAGATAATTAAGGTTCTAACTTATGGTACACAGAAAAAATAAAACAAACAGTGGACTAAGTATTATTGTGGATACTACTTGGAAAGATGAAGTTATTGAGGCAAGTAGAAAAGATGATAAAATCATAGCTCTTAAATTGGTCATAAGAAAGAAAACTATTAATGTGATCTGTGCTTATGCACCACAAATAAGATTAAGTGAAGCTATTAAAGTGCAATTTTGAGAAGACATGGATGATTTAGTAAGAGAAATCTCACAAAGAGAGAAGATTTTCATAGAAGAAGACTTAAATAGATATATAGGGAAGGAAAATGTAGATTACACTGATGTTTATGGAGGATATGGATATGGAGAAAAGAATGAAAAAGGACAAACCATTTTAGACTTTGTCGTAACACATGAGCTAATTGTATCAAATACGCTTTTCATAAAGAGAAAGGAATATTTAATTACGTTTAAAAGCGGACCAAATAATTCACAAATTGTTTATTTTATGACTCACAAAATGGATAAAATCATTTGTAACAATTACAAAGTCATATTAGGAGAAAATTTGGCAACACAATATAGGTTAGTGGTGTTAGATGTACAAATTAAATATAATAAATTTAAGACATGAACAAAAATATTGCAAAAACTTCTGTGGTGGAACTTAAAGATGAAAAAGCAGGTTGTTTTCAAGAAGGCAAGTATGAAACGACTAGTTGATGACCCTTATGTTGATCTTAATGTCTTATGAGAAGTTATGTCTTCACATTTAAGGATAAGTGAAAAGAATGTTCTTGGAGTATCAAAAGTTCGTGCGCCCCCAAATAAAGAATTTTGGTGGTAGAAAGAGAAAGTGCAAGACAAAGTGATGGTAAAGAGGGACAGCTATAAATCACTTTACGCTTGTAGGAATAATGAAAACTTAACCAGGTATAAAGTCGTCAAAAAAGAAGTTAAATAGACAGTAAGTAAATCAAAAAGTCAAACTTACGAAAAATTTTATAAGCGACTAGATACCAAAGATAAATAGCGTGTTATATATAAAATTGCTCGAGCTAGAGAAAAAAAGATGAGATTTAAGTCAAGTAAAATGCATAAAGAATGGGACAGATACAATTTTGACGGTTGATGTGGATTTTAAAGAGCGATAAAAAAATACTTTTATGAACATAACATGAAATTTTCAAACATTAAGCATTCATAAATATTACAAAAATAACATCTTATATGTTTAACCAAAAAAGATAAAATTAAACTTTAAGTCTATACATCAGCCTCTTTTTCTCTTATTTGTGCAGATCAACGAGAGTGTAAACGCAAAACTTGAATCCTGGCGAGATACTTTAGAAAAGAAGGGCTTTAGGTTGAGCAGGGCAAAGGCGAAGTATATGGAGCTTAAATTTAGCAGTACAAGAAGGACAGATGACTTCGTTATTAAGTTGGGTGATCAAGATATTTTCCGTAGGTTTTAAATATCTTGGATCGATAGTTCAAAAATACGGAGGTATTGATAAAGATGTGACACATAGAATCCAAGCAGGTTGGTTGAAGTGGAGAGGCGCGTCAGGGATCTTATGTGATCGTAAAGTACCACTATAACTTAAGGGAAAGTTTTATTGTACTGTAATTAGACCCGCGATGCTCTATGGTTCTGAGTGTTGGGTAGTGAATTGTGTACATGAGCAAAAAATGGGAGTTGCGGAGATGAAAATGCTTAGGTGGATGTGTGGACACAAGAAATCGGATAAAATTAGGAATGAAATTATCAGGGATAAAACAGGAGTAGCACCAATTGCAGAGAAGATGCAAGAAGCTCGTCTAAGATGGTTTGGACACGTACAAATGAGACCATTAGAGGCACCTTTTAGGCGTTGTGAGTCTAATCACTAGGCATGTTAAACGAGGGAGGGGTGGACCAATAAAGACTTGGAATGAAACTGTAAAGAAAGACATGATAAACTGACGCATTAGTGAGATTATGATAAAGATAGGGCACAGTGGCGACAAAGGATCCATATAGCCGACCACGCTATAGTGGGATAAAGGCTTGAATGTATTTGTGGAGATCAACATTTCTAATCTCTGGTTAGTCCAGAGACAAGTTAGTCATTTTGTTAATAACTTGTGTCGTATCAACATATTCAATACACGTAATTGTAACAGAAACGTACCAGTATCAGAAACATACTCGGTACAGATACACAACTTAATTGAACATACCAACCTTTCCTAGCATAGAACCAACTTTTTTTTACTCTAGAAAAAAAGACTACTATCACAATATGCAGAATGATGTAATAAGTCCAAGTGTGACTACATAGGTGTATCTGTAGAGTATCGGGTACGTACCAATACCACATTCGTATCTGGTGCGGGTACACTGCCTTATGAGAAGTATTCGTGCTTCATAGCTAGCAATCCAAGTAATGAACACTGTGTAACACCCAAAATTTTTGGGACGCGTTCTTTTAATTGCACGATTTGATCGCGTATAAGAACAAACGGCGACATGGAGAATTGAGGTATTTATACTCTTTAGTGTTCTGTTACTCACCATATCATTTTTTTAAGAATGTCATTTAGTAAGAGGTTTATTTTGATGTGTTTGAGTAGGGTGTGCTAGTATAGAATATACATAAATCATAAGTTTTAAAAAAAATGATGACAATTTTGTATTTTAGTGGGAAATAGGTTTCCTTCTTCAGCCATAGAGTATAAAACGTGAGTCATAGTCTATTCCCCCCCCCCTCTACGATTTCATAATTTGCCATTAATTTTATTTCTCCCCCATGATTTCCTTATATAATCGATGCCTTAGGCCTCTCACACCTTTAAATCCTCTCCCAATCAAGCGACAGAAGAAAATTGCAGTTATTCCTCCCTGTCGCAGACGGCGTTCGTCAACATCTTGCGCAGGCTACCGGTTTGTCAATGACAGAAGATTAGAGAAGACGCCTTCTCTCGTTCCAGTCACCAACGCCAAGCGCAAGCCTGCCGCCTCCTCTCTTTCCAGTCGCCAACGCCAGCTCCTCTTCCTCCTTGTATATCATTGAAAGTAGGCGTTGCAACCCTACTTCTCCTTCGTCGACTCCTTCAGTCGACAGTGCCAGAAGCTAGCCGCTCCAGTCCGCCCGCGTTTGGAGGCACAAGATCAGCCCTAGCCCTCTCCTCGATCTCGGCAAACATCCTCCCTATAGGAATCTGCAGTAGCAGTCCTCAAAGGGATACTTCTTCTCTAGTCCAGATCCAGGAGCCGAGCAACCTCCTTTTTCCTCTTCCACCGGTTTTTACCAGGTAAACCCTATTTTTTCAGTACAGTAGTTATGCCTCTAAATCTTATGACTCTTCCTCCTTTCAGCAATCTCAGATAATATTGTGGTTGATTTCCCCGCATACACAAATATCAGTAGTCCCTTTGTGAAATCTAAGGCGTTCTTTGGCAGTGATTACTTCAAAACTGATTCCCTTTCATTCTAAAGACAACTTTGGTGAAGGGGTAAGTATTTTTCCCACTCCTTTCCTACTCGTACGTCTTGGAATCTAAGTCGTAGTGTAAGGAGTTTGTGGATCTCTCTAAATTAAGCGGGTTGACACCTTGTAGGTTTGGAGAAACCCTAGTGGTGAGAAGGAGGATCGAGAAATAAATCGGAGGAGGCTTGTGTTACGAGTTCCTGTTTGAGAGCGGGTGTGATGGCGTGGAGGAGGATCTTCCTGCTTCGTAGCCGGCGGAGACTAGAAAGGAGGGAGGCGGCTCGGGAACTTAGGGTGAGAAAGAGAGAGAGAAGAGGGAAAGATGAGAAAGGTGAAATTTTAGGGATTGTTTCTTCATTCCCAGTTCATACCTCACCAGAGGTTATAAAGAGAAATACAAAATAAGTTCCCCCCCCCCCACTTGGGCTTAAACGGTGGGAATAAAATACGCAGAGAAATATACAATAAAATATAGAAGAACTTCATGCCCTCGTCCCTGTGTTGGCGTTGCGGCGACGATAGAATTTCCCCCAATGCGGGTCCGACTACACGTCCGCGACTGGTATCGTAACATCTCCTTTCTCGTCGGAAGACAGCTTGTCCTCAATCTGAGTCGGAATGTCGACGATCGGTGTGGTGGGTGTCTCTCCATAGAAGCATTTCAGCTGGGAAACATGAAACACGGCATGGATGCGTGCCTCCGGTGGTAGTCGGAGCCAGTAGGCCTCTCCAATGTGCCAGTCGATCTGAAATAGACCATAGAACCGCGGCCCAAGCTTGGTGGACGAATCGGTCGGCTGTATCGTCATTTGGCGGTAGGGGGCCGCTTGAGCCACACACACTCCGCCATGGCATAGGAGACGTCTCGATGTCCCCTGTTGTACGTAATCTCCTTGCGGTGTTGGGCGCGTAGTTGATGATCCCGGGCTGTGGCAAGCAGTCGGTCACGGTCCAGGAGTTGTCGGTCCACTGGGGCTAGTGTGGCGAGACCATGCCCGTAGGTGAAAAGCTTGGATGGATCGCGGCCGTAGATGAGCCGGAACGGCGTCATTTGTAGGGCTGAATGATACATGGTGTTATAGCAGTACTCAATCCATGGGAGCCACGTGACCCAGTCCTTGGAGAGCTCCCCCATGAGGCAACGAAGGTACATCTCTACAGTGCAGTTGATGACCTCTGTCTGACCGTCCGATTGGGGATGATATGTAGACGAAAAAGCTAGCTTTGTCCCACTTAAGGTAAAGAGTTCCTTCCAAAAACGACTGGTAAAAACCTTGTTGTGGTCCGAGACAATGCTCTCTGGTAATCCATGTAGGCGGAAGACGGTATCGAAGAATAGTTAGGCCACCCGCTCCGCGACGAGCGGGTGATCTAGCGGAAGAAAGTGCGCCCCCTTGGAGAATATGTCCACGACCACCATCAGCACGGACTTGCCTTTGCTGCGCGGCAGTACCTCCACAAAGTCCATAGAGATATCGGGCCAAATTTGAGTGGGAACCGGAAACAGTTGCAGGAGCCTGGCCGATAACAAGTCGACTTTTGTTGTTGACAGGTGATGCAGTGGGCGAAAAAAATCCTGGACATGACGTCGTAGGCCCTTCCAATAAAACTCAGCGCTGATGCGGCGAAGAGTTTTGTGGACCCCTTCATGAGCTCTGTTGTAAGTGTCGGTAAAGATGGAGGAAATATGGGTCGATGTTGGCGGCAAGTAGATCCGGTCACGAAAGAAAATGAGTGTCGCGAGCTGTCCATATGGGCGGTGAAAGGCCCTCTTGAGTCCTCCTGAGTAACTCGGTGAGGGATGGGGAGTTACGAATGTCGTCCCGGATGAGATCCACAAGCGAGGCGACTGGCCGAGAAAGAGCGCATAGACTAGCGGTGTCGTCGACGTGCTGGAGAGAGAGAGCGTCTGCGGCCTTGTTGAGGGTATCGGACTTGTACTCCACCGTGAAATCAAATCCCAGCAATTTGTTGACCCACCGTTGTTGTGACACGGTTGTCAAGCATTGCTACAGAAGATATTTCAAACTGTAGTGGTCCGTACGGATGATAAAAGAGCGGCCCCAAATATATGGCCTCCAATGTTGCATGGCTTTTGCCACGCCAATGAGTTCCAACTCATAAGCCGACAATTTTCGATGGTGGAGCGCTGTCTGACGACTGAAATATGCGAGTGGGTGCCCATATTGTTGGAGAACTGGGCCACACCCTAGAGCTGAGGCATCACATTCAATGTAAAAAGGTTCGTTGAAGTCCGGAAGCTTTAAGACCGACGCGGAGCCCAATGCTGCTTGGAGTGCCTCAAACGCGCACTGTGTCGCCTCCCCCCACTCAAAGACCGTGCGGCGGAGGAGGGCCGGGAGGGAGCGATGGAACTGTAACTACAGATGAAGCGTCTGTAGTAACCAGTCAGCCCCAGGAATGCTCGGAGATCGCGGTGCGACCGGGGCACTGGTCATGCAGCGATGCCTTGGAGTTTCTCCGGGTCGGCGGACACCCCACGCTCGTGGACTACGTGGCCGAGATAGGCGACACTCTGTTGTCCAAAAAAGCACTTGGACTCCTTAAGAACGAGGCGATGGATGCGGAGCAAGGTAAGCACTTCACAAACATGATGGAGATGCTTGGACCAGGACTTGTTATAGATAAAAATACCGTCAACAAGTACAAGCACAAATTTTTTGAGGACAGACTGTGTGCGAACAGAAAAAAGTAGACGGAAAATTTGGAGAAACAAAATCTTTATTATCCAAAAAAGTATCTATTACAAGAGTATAACCTCTCTTTTATAAAATGGAGGAGATGAGAGAGATTATAAATAAGCAATGTGAGACTAAAAAATTACAAGTATATGGGGCAAGCCGTCACAGGAGACAGCTAGACTGTCCGGTCTCCAAGTCGTCTGGGACAAACCGCCAAACCGCTGAGATACCAAACAGAAACAGCCCGGCAGACAAGCCGGCTAGGATAAACCGCCAGACCGCCCGGCCTCCGAACAGCAACAGACCGTCCGGCCTCCATACTGCAACACTCTCCCTCAAGCTGGAGCATAGATATCAATCATTTCCAGCTTGTCGCAAATGTGGAAGAAGGAAGCGGACACTGGCTTGGTGAAGACATATGTCAACTCGTTGTCGAAAGTGACGAACGGAGTACAAATCTGTTTCTTCAAGATCTATTCCCGAATAAAGTGACAGTCGACTTCTATATGTTTTGTCCTCTCATGGAAGTCTGGATTTTTGGATATGTATATTGCGGCCTTGTTATCACAGAACATAGAAAGATGATAGTTGTAGACCTCTCCTAAGTCAAGCATGAGAGCTCGTAACCATTTCAACTCACATGTGGTCGATGTCATACTGCGATATTCCGCTTCTGCACTAGACCTGAAGAACACAGACTGTTTCTTGCACTTCCAGCTCACAAGATTTCCTCCAACAAATGTGCAGAAACCTGATGTTGACTTGCGGTCACCTTTGTCATCAGCATAGCTCGAATCTGGGGACGCTTCAACCCTTAAGTGACCATTCTTCTGAAAAAGAAGTCCTTTCCCTGGCGCTGCTTTAACATACTTCAATATCCTTAGGACAGATTGTAGATGACACTCCCTAGGAGCTTGCATGAACTGACTCACTTTGCCCACAACATATAAGATGTCGGGTCTGGTTATAGTGAGATAAATGAGTTTGTCAACCAGACGTCGGTACTTCGTAAGATCGGATAGAAGGGGCGAGTCATATGTCCAAGTTTTGTCTTCCCCAGCAGCCATGAGACATCGGGCAGGTTTAACACCAGTCAACCCTGCCTCCTTTAGAAGATCAATAGCATACTTCCGTTGGGAAAGGACCATGGAGTTGGGCTTCCTAGAGATTTCAATCCCCAGAAAGTATTTCGGGGAGCTCATATCCTTTATGAGCAGTTGTTGACGAAGGTGTTTATTTGTCAAAGTTATCTCATCCTAGTCATCGTCAGTAAGAAGAATATCATCCACATATACCGCAAGAACTACCAGACCCGAGGCAGTTTTCCGAACGAACAAGGAGTGATCGGTGGAACTTCTTGCAAAACCAATTGCCGCAACAATGCCGCTGAACTTGTCAAATCAAGCACGAGGGCTTTGCTTTAGGACATAGATAGCCTTCTTTAGCCGGCATACTCGTGTCTCCCCCGGAGCAACATACCCAGGAGGTTGCTCAATGTAAACATCTTCATGAAGATCACCGCAGAGAAAAACATTCTTAACATCCAGCTGTGAAATGGGTCAATCCCTGTTGACAGCGACAGAGAGGACCCGAATGGTGTTGACACGAGCAACGGGAGAGAAGGTGTCAAATTAATCAACACCATATGTCTGAGTGAAGCCTTTGGCAACCAGGAGGGTCTTGTATCGATCCACGCTGCCATCCGGACGGAACTTTACAACAAAGACCCAGCGACAGCCAACCACATCAGTGCCCAAAGGGGGGGGGGGGACCAGTGTCCAGATACCCCGTTCAGTGAGGGTAGCAATTTTCTCATCCATGGCGGTCTTCCAATGAGGAACAGTAAGAGCTTCCTGGTAGGTGTGGGGAGTGACAGTCGCAGAGATAGCCAATGCAAACGCCCTGCGAGAAGGAGTGAGGCGATCATATGAAACAACAACAGCCAGCGAATGCTGGGTACACGTCCACACCCCTTTGCAAATAGCAATGGGAAGATCTAGGTCAGCGTGTTCCTCAGTAACCGAAGCATCTGTGGCGGAGAGATCCGGCCCGGGAGAGGAGAGAGACGGCCACGGAGAGGAGGGAGAGAGCGGTGGTGAGGAGAAAGAGAGGGAAGGAGGAGACGGTAGAGGTGATGGTGGGAAAATCTCGATGGGAGTAGACGAGGTGGAGGGGACGGTGGGAGAAGGCGAAAGAACTGTAGAGGGAGAGGGGTCAGAAGAGAAATAAGACCCATTCTCGATGGTCACATCGGCGGATACGTATTGTTTACGAAGAACGGGATCAAAACAACAGTAGTCTTTTTGAGTAGTTGAGTAACCCAAAAAGACACATTTGGTGGCACGTGAGTCGAGTTTGTCATGAGTGGCGGAAGGATTGTGCACAAAAGCCATGCACCCAAAGATATGCAGAGGGAGAGGAAACGAATCCTTGTCTGGATATAGAATAGAGAATGCGGTTTGTCCGTGCAGAACCGTGGACATAATGCGATTAATGAGGTTACATGAGATGAGGACAGCGTAGCCCCAATAGGAGCGAGGAACTTGCATTTGTGTCATCAGAGTGCGAGCGACATCGAGGAGGTGACGGTTCTTGCGTTCTTCCACCCCATTTTGTTGGGAGGTATAGACACAGATAGTTTGATGAATAATAGCATGTTGCATACAAAAAGAAGAGAAAGCAGTGCTAAGATATTCCTTAGCGTTGTCAGAACGAAATATTTTAATAGAAATATCAAACTAATTCTTAATCATATTATAAAATGATGCTCATACAGAAAAAAGTTCGGAGCGATACTTTAAAAGATACACCCACGTACATCTAGAGAAATCATCAATAAATGTTACAAAATATGAACTACCCCGACCTTTGGTGAGAGTGGGAGCAGTACCCCAGATGTCGGAGTGAACAAGTTCAAACGGCCGGGAAGAGCCACGACCTTACTTCAGTGGGAAGGAGGAGCGGTGATGCTTGCCTAGCTGACATGCGTCACAGTTGAGAGGTGGACTCTGCGGAGGAAGATGTGGTAGAAGCTGACGTAGAAGACGTGGAGGAGCATGACCAAGACGAAGATGCCACTGGAGAAGATCAGTAGAAGATGTGGAGAAGGCGGAGAGTGTAGAAACGTTGTCGAGGAAGTAGAGCCCGCCGCTCTCAGTCCCAGTAGCAATCGTCCACTTGGTGGCCGGATCCTGAAAAGAACAAGTAGTAGAAGTGAATGTGACAGAGCATTGTAGCTGTTTGCAAAGCGAAGCAACAGATAACAAGTTGCAAGGGAACTTGGGCACGTAGAGGGTGTCCGCCAGGCGAAGAGACAAAGTGACTTGAACCACACTTGTTCAATTGACCGGTGAGGGAGAGTCATCCGCAACAAGAACCGGGGGCAACCGGTCATGTTGTTCTAGGAGAGAAAAACATTGCGGATTGTCGGTCATATGTTTGGTAGCACCAGAGTCGATCAGTCATTTACCTTGAGTAGCGACGTGGGCACTACCTGAAGACGTGACCACGGAGGCGGACGGCTTCGAAGAAGTGGAAGCGTCCCCAGATGGTCGAAGATGAGGATGCTTCTTCCAGCAGCGATCAACCGTGTGGCCGGTGCGGCCACAGTGAGAGCAGAGAAAGCGGGAAGCACCACGGTCGCTTGATGGGAGGTGGCGGCCACCAGAGCCACTTCGCTGAGTATGGTGAGCGGAGTTGTCCGGTTGAGGAGGGTAGGATAATAACGTACGTTGGAGCAGAGATGTTACAGCGGCTATGCGGGCAGCAGTGGCATCCAGGGTGGGAGACTCCGCCTCGCCAAGGATTTGCTGACGTATCATGTCATACGACTCAGGAAGTCGTAGACACATAACCAGAAGCTCCTGGAAGTGTTTGTGTTGCTCAGCGAGATCAGCAGAGAAGGGGCGATTTTGGAGAATTTCGGCTCCGAGAGCCTGAACTTGTTGGTAAGCAGCAGCTGGAGACATGGAGGGACGGGCAAAGAGCTCCGCATACAGAGTATAGATGTGAGACGTCTGAGCCCCCTTGGAGTAGAGAGCGGCAAGATGGAGCCAAGCAGCCTTGACGGTTTCATCATGACGGATGACAGGGAGACATTCATCAGAGAGGTTGTTAGCCAGCCATGTGCGGACAAGAGCATCGCTGGCATCCCAATCGTCAAAGAGAGGGGAATCATGCGGAGGAGGGTCATCTGTGAGATGATGACGTTTGCGTTGAGAGCGGAGAAGGAAGGTGAAGGAGACACTCCAATCCGGGCAGTTGGGACCGATGAGTTTGGAAGCGGTGCCAAGGTTACCAGAAGGAGTGGGAGGTGTAGGAGGATGAGCGGCAACGGGAGTAGTGGTGGTAGAGATATCGGAGTTGGCCATAGAGGAGAGCAGCAAGAAGAACAAGCCGCGGCTAGAAGGAGAAGTTGCGGCGACAAAGAGCAGGTCGCGGCTAGAAAGAGAAGTGCGGCGACTAGGCACAGGTCGCGGCGACTTAAGAACTAGTCACGGCGACAAAGAAGAGGAATCAAGAGGTCGCGCACACAAAGGGCAGTGACAAGGAGAGAAAGAAACCGCGCGAACAGGGTGAAAGCCAGGGGAAAAAACAAGCCGCGAAGACAGGTCACGAGAAGAAGAAACAAGTCGCGTGGACAGAGAGGGTTCACAGAATCAGGCCGCATAAAGGAGAGCAGGTCGCGGCGAATTATGAACAGGTCGCGGCGACTAGAGAGCGGGAGAGGCTAGAAAGGAGTGGCAGAGAGGTCGCCCACACAAAGGAAGGAGAACCAGCGCGAACAGGGCGCAACAAGAGAAGAAACAGATCGCGAGAACAGGTCGCGAGAAGAGGAATAAGCTGCGCGGACAGGGCGCGACAAGAGAAGGCACAAATTGCGAGAACAGGTTGTGAGAAGAGGAACAAGCCGCGCGGACAGGTCGCGCGGATAGAGAGGTCTCCAAAAAACCAAGAGGAAAAGATCGAGTGCTCTGATACCATGTGCAAACAGAAAAAAGTAGACCAAAAATTTGGAGTAACAAAATCTTTATTACCCAAAAAGGTATCTATTACAAAGGTATAGCCTTCATTTTATAGAATGGAGGAGATGAGAGAGATTACAAATAAGCAATTTGAGACTAAAAAATTACATGTATATGCGGCTTTACAAATAGACAAACCGGACAAGTCGTGCGGTTAGACAAGCCGGCTAACCGCCCGACAACCAACAGTAGGAGAGAACAAGCGCCACAGAGAACAAGCCGCCACAGGAGACCGCTAGACCGCCCGGTCTACAAGTCGCCTGGGACAAACCGCCAGACCGCTGAGATACCAAACAGAAACAGCCCGGAGACAAGCCGGCTAGGATAAACAGTCAGACCTCCCGGCCTCCGAACAGCAACAGACCGCACGACCTCCATACTGCAATTGACTGGAATAACTCATTCATCAGAGATTGGAAAGGGGAAGGCGCGTTGGTCAACCCAAACGACATGATGAGGAACTCGAAGTGTCCATGGTGCTTTCTGAAGGCGGTCTTTTCCACATTAGTGGTCGTCATGCACACCTAGTGATATCCTGAATATAGGTCTAACTTGAAGAAGAAGAAGCGTGCACCGTGCAATTCGTCGAGACAACCAGAATGAGAAATTTGTCTTTGACGGTCTTGGCGTTGAGTTCACGGTAATCCACGCAAAATTTCCAAGTATTGTCCTTGTGAACTAGCAAGGCCGGCGAGGAGAATGGTGATACGCTCCGGCGGATCAGCCCCCATTGTAGCATAGCGGAGCATTGACGCTCAATTTCAACCTTTCGAAGATAAGGGTAACGGTAGGGACCGACCACAAATGGCGAGGCTCCCGGCTGAAGACAGATGCGGTGATCCTGCGAGCGATGTGGCGGCAGGGTCTCGGGAATGGTGAAGGCGTCCCCGAACTCTTGCAACAGTTGGTGGAGGTCGGGAGGGCGAGGCCCCGTCGTCACTCCCGGGCCGTGCATGAGGAACGCCCGCGGTTTGAAGGTGGGGGTGAGGCATTGCCACTGCACCTGTTTTGACCCCTGGAGCCACTGCATGGTAAGGTTGTTGAAGTCTCATGTCACCGGGCCCAATGTGCATAACCAACGCACCCCCAAGACAATGTCAAAGCCGTCAAGATCAGCAACCAAGAGATCGATTTCGAAAGGCCGGTTGTGGATCGTTAAGGATACACAACGACAAAGTCTGGGGCATGTCATGCTATGGTCGTTAGCCACGGAAACTTGAAGTTGGTGGCGGGAGGTAATGGGCAGCTGGAGAGTGGTGGTGGTTTTGCGGCGAATGAAATTGTGCGTACTCCCCGAGACCAATAAGGCGACGAGGGTGTTGCCCGCCACTTGGATCAGAAACTGCAGCATATGGCCCCCCCTGTGGGCCAGCAATGGCATGAACAGAAATTTCAGGCGCCTCAGACTCGGGTTCTTCCCCGTCGTCATCGGACGGATTGTCCACCTCGATCTAAAACAGTCGCTTGCAGCGGTGGCCGGGACCAAAGAGTTCGTTGCAATTAAAGCACAGTCCCATGGCACGGTGTTTCGTCATCTCTGCGTGGGAAATACGTCGTCGGAAGGGTGGTATGCGGGAGACCCCGTACTTGGCGAGTTGATGAGCCGGAGGAGGTAGAGGAGTCCCCCGGAGGTAGTGCCCGTGGTCCCGGAGGGACACATATTGGCGGTCCAAGAGTATGCGGCGCTCGCATGTCCGGGCGAGGTTCATTGTCGTAGTGAGGTCGGGCGAGTCTTGGAACTCAATGTTGAGACGTAGGCGCTCGTGTAAGCCGGCCGTGAAGATAGAAACTTGTTGATACATGCGGACTGTGGTCGCTCGGGAGAGCAGAAGCTAGAAGCGGTAGATGTAGTCCTCTAGGGCGCCCGTTTGGCGAAGGACAATGAGGTTCCTGAGGGGATTTCCACGGATCGAGGACCCAAAACGCAGCGTACACGCCGTCTTGAACTCGTCCAACTGTAGATATGGGCGTTCGTGCTACAGTTGGAAGAACCATAGTTCGGCGGCCCCGTTGAGGTGGAAGGACGGCATGCCCAGACGACCCTCTCCGATGGTGTGTTGGATGGAAAAGAAGAGCTCGCATTTTGTAAGCTAGGAGAGGGGGTCCTCGCGACCATCAAAGATCGGAAAAACCAAGTTGACGTACCGCATGAAGGTGTTGCCTTCGTGACGGTGGCCGGAATGGCCATCAGGGAAGGGCGGGTCCGACATAGAATGTTGGCTCGGCAGACGGTAGGGAGGCAGACCGGCGGTGAGGTGCGACGTGCGGTTATCGACTTCGCCGAGGCGTGAGTCCATACGGTCGAGACGGTCAAGGATTTGCTGGAATAGGTTTCGATCGGCCATCGGTGGTGGTTGCGGAAGCGGCAGAAGCGGTACGCTGTTCGGCGTGGCAAGGCGTGGAACGACGACGGGCAGATCGTGTCCGACAGCGTTAGGGTTTGCGGCCGAAGGTGGCACTGATACCAATATGTTACGGGTTCTGGTTTGAGAACGGGTGTGACGGCGTGGAGGAGGATCTTCCAGCTTGGTAGCCGGCGGAGCCTTGCGAAACGACGGGCGCATACAAAGGAGGGAGGCGGCTCGGGAACTTAGGGTGAGAAAGAGAGAGAGAAGAGGGAAAGATGAGAAAGGTGAAATTTTAAGGATTGTTTCTTCATACCGGTTCATACCTCACTAGAGGTTATAAAGAGAAACACAAAATAAGTTGCCCCCTCCCACTTGGGCTTAAATAGTGGGAATAAAATACGCGGAGAAATATATAATAAAATATAGAAGAACTTCATGCCCTCGTCCCTATGTTGGCGTTGCGGCGACAAAGACTTGCCCCCAATGCGTGTCAGACTCCGCATCTGCGACTGGTGCCGTAACAGCTTGCTTCTTCCAACTCCACTTCATCGTTGGGTAACTATTCTTGCTACGGTAAGTGGGACATTATTATCTAATTATATGTTAAATACCCACTCCACCGTTTAACCCCCGTTAATGTGTATCCACCGAAACCCTAGGTGTGAGAAAGAATTCAATTGTGTAGAATTCATCAATCTAGAGAGATCATGTCACCTCACCACGTTTATGAGAGTCGCAATACCGAGATAAAAAATTTCACTCATTTTGGCTAGATATACCACTTTATATAATTGAACTTTTTTAAGTTAATTAAGAAGACTTGCGTAATTTAATTATTTCAAACAAGTATCAACTTAATTAAATTACTTCGGATAACATGGAAAAGTAATGATCAAATAACTTAGTAATGCATGATAAAGTCATTTACTTGGTATAATATAATATACACAGTATAATACAATTACTTATATTCATAGCAACAACAAATACAATTGAGAATATAATTATACTTGAATGAAGAAGGAAAACTTTAACAAAGTAATAAGCTTCGGAGCAGTGACCTCATTCTCATATGGCTTGCAGTCCGTATGGGCCTCAGACGTGGGATCGTCAGCCACAGTTCCAGACTTAGAGACTTTCAGTTACGAGTCATGTTTCACTCAGGGAGCACTTCATTTCAGTTCAGGTCGTCTTTGAGTCGTCATTTGGGCTCCATAATCAGATCAAGTGCAATAAATCATAAATCATGAAAATTTGATTACTAAATATTCAAAAAGCATTCAGGATACCAAAAATCAGTACAAGCAAGAAGTTAAATAATAAGACAGAATCCATAATGCATATTTAAAGAAAATGACATATAAATCTACACGCAGATTATACAAAAACATGCATTACTAAGTCAAAATGCAAAATTTTATATACAAACAAATTATGTATTTTTTAGTGTTACTAGGACGAGTGATCTTTCTTACTCACCAGTTGGGATGACCCGTCTTCGGACATTTTTTTCAGGGGTCACCGGTGTGGAGTTGCATATAGGATAAGCATTGTGGATCTTCATATTTGTTTTTCTTTTATTTCAGTTGTCTTTCAGTTTTGTTGTTGTACTTTTATTTTAAACATGTATCAGATTTATCTAATGATTTCATTGTGACGGACTATGTATAAGATTTCAATAATTCAAACTTTATAGCTCCTTTCATTCTAGTTGGCTCTATGAATCAGTTTTTGAGGTACTATTGTTTACCCATAATAGCTTTTCTTACTTCTGTTGTAAGCTTACTTTTAGTACTTTTTTATTGTCTGTTATATACCAGTTATATTACCGTTGATTTGTTTATTTCTTATCGCGGGGTCATACCGGACTGCTGATTAGTTGTTAAACTAGGTTGGGGTGTTACACATTGGATAACTATCATAAGAATATTTAAATACCTTTGTGACACTATTGATTATAGCTTCGCATATACTGGTTTGCCCGAAATATTAGAAAAAATATTCAGATGTCAAATATGTAACTAATTCGTTAGATGTTAAATCAACGATAAGATATGTTTCCTCTTAAGAGGAGCCGTCATTTTATGGGCTTCAATAAAACAAACTGTAATTTCAAGAACCACTGTGTAATCTAAGCTTATAGTTTTAGACACTGCATATGTCGAAGTTGAATAACTTAGAAATTTATTTAATGAAATTTGTGTTAATCCAAACCAATATTTGTTATTTCATTACATTGTGATAATAAATTTGTTATTGACTTAACTGCTTCTAATAGTATTAATTTCAAAATAAATAAGTTCATAAAAATCAAGTACAAATCAGTGAATTTGTAAATTTAGGGTTTTCTAATCACTCTTTGAGGGCATGAGGTAAATAGGTAGGGTGAGCACGAAAAACCGAAAACCGTAAAAACCAACCGCAGCGTAAAAACCGCACAACGTAGTGTAGGTGCGGTGCGGTTTTATAATTTTATAAACCGCATGCGGTGCGTTTTTCAAATCTTAAAAACCACAAACACCGCACCATACCGCAAACATCGCATTTTAACATGTTATGTAAAATATTAACATTTTATTCGTGTATAGCCTCATTTCACCTATTAACATTTTCAATGGTAGATCTAACGGATATGGAGTTATTTAGGCCTCATTGAACGCATCGTTCATCACATCCATGCACTGACTTTCTCTCTGGCTCTATCACTTTCTTTCTGTCTCTTTATTGTTCTCTTTTTTACACAACTTTTCACTATACACAACCCATCTGTAACACATGAAAGGGTGAAAGTGAAGGTTAGATCTGAAATACTGTAGATGGAGGGGGGGGGGGGGGGTGAATAGAGTATCCTTAAATACTTTACAACTTTTGTTGTAAATAAAAACATCAGAGTTAACAATCCTCATTTAAATTATTCTACCACAGGTGCTGCAGAAAATAGATTAACTATCACAGACACAGCAAAAACCTAACTAGCACAGCCACAACAAGAACAAAAAGAAAGAGCAATCAGACAACACAAGAATTTATAGTGGTTCCCCAACCTGGGTACATCCACTCTTCTACCACCCTGATAGGAATCCACTCAGATTTTTGATCAGGTGTCTGACACCAATGAGCTTTTGATCAGGTGCTCAAAAACCAAAGCTCAAGTCTTTTGATTAGGTGACTTGCAAACAAGAATAATTTTTGAAGGAAGTTAAGAACCCTTTATACAGTGGGGTGAGAGAATGATTTTGCCTTCTCTTTCTCAAATACAATTGAGAAAACTTTTGTGGATCTTGATTTTAGCAAAGAGCACCCCCTGAAATACTGAATGGTTCAGGAAAGATGGAGCTTTGCTGCAGGGTGATAGCTCTTCAGCTTTTGCTTTGACCAAATGAACTCCAGGAACTTTTTGACAGATAGATTGTTTGTTGTCCTTTGAAGAATCCTGAATGAAAACAAAAGAAGACTCTTGATCTTGAATGGTTGTTCTTCTTCTTCTTCAGCTTGCTGTTGTTTTCTTTGATCTAGGGCTTGTTTCTCTGTATCATTGTATTTTGTATTGTTGTGTGATTGCTATGCTATTTCAGAGAACTGTGTATTATCTTCTGTATATTATCTTGCTGTCCAGAGAGAGAGATGAAGAAATCCTTTTTATATTTTCCATGTAAATGTTTTCATTTGAAATTTGAATTTCTTCTGCATTCATTGCTGACGGCCTGGAGAATATTTTGCATTGATTGATTTCCACAACTGTCCCATGGGAAAACAACAAGCAATAATCCTGATGAAGACTGTAATCAATGTTGTCTTCTAACGGTAATATTCAGAGAATATTTATGCATTGATTACGCATGAATTATTGCAATAGAAAAGAGACAGAGAGAGGGAAATCTTTAAGTCTGGAACTTTACAGAATTCGTTGAGCAGAATTCGTCGATCTGTGTCCAGAGTTCGTCGAACAGAGAAGTCAAGTTCGTCGACCAGATGATAGTTGTTCGTCGAGCTGAGATTCAAGATCGTCGACCTAAGAACTGACAACTGCTTTCTCTAGACCCGTCAATTCTATGCATCAAGTTCGTTGAGGTGAGAATATAACTTCGTCGGCTGAATAACAGAACTCCATGTTTCTTGGACTTGAGAATGTTGAAGTAACATGTCCAGAAATCGTCGACCTCAGAACTGGGTTCGTCGACCGGAGAACTAGTTTCGTCTAGCTGAGAACTTCTAACTGCTACTTGATAAATCTTGCCAGGACTGTGGTCTAAGTTCGTCGAGCTGAGAAGGTGAGTTCGTCGACTAGAGTGTGATTCTGGACTTAGAACACTTAGTTCTTTCTGGTCTTATAGTATTGAAGTAGATGATCCAGAAATCATCGAACTAAGATCCAAATTAATCGAGCTGATATTCTAACTTCGTCGACTGGAGTGTGAAGCTGGACTTCAAATACTTAGATGTTTCTGGAATAAGATGTTGAAGTAGAATATCCAGAGATCGTCGACCTGAGAACTAAGTTCGTCGAGTGGAGTTAAGTGAATAATTTTGGACTTGGTGTTGAAGTATACTCTGGAATTCGTTGACCTGAGATTCAAGTTCGTCGAGCTCAACTCAGAGAATTGTCTCTGATTTCGTCGAGCTGGGCACGACTTTCGTCGACCTGAGTTCGACGAACGTCGAGCTCATTTCCTGAGTCTCTGAAATTTCTCTAAGTCTTGAGTTTTTATGCAGTCTGTTGATGGCTGGTCCATGTAGTGTTGACTCTAAGGACTTGACCTAGAATCTAGTACATAACCATGACCCTGGCTATACATGTTGGGTCAGATGATTCTAACTTAGTGAATCTAGCCCAAATCCAACTAGGGATCAAACAATCTCCCCCTATTTGGGTAAGGTCACTAATTACAGACTCAACAAAAAAAATCAAAGCAAGAAATATATATCTGGCAGGAAATTTTAGAAAGTGCAGCAGATATATATATACACAGAAAACTTTATCTCAGGAAATAAGCAGATAGTTTTAAGATAACACAGAGATAAATCAATCTGGATTCATTTCTTTTTCCTTTGCTCCTTGTGCTTCTCCTCTTTAGCTTTGTCTCCAGACTAAGTAAACTTAATTTCCCTGTTGGGATCTGCAGCTTGAGCCTTGGTCATTGTCATGTCAGCAGCCCCAATGATATTTAGAGAGGTAGCCCTGGGCACTACTGCTTCTGGATGCAATTTCATATAATCATCAACATTGAAAAACTTGTTAGCTTTAGCAAACCTGTTAAGCTCTTCCTTCCTATATTTAGACATGGTTGAGAATTGAGAGGGATCCTTCCCTTCAGCTTTAGCTTTGTTAATCATGGACAGACCAACCAGTTCCTGGAACCTGGCCATCCTAGCAGTTGTAGCTGACTCTGGATCCTCAAATGGTACAGGTGGGGAAGCAGGTCTTTTGGGGCTTTCAGCCTTTTGATGTTCAGTGAATTTTTGTTGTTGATGTTGTTGATGTTGTTGTTGTTGTTGTTGGTACTGCTTGCCAGATGAATACTGTCTTTGCTGGTTGCTTCCTGAAGATGAGGACCTACCCTGCTGTATTTTATAAGTTTGAAACTGGGTAGTCCTTTGAGTTGATGAACTTGACGCACCAGCAGCTGGAAGAGGAGGAGGAGGGTCCTTTTCTGAATCTCTGTGAAGGAGGAGAATATCTTCTGTTCTTCTTCCTTTCTTTCTGTTCATTTTTGGACAGCCACATTCATGCTGGCATGCCCTTGTAGGGTGTAATCTTCTGAAGAATATAGTAAGGAGTGTCATTTGTAGGATTGAGTTTAGGGACAGGAGGAGGAGGAGCTTCCTCTTCTTAGACACTTTCTTTTTCTTTGGCTCATCATCTGAATCTCCATCATGATCATCATCATCATCAGTAGAATCCTGTGGATTATCATATAATGCATTTAACTTTCTTAGAGCCTCAGCAGATATTTCAGGTTTCTCTGGCTGGGAGGGAACTGGAAGAGGAGCTGGAGCTGGAGCTGGAACTGGAATTGGAACTGGAGAGCTATACATAACAGTGCTTTCAGCAACTGTCTTATTTTCCTCTTCTATATCAGTCATGATCAAAACATCAAGATCAGGCATAGGTGAATCATCCATTACAAAAACTGGAACAGAAATGTCTGTTGCAGGGGATGAAATAATGGGTGAAACAGCTCTGGGTGGAGATGGAATGACTGGAATCTCTGGAGTAGCAAAAATGCTCTTGAGTTGCTTGGCAACTTTGGGGCTTATTGGAGAGGTGTAAGGAATTATAGCCATGGATGGCTTAGTACTGTTTTCTGGCAGAATATTCAGATAAGCTGTATCAAACACACTCAATAAATATAACAAATCTACTGTGGGATTTATAATAAAATCACCAATGGTTATTTCCTCAGCCAACACAGGATCATCCAAGTTCATATCAGACTCAATAAAATCAATTAAATCAAGTAATTCTTGATCAGCATCTGTTGCTGTTATTTCTGCTGCTACTGTTGTTGCTTCTGCTGCTATTACTGTTGTTGCTTCTTCTGATGTTGTTGTTGTTACTGCTGCTGCTTCTTCATGGAGTATCTCCCCATGCCTGATTTCAGTGGATACTGAAGTCAGGCCCCTAACGGAAGAGGAAGGAGCAGAGAGAGCAGATATATGTGCAACATGAGAAGAAATGGAAGTAGCAAGAGGTGTAATGGTCTCTGCTATGATGGTTTTAAGGATGGGAGTAAGCAGTGCAATGAGAGATGGAATAATGGATGGATCCAATAGTGGAGTGGTAGAGGGTGTAACAGTGGAGACAGATGTGGGGATGATAGTAGTTTGTGGAGTAGGAGGGAGAGCATCTTGCATGTGGACATCTGGAAGAGAGGAAGTATGAGGAGGGGAAGTAGGCAGATTAAAGAATGGGATGTTGTCCAGATGGTGTGGTAAGGGAGATGAAGTTGGTGATGAAATGTGTGTACCATGGGGGGACTGAGGTGGGGTTTGTTGAGAGGATGGAGAAGGAGAGGGTTGGTGAGATTCTTGAAGAGGAGGAGAGGGAATATCAGTGATATCTATTGGTGGAGAATTTGCAGGAGGTGGAGTTGGAGAGGGAAGGTGAACTGGTTGTTGTTGATGTTGTTGTGGTTGTGGAAGAGAAGAAATGGTGGAAGAGGGTTGTTGTAGCATCTGAGGTTGAGGTGGGATGGCTGAAAGGGAGGGAGGTGGAGGAGGGGTCTCTTCAGTAGGGTGGGAAGTGGCTGGAGCAGCCCTAGTACTCTCAGAAGTTCTGATGGAAGAGGAGGAACCCTTGGAGGGCTTGGTGATGGTCCTCTCCCATTTGCCAAAAAAGGCACAAGTTAGCCTCTTAGAGACATTGATGAATATGGTCGGGGAGTTCAGGGATTCAACAGTCTTTTCTTTCAGGAAGATCCCTAAGATCCTTCCAAAGCAAACTTATTTCTTAGTATTCTTTTTCTTAATCAGATCAAACATGATCTGAGCCCAGTTTACTTTCTTCTTATTTACCACAGCACACCTAACCAGGAATTGGTGCCTGGTTATGTAGTCATGTGCAGTGTGCTTCCCCAGCAGCACTTTTCCCACAATGTCTGCTAGGAATTTAAATTCAGCAGACATGTGTTTCTACAACAACTTATTTGGGGTTTCTCCAGAGTAACCCATCATACTTAGCATCATATCAAACTCCTCAGTATCCATTTTTAATTCTTCTTCACCATTACTTAAGCCAAAAATCTCTGTTAAAACAGCGGGGGTGAGGGAAACAGTATTACCCGCAATAGTTCCAGTCATGGTGTTGTCATCTGTTGTAGAGGAAGTGTACACTCATTCCCTGATTTCTGTGCTGGCGATCTTGACCTTGTGGATAACAAATTCTTCAACCGCTGTTCTTCAAGCAGTTCCAGGATTTCTAGGAATATAGGGTCTGAGTGTTGAAAGGAATCGAAATCGACATCAAAACCACTGTCAAATTTCATCGCCGCTAAATTTCCCGCTGGAATCGCCATTAGAGCACCTGCAAGAGAAAAACGACGATCGAGTGCAAAGAAACTGAAAGCACGAGATGGAGGTCGAAGAAAACCTAGATATAAGGTTTCCAGAATATGAATCGACAAACTCCGTTCCACGAAAAATAAAATAATTCTTCGATCTGAGGTCGACGAAGTAATGTGCAGTTAAATAATTTGTCGAGCTCAGTCTGAAGATTTGAAGACATTTCGTCGAGCTCCGTTTGACGAAAGTTTTCTGAAGTAGATTCATCGATCTCCGTTCGACGAAAATGACTTCACTCACAGAGAATTCGTCGTACTCCGTTCGACGAATATCTCAAGAACTTTCCCCAGTTCGTCGAGCTTCGTTCGACGAACTTTGGCAAATTCGTCGAGTGCAGATAGAAATTAAACTAAGGTTTCTTCATTGATCATTCCAAGCTGATTTATAAATAACAAGTGATTTCTTTCATCCAAGAGTTTGGTGAAAATATCAGCTCTTTATAAATCAGTGTAGATATAGAAAAAGTTTAATTTTATTTTTGCCTACACACTCTCTAATGAAATTATGTTTAATGTTTATATGCTTAGTCCTACTGTGATGAACTGGATTCTGTGATATGGCTATAGCACTTGTGTTATCACATAAGAGAGTTGAATTATTTAAGTTGATGTCATAGTGCAGGAGTTTGTTTTGGATCCACAGCATCTGAGAACAGCAACTATCAGCTGCTATATATTCTGCTTCAGCAGTTGATGTGGACACGGATGACTGTTTTTTACAAAACCAAGAGACTAATCTCATACCAAGGAACTGGCAGTTTCCTGAGGTACTTTTTTTGTCCACCCTGCATCCAACAAAGTCAGCATCTGAGTATCCAGTTAACTCAAATTCTGACTCAGTAGGATACCATAGTCCTAGACTAGGACAACTCTTTATATATCTCAAAATTTCTTTTTAGAAAAATTAGGTGAGATTTTTTAGGGTTCACTTGGAACCTAGCACAAAGACATGTGACAAAAATGATATCAGATTTGCTAGTTATAAGATATAGTAGGGACCCAACAATGCCCCTATATAGCTTCTGGTCAACAGGTTTCACATGTGGATCAGAATCTATTACAGCATTAGTAGTCATAGGTGTTTTCTTTGCTGAGGCATCAGACATCCCAAACTTTTTAAGAAGCTCTTTAACATACTTAGCTTGGGAGATGAAGATGTCATCAGGTAGCTGCTTCACTTGGAGACCAAGGAAGTAGGAGAGCTCACCAATGCTACTCATCTCAAACTTAAAATGTATGAGGTCAGAAAACCTTTTGCATAGTTTAGAGTCAGTAGATCCAAATATGATGTCATCCACATAGATTTGTACTAACAAAATTTTATCCTTATGGTGTCTAGTGAATAGTGTTTTATCTACTATGCCTCTAGTGAAATCATGCTCTATTAGAAAGCTGGCTAAGATCTCATACCAAACTCTTGGAGCTTGCTTTAGACCATAGAGGGCTCTATGCAATTTAAATACATGATAAGGATGGGTTGGAGAGATGAAACCTGAAGGTTGTTCAACATACACTTCTTCATTTAGTACTCCATTCAGAAAAACACTATTTACATCCATCTGATATACCTTGAATTTCTTGTAGGCAGCATAAGCAAGAAAAATTTTAATTGTCTGTAACCTTGCAACTGGTGTAAAGGTTTGATCATAGTCTATGTCTTCTTCTTGTCTATATCCCTGAGCAACAAGCCTAGTCTTGTTCCTCACAATTGCACCTTGTGCATCTAATTTGATTCTGTATACACATTTGGTTCCAATGACTGGGTAGTATTTGGGTCTCGGAACCAAATCTCAAACTCTACATCTCTCAAACTGGTTGAGTTCCTCTTACATAGCCATGATCCAGTGGGGATCTTGCTCAGCATCTGTTATGGATTGAGGTTCAACTTGAGAGAGAAAACAGGCATGCATCAAGTCTTGGTTGAGTTTATGTCATGTCTGACACCTACTGTTATGTCTCCAATCACTTGGAATCTAGGGTGATCCCTTAGTGTGACAAGATCAGTGGGTGGAGTTGGTTCAGCAACATCATTTTGATTTAATTCCCCTTGTGGAATTATGTTTTTTGTTGGATGAAGTTCAGTCACTTCAGTGTTTTCTTCTTCACTGTCTTCATCAACTTGTGGAGAAGGATGTGTTGGTGCCTCTTGGGTGAAGTTTAGTCCATCCAATTTCTCACACAAGTGAGGTACCTGCAAAGGATTATTGGTAGAAATATCTCTCTCCTTATAAGATATGTTAGCTTCATCAAAAGTAACATGTATAGATTCCTCATTTTTTAAAGTTGATTTATTGAACACTCTATAAGCTTTGCTTACTTGGGAATATCCTAAAAAAATTCTCTCGTCAGGCTTAGCTTCAAACTTTATAATGTATTTTTTGTTGTTATTATGTATATAACATATACAACCAAATACTTTAAAGTAGGTGATTTTAGATTTCTTCCCTTTAAGTAATTCATAGGGAGTCTTGTTCTTTAGTTGATGTATCAAACTTCTATTCAGTACATAATTTATTGTGCTTACAGCCTCTGCCCAAAAGGATAGGGGCATGTAAGCATCTGCAAGTAATGTGCATGCAGCTTCAATTAGGGTCCTATTTTTCCTTTCAGCTACCTCATTTTGTTGGGGAGTTCTAGAAGCTGAGAAGCAGTGTCTGATACCTTCCTTCTCACAGAACTCATGCATAAGAAGAGACTCAAACTCTGTATTATTATCACTTCTGATCAATACAACATGAGTAGAGTACTCAATCTGTATGGTCCTGAGAAAATCGGTAAGAACTTTAAAGGTATCTGACTTAGATCTCAGAAAGAACACCAAAGTGAACTTTGAGAAGTCATCTACAATAACTAAAATGTAGGATTTCCCTCCTAGGCTTTGTACAGCAATGAGTCCAAAGAGGTTCATGTGTAGCAAATACAAGATCCTAGGTGAATCATTTTTATTTACTGACTTAAAGTTAAATTTAGTTTGCTTGTCTAGTTGACAAGCCCTGCAAATGTCTTCCTTCTTGTATGGACCAGAAGGTAAACCTCTCACAAGGTTGTCTTTAGATAGCCTAACAATATTTTTCATATTTACATGTCCTAGCCTTTTATGTCATAATTCATTCTGATTACTAATTATGTTAAGTAAGCAGATATCTGAATTGACAGAATGAAAATCAACTAAATAAATGTTTCCTTGTCTATTTTCAATTAAAATATTTTGTTTTTCTTTATTATAAATAATACAAGTTTTTGAGTTGAAATATATCTGATAATCTTCATCACATAATTGTCTTATTGAGATAAGGTTATGCTTGAGTCCACTTACATAGGTCACCTTTTTGAAGGTGACTGTTCCAATTTTCACTTCTCCATAGACTTCTGACTGGCCACACTTTGAATCTCCAAAGATTACTTTTGCTCACAGCTTGGACATGTAGTTGATTAAATTGTCCTTGCTGTCAGTCATATGTTTGGAGCATCCACTGTCCAGGTACCATAGTTGATTAATCACTGTACAACCTTTTACCTGCAATGAAAACTGTTAGTTGTTCTTGACCCAGGTTACCTTGGGTCCTTTATATTGTTGATAAGAAAAACTTGAAATCACAGAAAATTCTGGTTGTGACTTATATCCTAATGGATGAAATCTTCTGGGTGGAATTATCCAATCAGCTAATGGATTAAATGGTTTTCTAGATTTGATAGAGTGGTTGTTACAGTTATAATTTTTGTTAAGTCTTTTTGGGTTCGACGAAATGTTGTGAGTTCGTCGACCAGAGTTCGACGAATTGGGATGAGATCGTCGATCTCTGCCCAAAGAATGAACATAGTCATTTTCTGTGCCCCACGTTCGTTGATCTCTGCACGACGAACCATACAAAGTTCGTCGATCGAAGTAACACGAATAATTATAGTTAAACTCTGCGTTCAGAGTTCGTTGACTAGAGTTCGACGAACTGGGCACATTTCGTCGATCTGAGTTCGATGAAATCTGCTGAACTTTGTTTTTACCTAAGATTTTCTGATTCCTGTTATTTTGACCTTTTGAGTTAGTCATTTGTTCTGTGGTTTGTTTGTTGGTTATTATTTCTTTCCCTTTACCAGAAACAAATTTAATGGGTGTGGATAAAGTATTCTTTTTGAGAATGGGGGCAAACTTGATGATGCACCCAAGCCCAGCTTGTCATTTAGTCTGGCATTAACGGTGCTTGTAATGTCCATCAGCTTGAGTCTTCTCCCATTGAGAGATTCCTCAAGTTGTTTGGCCTCACATAGCTCAATTTTTGAAGCAATAATTTGTTCATTAGCTAATGTGAGTTCATCTTTTAGCCTATTGTTTTCAGAAATAACATTTTCTTGGTTTCCTAGTCTTTCCCTAAGTGTCTTAATTTCTTTTTATGAATTTACTAAGTTTATGCACATGGTTTTAAATTCAATTTTAAAAGCATCAGAAGTATAGTCAAAGGATAAGAGTACCTGATCAGCTTCTGTTTCAGAAGCTCCTTCACTGTCAGAGTCTTCTTCATCTGAATTACTCCTGGAGGCATCAATGGTCATAAGGCACAATTCTTTGGCCCTTGTCTCTTCTTCTTCTTCACTGAAGCTGGAAGATGAGGATTAATCTTCTGTTTCACTCCAGCTTTCAGCTACAAAGCCTTTTTCCTTCTTTTTATATTTGCTAGAGGAAGGTCTGCTGCTTTGCTGTCTTCTAGAATCCTTCTCTCTTCTCTTCTCCTTCTTCTGATTTTCTGGACATTCTGAGAGAAAGTATCCAGGTTTCCTGCACCCAAAGCAAACCACTTCTTTAGTGGGGATTTTGTCATACCTAGGCTTGTCATCCTGCCTAGATGACTTTCTTCTGAATTCTTTCTTTGTCATTTTATAGAATCTTCTGGCAAATAGACTCATCAACTCTTCATTGATTGTTGGAGTCTCTGTCTCCTCAGCAGCCTTAAATGTAATGTTGTGCTCCTTCTTTCCTAGTGGAAGTATTCTCTGCTCAGCTGCTTCTCTGGATTTGATGAGCTGCTCATATGACTTTAGTTTTCCTAACAGAGATTCAGTGGAAATCTCATTTAGGCATCTGGTCTCCTTGATGGGCCAGATCCTTGAATCTCATGAGCTTGAGAAGCACAAAAGGATTTTGTCATTCACCTCTGTGATGGTGATGTCCTTATCCAATGTTTTTAACTCATTGATGATTGAGCTCAGCCTATTGTACATATCTGCTACTGATTTTTCTTCCTCCTTGAAATTCTCATATTGTGATATGAGGTTGGATCTTCTATCTTTTTTTTCATCAACAGATCCAGCCACCATTTGATTAAGGGATTCTCAAATGGTCTTGGCTGATGTGCATTCAGCCACCTTCTGGAATATGTCATCAGACATAGTTTGGGCCAGAATATTCATGGCTTTAGCATCGGCAACTCTAGCTTTCTTCTGGGCTTCAGTCCACTCAAGTGGTGGAACTGCATTTGTGCTTGAAGCTGCTGTAGATGTAGAGGCAGTAGCTTGAGGAGGACCTGTCAAGATGGAATTGTAGATATTCTCATCAATAGAGTTCATATATAACTTAATTCTTGTCTTTCAGATGGCAAACCTATTTAAATTGCATACTGCAGGTCTGGTGCTTGCATAGTCCTTGTTTTGTGTCATGCTGTGAGCATAATTCTAGTAGAAATAAAAAAGCAGATCTAACTCAGGATCTTTGGTTCAAAGATTAGCTTGTACAACCAAAGGAACTTTGCTCTGATACCAATTGAAAGTGAAGGTTAGATATGAAATACTCTAGAGGGGGGGTGAATAGAGTATCCTTAAATACTTTACAACTTTTGTTGTAAATAAAAACTTCAGAGTTAACAATCCTAATTTAAATTATTCTACCACAGGTGCTGCAGAAAATAGATTAACTATCACAGACACAGAAAAAACCTAACTAGCACAGCCATAGCAAAAACAAAAAGAAAGAGCAACCAGACAACACAAGAATTTATAGTGGTTCTCCAACCTGGGTACATCCACTCTTCTACCACCCTGGTAGGAATCCACTCAGGTTTTTGATCAGGTGCCTGACACCAATAACCTTTTGATCAGGTGCTCAAAAACCAAAACTCAAGTCTTTTGATCAGGTGACTTGCAACCAGGAATAACTTTTGAATGGAGTTAAGAACAGTTTATACAGTGGGGGTGAGAGAATGATTTTGTCTTCTCTTTCTCAAATACAACTGAGAAGACTTTTGTGGATCTTGATTTTAGCAAAGAACTCCCCCTGAGATATTGAATGGTTCAGAAAAGATGGAGCTTTGCTGCAGGGTGATAGGTCTTCAACTTTTGTTTTGACCAAATGAACTCAAGGAACTTCTTGACAGATATATTGTTTGTTGTCCTTTGAAGAATCCTGAATGAAGACAGAAGAAGACTCTTTATCTTGAATGGTTGTTCTTCTTCTTCTTCAGCTTGCTGTTATTTTCTTTGATCTAGGGCTTGTTTCTTTGTATCATTGTATTCTGTATTGTTGTGTGATTGATATGTTATTCCAGAGAACTGTGTATTATCTTCTGTATATTATCTTGCTGTCCAGAGAGAGAGATGAAATCTTTTTTATATTTTCCATGTAAATGTTTTCATTTGAAATTTGAATTTCTTCTGCATTCATTGCTGACGGCCTTAAGAATATTTTGCATTGATTGATTTCTCCAACTGTCCCATGGGAAAACGACAAGCAATAATCCTGATGAAGACCGTTATCAATGTTTGTTTCTAACGATAATATTCAGAGAATATTTATTCATTGATTACTCGTGAATTATTGCAATAGAAAAGAGACAGAGGGAGGGAAATCTTTAAGTCTGAACTTTACTGAATTCATTGAGCAGAATTCGTCGATCTGTGTCCAGAGTTCGTCGAACAGAGAACTCAAGTTCGTCGACCAGATGATAGTTGTTCGTCGAGCTGAGATTCACGATCGTCGACCTAACAACTGACAACTGCTTTCTCTAGACCCGTCAATTCTGTGCATCAAGTTCGTCGAGCTAAGAATATAACTTCGTCGACTGAATAACAGAACTCCATGTTTCTTGGACTTGAGAATGTTGAAGTAACATGTCCAGAAATCGTCAACCTCAGGACTGGGTTCGTCGACCTGAGAACTAGTTTCGTCTAGCTGAGAACTTCTAACTGCTACTTGATAAATCTTGTCAAGACTGTGGTCTAAGTTCGTCGAGCTGAGAAGGTGAGTTCGTCGACTTGAGTGTGATTCTGGACTTAGAACACTTAGTTGTTTCTGGTCTTATAGTGTTGAAGTAGATGATCCAGAAATCGTCGAACTAAGATTCAAATTTGTCGAGCTGATATTCTAACTTCGTCGACTGGAGTGTGAAGCTGGACTTCAAATACTTAGATGTTTCTGGAATAAGATGTTGAAGTAGAATATCTAGAGATCGTCGACCTGAGAACTAAGTTCGTCGAGTGGAGTTAAGTGAATAATTCTGGACTTGGTGTTGAAGTATACTGTGGAATTCGTTGACCTGTGATTCAAGTTCGTCGAGCTCAGATCAGAGAATTGTCTCTGATTTCGTCGAGCTGAGCACGACTTTCGTCGACCTGAGTTCGACGAACGTCGAACTCATTTCCTGAGTCTCTGAAATTTCTCTAAGTCTTGAGTCTTTATGCAGTCTGTTGATGGCTGGTCCATGTAGTGTTGACTCTAAGGACTTGACCTACACTCTAGGACATAACCATGACCCTGGCTATACATGTTGGGTCAGATGATCCTAACTTAGTGAACCTAGCTCAAATCCAACTAGGGATCCAACAAAGGGCAAAGCTCGTCCATACCCTAGGTACAAGGGTGTAGCCCGTTCATAACCCAAGTACATGGGGAGAACTTCTGTACGGCACGGAAGGGCAGAGCATGTCTGTAAAGAACGGATGGGCAAACCTTGTTTGTAAGGCACGGATGGGCAGAGCCTGTTGTGATACACGGATGGGCATAGCATATCTGTGATACACGGATGGGCAGAGCGTGTCTGTGATGCACGGATGGGCGGAGCGTGTCTGTGATGCACGGATGGGCGGAGCGTGTCTGTGATGCACGGATGGGCGGAGCGTGTCTGTGATGCACGGATGGGCGGAGCCTGTCTGTGATGCACGGATGGGCGGAGCCTGTCTGTGATGCACGGATGGGCGGAGCCTGTCTGTGATGCACGGATGGGCGGAGCCTGTCTGTGATGCACGGATGGGCGGAGCCTGTCTGTGATGCACGGATGGGCGGAGCCTGTCTGTGATGCACGGATGGGCGGAGCCTGTCTGTGATGCACGGATGGGCGGAGCCTGTCTGTAATACACGAGTGGGTGGATCCTGTCTCTAATGTATGGATCGACGGAGCCTGTCTGTAATGCATGGATCGGCGGAGCCTGTCTGTAATGCACGGATGGGTGGAGTCAATCTGTAATCCACAGATAATCAAAGGCCATTCGCAAGAGCGGTCAAGCACATGTGTAAAAATTCTTATTAAGAGCACCCTAATAAGGGTGAAGGTTGTAGACAAGAGTGGTCAAGGATGTGCATAGCCCATGCATCCTTACACGTGTTCAGCTCGTCCACAAACTAGAGACGGGTGCAACCCGCCCGCGAGGGTGCGCAGGCCGCCCGCATGGGTGAGCAACCCGCTCGCATGGGGGCGCAGCCCGCTCGCATGGGGGCGCAGCCCGCTCGCATGGGGGGCGCAGCCCCCTCGCATGGGGGCGCAACCCCCTCGCATGGGGGCACAGCCCCACGCATGGGGGCGCAGCCCCACGCATGGGGGCGCAGCCCGCTCGCATGGGAGCGCAGCCCGCTCGCATGGGGGCGCAGCCCGCGCGCATGGGATATGCGGGCGCAGCCCGCTCGCATGCTGGTGCAACCCGCTCGCATGCGGGTGCAGCCCGCTCGCATGGGATATGCGAGCGCAGCCCGCTCGCAAGCAGGCAGCGAGAGAACAAACCTAAGTTGGTCGTAATCCTGACTCCTGAGATAGGACGTTCAAGTTAATCTAAGCCATCTGATTTAGTATCTCATACTAGTGATCCTTGCAAAGATAAGTGGACAAAAAATATTGTTGCAACAATATTGATAAATGATGGGACCCATTTTAGAATAACTCACAATTTTAATATGGTGAATACTTTGCTTGTACATTTAAGTATGGGCCATTACTCCGCAAGTAATAATACTCTTGATTGGAAAGAAGGTGAGTAGGGATAGGATGATTGTTATGTGGGGGGAATAATAGGTGGGCGAGGTAAAGGAGGTTGTGGTTGTGGAGGTTTCGTGAGATAGGGCAAAGTACGGTTAGTAGGAGTTTGGAAGGAGGTGATGTAGAATGAGGATCCCTAGACGTCGAAAAGAATACATCCTCCACGAGTAGAGAGAGCTTCATGGCTTGGTTGACGGAAGACGGATGGAGGGTGTAGAAGCCAGCGCAGATATAAGGCTGTGAGTTAGACATGAAATAGCCCAAATAATAGGCGAGTGGAAGACACGGGACGTGGGTAACTATCTCGATAAATTTATCCACGTGCGAGTCAGTGGGTCAGGTTGCATGTTATGGAGCAGGGCCAAAATCGAAGCGGACTGCATGGCTTGAGCATCAAGGCGAGAATTGATGGTGGTGGGGTGTGTTTGAGGGACTCCACACGGGATTCCATCATCGGGTAACGGGTCTTTAACATAAAAAGGAGATTTTGCAAGTTGGAGAGAAACGACGTGCAGAAAGTAGTATATGGTTGGATGGAGGACGTGAGAAGAAAACTACATCAGTGATAGAATGGATCGGTCGATCAGAATACTTGCCAGGCCGCTGGAGCTGCTGCCGAGTGCGGACAATGCAGGAGGAATCGAACGGAGAGATCAGTCGAGCGTGTCGTGGGGAGATCGGTCGTAGCCTGAAGTGAAACTGAGATGCATTTGGAGGGAGAAATCGGTTTGAAGTGACGTAGGAAGAGATCAGTTGATGTCCGCCGACGGAGAGAACAGTTGAAGTATGAAGTGACGCTGAAATGCGTTTGCAGGGAGAGATCGGTTTGAAGTGACGCGGGGAGAGATCGGTTGAAGCCCGTCGGCGTAGAGATCGGTTTGAAGTGACGTTGGAATGTGTCGCAGTCGTCATGAGACACGCCTTGTAGCGGGCTAACGAATGCAAGCTTAAGGTTGAGTGACCGACACTCGGCGGGGCGCTCATGTGGACTGCTGGAGAATAGGGAGCTTCAATGTCGAAGCCCGAAGTGGAAATTGTGGAACGAAGCAGCGGAAGAACTGCTCGTGATGTCAAATACAATGACAAAATGTGGGCGGAATGGGGCAGGTCGGGCCAAATGTTACTAACACAAAATTATTTTGCAATAAAACTCAAAAAAAATGGAGACACTCACGAGGAATACTTGTTTTGAATCCCAGGAGGTTGGTTCCTCCTTGAAGTCCCTCTCACAAGGAGAGAACCCAAAACCCTAAGCATAACAAAAAAGAACATAAAACTCCGAAGCCTTCTCTTTATATAGGGTAAGGGCTCACTTACACATTACCATAATACTCTTACAAACAAAAAATATATCTGATCAAAAATACAAAATAAGATGCTTCAAGTAATTGTCGCCGCGCGTGCGTAACAGTATCCCTCGGGGTGTTGTGAGATGCAACAAGCAACTTTTCACGAGGAATACTGAGCAATGACAAAGTATTGCCATTGTCGCATATTGCATGCTGGGGGACCCCATACACTACTGCTAATTAATTAAATAGGGGAAAAAATACTCCATGAATACACAACAATGGAACCAACCTTGGCTTGTAGAAGACAGAGAAAAGAGTTCCAGTAGACACGGCATGAGATGCAGTTGCCAGGACTCCAAGATGCATGCTGTGACTAGATATAACGGATGATGGCATATTGCTCAGCTGCCTCATAAGCCGTCTTACACCAACTCTTAGCTCACCATTCTCACCTCTGCCATATTCAACATAACATAATACATTTCCATAAGGAGTCTACGATAAATTTGAAAAATAAAATGCAAACTTTGGCAATGGTTTTAGACAACTGAACTCTTACCGCAAAAAAATAAACGCATCACCAGCTACCAATCTCTTGGAGCTAACGAAAACACTCCATCCAGTAGTAAGAAGATGCCTCCTAGGTTGTCCTATAAGAATGAATAGTTAAGATGGCACTGTAATCACCAAAATATCAATTAAATTAAATATATGATTTATGCATGTCATGCTATATCGAAATGTTTATCTTTAAAGCTTTTAATATATACCATTATCCTTAACATTATGAAGGATCAACCTTATCTGGACTTAAATGTAAAATCAAAATGAGAAAGATGGAATTAATATACAAAATGAGAGAAGTAAAAAAAATAACCTCGGAATATGTGCCGAAAATGCCATTCATTTCCGTGTAGATCTTTGGCAACCAACTCTTGCCATGGAGGATGCTGTGACATGTCCTTCACAAAAGAAAAGGAAATAAACTTAATAACAGGAATAGAAAATTTTCTGATGATGAAAGGCAACAAATGAAATTTGACATAGAGCAGGCGGGCTATGCAGAACAATCAGCACTAGATCGGGCAGGTATATGCCAAGCCGGTGGGCTTGACCGGGCGGTTTAGCTGGGCTTTGCTATGTCTAAACCTGATTATATTTTTAGACATGATGTACTTAGGCATTAGTGAGATTATGACAAACGATAGGGCACAATGGCGACAAAGGATCCATATAGCCAACCATACTATAGTGGGATAAAGGTTTGAGTGTTGTTCTTGTTGATGAAAGGTAACAAACTTCAGGGCCCTGTAGATTATGTAAGGATCATTTTTAGAGCATAACACTAGGGATTAAACCTCACCAAGGGAGGAAGGCATTCATCTGCATGCCTCTTGAGCACTGAGAATCCTCCATGGGTGCTTGTATCTGAAGCTGTGAGTGTTTTACAAAAGGAATATACCATGCAGCTTTCAGGTTCCGGCAGTGGTAGGTCTGGGCTGGTCACTTCATTTTGCTAGTAAAACAACAACAAATCAAATAAACAGAACAAATGGAACTGACAATGGGAATAAAAAATAAACAGGATCGAGTATATATAATGAAAAATGACTGGGGGATGAAAAAAATTACAAGAAGTTGGGAATAGAATGCACTGCATAATTTCAAATAACGTAAAATCTAGTATTAATACTCACATCATGTTCAGGTTGTAAGGTAATCTGTGCATAAACCTCATCAGTATCAGGCTCGGCCTACATACAAAAGTGAAACAAATGAGCACTTCATTAATAACATCAAGCATACAAGTTAGTTATGGGTTCTAACGATTCATTTGAAAAACAACATGCATAAGGATTCATATTTCAAAAAAGAGAGTAGTGGGGAGCTTACTCGAAGTTCAACATTGACTACCCTGCAAAGGATCTTTGAAGGAAGATCAAACAATGGCATCTGCTGGTCAAGCCCTTGATGGGTCGATGCCTCAAGCTATCAGAAAGAAGCAAAAAAGGGACTATTAAATTTATCCATCTATACTATATTAAAAAGGTAAACTTGGGTAGGTCAAAGTCCTCAAATATTAAATGAATTTGGGCTCTACGATTTCAATCCCTGAGATCTAACTTAAAGCGTATTTTTTAATACATAGTGCTAGCATATATATATATATATATATATATATATATATATATATATATATATATAGATATATAGGGTTATTTACCGGGACCTCCCCTCGAAGTTTGCATAGTTACATCTTGCACCTCTCTTCATAACATCCTTGCACAAAAGTAGCCCCTTCGAATAAATCTTCAGGGGGGTCTTTTTGTGCATGGAAGTTACGAAATGTAAACATTGAAGGGAGGTAGGTAATTGTAATTTTGAAAGTTAAGAGGGGTGCAAGCTGTAATTACGCAAACGTCTACTATATTAAAAAGGTAAACTTGGGTAGGTCAAAGTCCTCAAATATTAAATGAATTTGGGCTCTACAATTTCAATCCCTGAGATCTAACTTAAAGCGTATTTTTTAATACATAGTGCTAGCATATATATATATATATATATATATATATATATATATATATATATATATATATATATATAGATATATATATATATGCTAGCATTATATATATATATAGGGTTATTTACCGGGACCTCCCCTCGAAGTTTGCATAGTTACATCTTGCACCTCTCTTCATAACATCCTTGCACAAAAGTAGCCCCTTCGAATAAATCTTCAGGGGGGTCTTTTTGTGCATGGAAGTTATGAAATGTAAACATTGAAGGGAGGTAGGTAATTGTAATTTTGAAAGTTAAGAGGGGTGCAAGCTGTAATTATGCAAACGTCTCAAGGGTGAAATGTAGGCAAACCTTACACTGCATTTTTTTCAAGAGTCTGCTTCCGGGAGTCGAACCTGTGATCTCAAGGTCACAAGACAACACCATAACCTGTCTATATATATATATATATATATATATATATATATATATATATACATATATATATATATATGCATATACATATATATATATACATATGTACAACCCCGTATTCGCAGAGTAGGGTCCCCTCGGCAGGCGGAAAACCAGCTTTGTATTTTTAAGCTTTTGGAGTGGTTTGGCACTTTTGGTGGTCAATTTAGGACTAGCCCTTGTAATATAATAGCAGGGGGAGGAAAAATCTGCCTCCCCCCTCCCCTCTTTTTTAGGGGGGCGGGTGCGGCAAGTTGGCCGACACCCGCCCCAGCTTGGTAAGTACGAGGTAGGGGCAGCGAGACCGGCCTGCGGGCTGGGTCTCGCCCAGGCGGCCTGCCTGGCGGGCGAGACCGGCCTGCGGGCAGGGTCTCGCCCAGGAGGCCTGCCTGGCGGGCGAGACCGGCCTGCGGGCTGGGTCTCGCCCAGGCGGCCTGCCTGGCGGGCGAGACCGGCCTGCGGGCTGGGTCTCGCCCAGGCGGCCTGCCTGGTGAGCGAGACCGGCCTGCGGGCTGGGTCTCTCCCAGGCGGCCTGCCTGGCGGGCGAGACCGTCCTGCGGGCAGGGTCTCGCCCAAGCGGCCTGCCTGGCGGGAAAGACCGGCATGCGGGCTGGGTCTCGCCCAGGCGGCCTGCCTGGCGGGCGAGACCGGCCTGCGGGCTGGGTCTCACCCAGGCGGCCTGCCTGGCGGGCGAGACGGTCGGCGGCCTGGTCTCGCCCCGGCGGCCTGCCTGGCGGGCGAGACGGCCGGGTCTCGCCCCCGGCGGCCTGCATGGCGGGCGAGACGGCCGGCGGCCTGCTCTCGCCCCGGCGGCCTGGCTCTTGCCCCCGGCTTTAGGTTCCTTTGCGGGGTTTACCCGTTCGCCTCGGGTGTCCGGTGGGGTAGGGGGCATGCTTTTACCATTATACGCCCAAGGGTGGAATTACCTCTTTACCCCCCCCCCCCCGATGTGGATGTTTTCTATTGGCACAAGGCTTATCAGTCGTAGGGGTATTTCTGATCTTTTGGTCCATGGGATTTGGAAAACTATAAATAGACCCTTGAGGGTGCCTTGGAGAGCATTGCATCTTAGCCACAAAAATCCTTTTGCTTTCTTCCTCCAAGGCACCTAGCTCAGCATTGGCTAGGGAGGGGGAGACTTCAAAGGTCTTCCGGGTGTGAGGTGGGACCTCCGCGCTAGAGCCGGGGGTCTGTTCCTAGCTTCTTGATCCTTTGGTCTGTGACGTTCTCCTGAGTGTAGTAGGTGTGAGGTCACCCCTTTTTGGGGACCCCGAACTCCACGAGAGATCAAGTTTTTGGTTTCAACAATATATATCTATACTATATTAAAAAAAATATGATGGTGTGTCAATATCAATTAAATAAAAATTCATTCAAAAAATCTTGACCATTCATAATAATTTGATTAATATGAACCATTCATCATCAATCACCAATTCAATCATTCTCTCTCCTCATTCACTAATCTCATTAAAGAGATGGAGAGAGAGTGGGATGCATTAAAGAGATGTCATTCATTTTTTTTATTGAAGAGAGAAACAGAGGGAGAGAGAGGGAGAGGGAGAGGGAGAGGGAGAGAAGAGATTGAAAATTAATTTTTGTACATCAAAACATACATTTTTACAAAATAAAAATAATAATATTGATGTATATTTTTTTACGATCATTTTGAGTACTCAAATATATATATGTTGAGGGCGCAACCCGCCTTGATGCGGGCGTAGCTCGCAACAACGCATGGGGCACGGACAAAGACCGTCAGGGGCGGGCGAAGCCCGCCGGGGCCGGGCGAAGCCCACCGTCGTCGGTCAGGTACTGTCGCACTTAGTCATAGGAGCGGAGCCCCGTGTCGGGCACTCGTATAGTCATATATACAATGTTTTAAATATCGAATGTCGGACACATATCGGATTGCGTTTTAAAATGTCGGATGTCGGAGACATGTCGGAGATATTTTTAAATATCGTATTCCTGTATATTATAAATAAAATTTTTATTTAATGTATACTAACTATAATTATATGTTATAAAAATAGAAAAATAATATAACAAATAGATAAAAAATGAGTCGTTTATATTATGAAATAAATTAAAATAGTATGTAAGAAAAAATATTATTAACAAATACAAAATGATACATTGTAAAATATATTTAATACTATACACTAATTTTATTTTGATAACAATAAGTTTATTGCAAATAAAAAAGATTTAAAAGTTAAAAAATACTTGATTTATTATAAGTTTTTTCAAACTTATAAATTTATATTAAAAATATGAAACAATCACCAAATAAATGTATTAAATATTTTCTATTTTTTATAATATGAAATTAAAAATTTGTGAAATAATTATACAAAATTGATTGTAAGAATAAAACATTAAAAAATTGAAAAAATAAGTTTAATCGATTTAAACATACATAATATAGTATACATAATATAGTATCCATAGGTGATTTAAATATATGATATTTGTCTGTAAATATAACATAAAATAAAATATCGGGTGATATATTTAAAACTCGTGTCGGCTGATATATCGGAAAAGATCGGACATGTCGGCCTATATTTTACAAAATGACATAATCTATTATTTTGAGAAAAACATATCGTTTTTCTCTAAAAAATGACATGTCGCACAGTCCCTTCCCGTGCCAGATTTCCGGCGGCGCAGGTGGAGAAGGAGAGGTGAAAACATCACGCATTATTGGGAAATGCATGCAAGAGCCGCCTCGCATCCAGATATCTTCATCGTTATTCACCATTCCTAAGGCCGTTTCAGAGCTAGAGAGTATGTCAGAGGTTATGGATGAGTCACAATTAAGAGACTCTCTTCTGATGTCATCAGGCCTGTAGATCATTTTTTCAATAGTATTCCACCACAAATTGTAAACGATCCTCGGTACATGCCTTTCTTTAAAGACTGCATAGGCGCTATTGATGGAACACATGTGGATGCTCGAGTTCCAGCTGATCTACAGGTTTCCTACATTGGTCGACATTGCACAACAACGCAAAATGTGATGGCGGTTTGCGATTTCAACATGTGTTTCACTTTCGCATTAACAGGTTGGGAGGGTTCTACCCATGATAGCCGTATTTTCCAGAATGCTCTTACGGACACGAGTTATAATTTTCCTTATCCACCGTCAGTTGAGCCTTTTATATCTTCAGACCATTTCTTATTATGAATTCATAAGATTCACTATTATCTGGTAGATGCCGGATATCCACTTCAACGTGGTTTTTTAAAACCATATTCAGGTACACGGTATCATTTACCTGATTTTAGAAGGGGCAATCGACCTATACAAGGGCGCCGAGAAATATTTAACCAGGCTCACTCGTCTTTACGAAGTGTCATTGAACGTTCATTCGGAGTTTGGAAAAAGAAGTGGAAGATTCTCAGAGATATGCCAACATACGGTTTGTCAAAGCAAAGAGATATTGTGATTGCAACAATGACATTGCATAACTACATTCGCAGGCATCCATCCCGCTCAGACACTCATTTTCGTGCTTGCGATGAAGACGAGCAATTTATTTACCCGGCGGGCCTTCAAAGAAGAACAGGACAGATAAACGAATCCTCAAGTGGAGACCATGTTAGAGGCATTAGAGTAGGGGTCGATGAGATGGTGGCGTTGCGTGACTCCATTGCCGATCAGCTGCTCAGAGCTTGAACGTGTTTGTTGTTTCCGCATACAAAGATGTTGTATTTCGGGTTTGCAAAATTTTAATGTTTAACAGTATATTGGAGTATTTGGAGTACCTTTATATGTTTTAACTTGGCAGTCTGTTAGAGTATATTACATACATAATTTTTAAAAATTTAAGCCAATTTTTTTTAAAAAAAAAATCCCAAAACGCAACCGCAGTTTTGCCAAACAGTTCTCTGTTTCGAACAGATCTGCAAACGCAGACTAGCCAAACAGAACTCCGTTTCCAGCATCCAGTTTCCAACAGCTCCCTTTACAAACCTGCTTTTACAACAGCTCATTTTACAACCGCCACCGCTAAACCAAATGAAGCCTAAGACTCAGAGTCATGTTCCTCTTCTGAGAGTGAAGAAGTTGTTGCTGAAGAAGCATGTCTAATGGCTTTGGAAGCTTTCTCTGATGAAGAAGATCGAGTATCTTGTTTTGATGACAGCGATTTTACTTCAAATGATTTCAAAAAAGGGTTTAAAGATTTCTGCCAAGTTCAACTGGAATAAAAAAAACAAATAAAATCACTTAGAAAAGAAATAGAAAAACTAAGAAATGAGAAGCTTGATGAACTGCAAGTCCATCAGGACAATCAACTTAGAGTTGAAGTAGAAGAAATGAAACAACAAATTCATGAATTAATTTTAAAAAACAGATCCCTGAAAGAAGAGATGACAAAGACAAAAGCCTTTGAAGATTCCTTTAATGGTAGAAGTCAGAAGCTCAAAGGAATGAGAAGCTTGATGAGCAGCAAGTCCATCAGAACAATCAACTTAGAATTGAAGTAGGAGAAATGAAACAACAAATTCATGAATTAATTTTAGAAAACAGATCCCTGAAAGAGGAGCTGGCAAAGGCAAAAGTCTTTGAAGACTACCTTAATAGTAGAAGTCAGAAGCTCAAAGAAATTACAGAAAATTTCTTTGTGAGATTTAAGTATCTAGGATTGGGTGCTGAGCCAACAAGCTCATAAAAAGCTTCCAGCACACCTGCTTGGAGCCTTGTAGCTTTTGTAAAACTTAAAAGTAAACAACCAATAATAATAGATGAAAATCCTGAGAAAATCACAGTGTTTAATAGGGTTAGCTCATCCAACAATCGGGGTATCCTAGGAAAGAAGCCCATAGAAAATAAGAGCTCAAAAGTTAAACATTCTGAATACTTGGAACATGCATCGATTTCATCTCAACGCAACTCTGTGGGTGTGTCGACTTCTACTCAACACAACTATGAATCTGCGTTGACACCATCTCGACGGAACCTCATGCCTGCATCGACTTCTTATCGACGCAACCAGGCAATTGCGTCGACTTTTAGTCAAAGCAACTTCTCAGTAAGCAGAAATAACTGGAATAATGCTAGATTGTTTAATGACCATTTCTCTTACACATCTAAATGTTATTTTTGCAACAAACGTGGACATAATTTTGGAAGTTGTTGGTTGAATAGACCAACACTGTTTCATCCCAATAGATACCTTAAAAAGTCTGCTTATACTTTCATAACCCCATATAATGGTAGAAGAAAACGACATAAGGTAACCTGGATCCCAACTAATATTTAGTTGTTTATGCAGATTAGGAGTTGTTCATCCACAAACCAGTTGTGGGACTTTGGCAGTGGCTCCTCCAAGTATGACTGAACAAAAGAATCTGCTAGAATATTATAAAATTATTGATTCCTAAGGTAATATTTGATGACTCCAGCTGTGCTCAAAACAAAGGCAATGGTATGATCAGAATTGGAGACATCTTTTTTTCTAAAGTAGTTTATGTTGAAGGTCTTCAATATAATCTCATTAGCATTAGTTAGTTTTGTGATGGTGAATACAAAGTTGTCTTCACCCACAAATTATGCCAAATAGTAACTCTAAGTCAGATGCAATAGTGTTATCTGGCTATAGAAAAGGCAATATATGTAGTTGATTTCAGCTCAAACTCAAAGGAGTTCTATCTATTTAATTCTAATATAGACATAAATGAGTTTTGACATAGGAGGCTTGATCATTTAAATCATAAGACCACAATCAAGCTAATTAAGAACAATTTGGTTAGGGGCTTACCAAAAGGTAAGTATAGAAAAATAAACTCATGTAAAGTTTGCCAAATGCGGAAACAAATTAAATCATCATTCAAACCAATTGGTAAGAATGATTCTCTCAGAACACTACGTAATGCATATGGATCTATTTGGTCCAATCTTTACTCAGAGTTTAGGAGGGAAGTCATTTACCCTAATCATAGTGGATGATTTTTCTAAATTCAGTTGGGTGTTCTTTCTGAGAGCTAAATCTGACATCTCAAGATTTATTAAACAGGTTCAATTTGAATTCAACACTCAAGTTGTGATCAGAAATGACCATGCCACGGAGTTTGAAAATAAGTTAATTTGTAGATTCTGTGATGATGAAAGCATAAGGCAAAGCTTTTTCAACTCTTAGAACTTCTCAAAAAATGGGATAGCTGAAAGAAAAATTAGAACCTTAATTAAATCAAAAAAGATATTTCTGGCTGATTCAACCTTGCCTAAGTTCTTTTGGGCTAAAGCAGTTAACATTGTCAAATATGTTCTGAATAGAAGTCTCATCCATAAGACTAAGCTAATGACTCTCTATGAGCTTCTGAAGGGAAAGACATATAGTTTCAGACTTTAGGATATTTAGTTGGACTTGTTTTATATTAAACAATGGAAAAGTCATCTTGCCAAATTTAACAAGAAGGCTGATGACGTATATTTTAGGATATTCATCATCAGGCAAGGCATATATGTGTTATTATAAAACGACTCTCAAAATAGAAGTGTCCATGCATATAGTTTTTAATGAAGCTAATTCATTTTTCAATAGGGAGAAAACTTCCACCGAGATCATTGTTCAAAAAGAAGACTCTCATGTTGCTGAGTTAGAGCAACTATGCATCAAGAAGAGTGGTGAAGATTCGTCTAAAGAGCATTATCATCAACTGGACAGTGTTGATATTCCTTCTGAAGAAGAAGAATCTCATGAACTAGAAACACACAAGAAAATCTTCAGAATCAAGAACAAGTTGATGAACCTAAAATTGTTATTAAAGAAGAAGCTCCTAAAGAGATTGATCATACACTTGATGCAGGTAGAACAGATCCTGAGAGAGCAATTTTCAAGGATCACTCACATTCTCAAGTGATAAGAGATATGACTCTTGGAGTTAGAACAAGAAATCAACTGTCAACTGAGGCTATGTTGCATTACTTCTTTTCCCAATATGAACCCAAGAAGTTTGAGAAAGCAGACAATAATCTCCACTGAATTATTGCAATGCAGGAAGGGTTAGCTCAATTTGAAAGGAACAAAATTTGTACACTAGTCAATAAGCCTAGAAATTACTCAGTCATTGAAACAAAATAGGTATATAGAACAAGTCGGATTCCAATGGAGTAATAGTCAGAAACAAAGTCAGCCTAGTTACTCAGGAAATAAACAAGAAAAGGGAATAGACTACAATCAGAAATTTGCACCATTTGCCAGATTGGAAGCAATAAGGCTATTTTTTGCTTATGCTTCCTGCAAGAAGATCAAAGTTTACCGGATGGATGTCAAGTGTCTTTCTCAATGACATTCTCCAAGAAGAGGTTTATGTAAAACAACTTTATATTTTGTCAGTCCATATTTTCCCTCTTATGTTTTTAAACCGAATATATTACTGTATGTACTAATGCAAACTCCAAGAGCCTTTTATGAGATCTTAGCCACTTTTCTTTTAGAACACTCATTCATTAGAGGAAAAGTGAATAAAACACAATTCATAAGAACACAAACAACAACTGTTAATAGTTCAAATATATGTGTATAATATTATATTTGCCTCAACAGATCCAAGACTTTGCAAAAGGTTTGCTGATATAATGCATTCTAGATTTGAGATGAGTTGCATGGAGGAGCTATCATTTTTCCTTGATCTCCAAGTGAAACAAAATGATGAGGACATATTCATATCTCAATCCAAGTATACTAAAGAGCTTATTAAAATTTTGGAATGAGAAATGCTTTCATTATGAACTCATGACTACCAATGTTGTAATTGATAAGGATGAGTCAAGTTCATCTATTGACCCAAAGACTTATAGAGCAATCATAGACTCTCTCATATATCTAACAGTCGGTATAATGTTTACCACATGTGTGTGTGCTAGATTCCAGGTATAACCTAAAGAGTCACACTTGAGTTCTGTGAAAAGAATTCTGAGATATCAAAGGTTACACTTGAACTTGGCTTATGGTACCCAGCAGAATCAGAATTTGAGTTAGTAAGCTACTCAAATGCAGATTATGCTGGATGTAGGCTGGATAGAAATAGAATTTTAGGAACTTGTCAATTCCTATATGCTAGACAAATTTCTTGGTTCAACAAGAAGTAAACTTCAGTCTCTACTAAGGCTGAGCATATTATTCGAAACTCGAAAGTCGCTCGAAAATCGTTCGAAAATTGAGCTGAATCGGAATCGGTTAAAATTGATTCGACTCAATTTGAGTCGATTCAATTTGACTCGAATCTGATTTTGAGTCGATTTCGAGCCAGCCCTGAATCGCTCGAAATATGATTCGAATCAACTCGAATTAATAAAAATAATTATGTATTTATTAATATATTCCTATTTTAAGATTAAAAATAACAAATTTTAAAAATAAAAAAAATGAAGGCTTTAAGTGTTTCATTAGCTAAATTTATAGGTTTCCCAATTTAATTTTGAGCAAATTAGGAATAAAACGAAAAATTACTCAATTTCGAGCCGATATGATTCGGTTTCGAGCCGATCCAATTCGATTTCGAGCCCACTCGATTCGATTTTGAGTCGGCTCGATTCGATTTCGAGTCGACTCGAAATCGAGTTATTTCGAGTCGAGCCGTCTCGACTCGAAATCAATTTCGATTTCGAGTCGATTTTGAGCCAAGTTCGAGTCGAAAATTTCTATTTCAAGTCGAGCCAAAATCGCTCGAACTCGACTCGATATCAGCCCTAGTCTCTACTTCCACAGCTGAAGCTGAGTATATAGCAGCTAGAAATTGCTTCTCACAGATATTGTGAATGCAGAATCAATTAATGTACTACAATTTTTCTATCAAAAGCTCAACAATATTTTATGACGGCTCAAGTGCAATTTCAATTGCCTCTAACGCTATGTTGAATAGCAAAACAAAACATATAGAAATTATTTGCCAATTTCTTAGGGAAAATGTAGAAAAGGGGAAAATTTCCCTTCAATATGTGTCCATTGAAAATTATTAGAAAAGCCCATGTAAAAGGCCCATTTGGTGGCCCATTTTTCCTCTCCTTCTTTAGTCCCACATCATGTATAGGATTTATTCTTCTCTTTTCTCTCCTATATATTTGTATTCTCTCCTTGTATTTACATACTGAAATAATACATACAAGCTTTGGGCTCTTCCAACATGGTATCAGAGCCAGGTTGCGTCTAGCCGCGGACTGCTCCTCTGTCCGCCCGGTCTCCTGCGGACTGCCCCTCTGCTTCTGTCCGCCCGGCTACCCTGCGGACTGCATTCCTGTCCGCTCCGGTCTCGTGCGGACTGCCTTCCTGCATCCGCTCCGGTCTCGTGCGGACTGCCCTTCTGATTCCGCTCCTCTTCTCTCCCTCCGTGGTTCCACCCTCCTCAGGCTTCTTATAGCCATCTTCTGCTCTGACTCGTGGGGCCCACCTCTCTATCCGCTCCGGACGATCATTCCTGTCCGCTGCGGGCTCTGCTTGTATCCGCTCGAGCCTCTTTGCTCGCAGACTGCTCCCTCTAGCTTCTCTCTCTCTCTCGCTGCGGGCTCTGCTTGTATCCACTGTGCTCTTCTCTTCCAGCGACCTGCCCACAGTTCGCCGCGACCTCTGCCGCGACCTCTGCCGCGACCTGCCCCAGTTCGCTGCGACCTCTTGCGGACTGCTCCTGTCCGCTGCCGCGACCTGCCCCCAGTTCGCCGCGGCCTCTGTCGCGAACTGCTCCAGCTCTGCTCTCACCAGCTGCGATCTGCTCCACTGAGCTGCGACCTCTTCCAACTCGCCGCGCTCTCCTCTCGCGGACTGCTCCTGTTCGCCGCGGCCTCACTCAACTCGCCGCGACCTCCAGACCGCCGCGACCTCCAGACCGCCGCGACCTCCAGACCGCTGCGGGCCCTCCTTTCTCCCACTGCTTGCCGCACGGGTTGTTCTCTCTGAGCCCTGCTGTCTGCTGCTCTTCAGTCGCCATGTCCTCCAGCGACTCCACTACCGCTCAACCCCCTGCCGACCACGTGGCTCCTCTCGAACTCCGAGATGAGCTTCGGATTACTACTATTTCTCTCTCTGGCAAGGCCAACTTCATTCCCTGGGTCCACTCTGTCCGTCGGGTCTTACAGGCCAAGGGTCTTGCCCGTCACCTTACCCAGGGCCCACCAACTCCTTCTACTGATGATTGGCTCCGCAATGACGGTCGTGTCCAGACCTGGATCCTGAACTCGGTCGAGGGTGAGCCGTACCAGATGATCATGTATCATGAGACTGCTAAAGCCATGTGGGATGAACTTCATTCGCTGTACTCCGGGAAGGACAGCCTTCAACACCTTTTTGACATCCTCACTGATCTTCAAGCCTTGGATGTTGGCAAAGCTCTGGACATGACCTCCTTCGTGGCCCGTGCTAAAACTCTCACGGAAGCCTGGATTCAGCACCAGCCCGCGACTACTGATCTCGCTGCCCAACGCGCCCAGAAGGAGGCTGTTTGTATTGCTATGATTATGGCTCGCGTCCCGCCACACCTACACAGTATTCGGGCCCAGGTTCTGGCTTCACCCACTACCCCTTCTTTCTCTGATGTCTGCTCGATGTTACTTCGCGTACCACCTCCACCGGAGGCTCCTGCACCACCCTCGCCGGCCCTTCCTCCTTTACTCCCACAACCCTCCTTTCCTCGGGGTGGCCGTACGGGCTCTCGTGGGCGGGGCCGTGGTGGCCGCGGACGGCCCAAGTGCACCTACTGCGGCCGGGATGGCCATACTGAAGCCGTTTGTCACAAGAAACATGGCTACCCCCCTCGCCCGCCTACTGCTGCTGTTACCGATAGCTCTCCTCCGACTGGTACGGATCTTGAGGCTCTTCGCCTTCAGCTGCAACAACTCCAGGGGCTCCTCAACCCCCCTTCTGCTTCCCATGCCTCCACCTCCCATGCAGGTATTGTCTCCACCTCCGCTGCAGGTACTGCCTGTCTCTCTTCCAGCTCTCGCTGGATCCTGAACTCGGGAGCCACCCACCACATCACTTCCATACGGCCGCCCCAGTTCTCTGCTGCTGCTCACCCCCCGTCTATTATTGTGGCCAATGGTGCGCTTGTCCCGGTCTCCGGCTGCGCGGATCTCCTCCTTCCTCCCTCTCTCTCTCTTCGCTCCGTTCTTTATGTGCCAGCCTCGCCTTTTAATTTACTCTCTGTTGGTCGTCTTACTACTGATATGAATTGATTTATCACCTTCACCTCTTCTGGTTTTTTGATACAGGATCGGCAGACGCGGATTACCATTGGTAGGGGTCGGCTGCAGAACGGGTTTTACCTCCTCGATGTCTCTCCCACATCCCTTTCCTCCGTTTCCTCGTCTGATTGGCATTGTCGGCTTGGGCATGCCCCTCTACCTATCCTGCAGAAGGCGCTTCCCGACCTTTCTCTTCCTGGTTTTAAATGTGATTCATGTATTATTAGCAAACAGCCTCGCTCTTCTTATCCAGCTCATTGTACTAGGAGCTCTGCTCCATTTGATTTAATACATTCTGATATTTGGGGACCCTATAAAGTTTCTAGCATTTCTGGTTATCGTTATTTTCTAACATTTATTGATGATTACTCTCGTACTACTTGGTTGTATCTCCTGCATGATCGCTCTGAGCTTCCTCGTGTCTTTCAGGCGTTTGTGTTAGAGACTCGTACGCAATTCTCTACCACCATTAAAACTTTCCGCTCTGATAATGCACGGGAATATACTAGCCACGAGTTTGTCACTCTCTGCGCAAACTTCGGTATTGTTCACCAGACCTCTTGTCCCTACACCCCTCAACAAAACGGGGTCGCCGAACGCAAGAACCGCCACTTGCTCGATGTGGCTCGCTCTCTCATGCTTCACATGCACGTTCCCAAAGTCTTCTGGAACTTTGCGGTGTCCACAGCATGTTTCCTTATCAACCGTCTCTCCTCTCCCGTTCTCCAGAACGCTACCCCCTTCAGCCTTCTTTTTCCCTCCACACCCGCCTTCCCCCTCACCCCCCCGGGTTTTTGGATGTACATGCTTTGTCCATAACCTGGGCCCCACTCTTGACAAACTGGATCCCCGTGCGGGCAAACACATTTTTGTCGGCTACTCCCGTACCCAAAAGGGCTATGTTTGCTACTCTCCGGTCACCCGGAAGGTTTCTGTTTCGGCTGATGTTACTTTCCGGGAGGATCAACCCTTCTTCCCTCCTCCTTTGCCACCACTTCTACCACCACCTCCTACAACACCCTCCCTTCCCCGGCCAGTGACCCACGTCCACTCACCTCCCACCATCCCTCCGCCTCCTCCCACCGTTGACCCTCCTCGACCCCCAGTTATTCGGGTCTATGCTCGTCGCCCTCTTCCTCCCGTTGCTCCTCTGCAGTCGGCTTCGACCTCGGCTTCTCTGTGTTCTGCTGCTCCGGTGTCGGCCTCTACCGCTCATCCAATGGCGGATTATGTTTCTCTCCATCGCCTCTCTCCACCTCTTCAGCCCTTGGCTACTTCGCTCTCCTCGGTCTCTATTCCTACTTCTGTCCAGGATGCTCTTCAACATCCTGGGTGGCGTGCGGCCATGGAAGAAAAGATGGCTGCTCTTTGGGCCAACCAGACCTGGACCCTGGTGCCCCTTCCTCCCGGCCAGAAACCCGTTGGGTGCAAATGGGTTTTCGTCATTAAACATGCTCCTGATGGGACCATTGATCGCCTCAAAGCTCGGTTGGTTGCTCGTGGCTTCACCCAGCAACCGGGGCTGGACTATGACGAGACCTTCTCTCCGGTCGCTAAGCTCAACACGGTCCGCATTCTCCTCTCTGTGGCTGTCCATCGCCAGTGGCCCTTGTTTCAACTCGACGTCAAGAACGCTTTCCTGAACGGCGACCTTCAGGAAACGGTTTACATGCAACAACCTCCCGGGTTTGAGACCACGGGGGAGTCACGGGTTTGTCATCTTCTCAAATCTCTATATGGTCTCAAACAATCCCCTCGGGCATGGTTCGACAAGTTCAGCAAAGCTCTCCGGGACATTGGCTTCACTCGCAGCTCGGCTGACTTCTCATTGTTTACTCGTCACCAAGCCACTGGTACGGTTCTCCTGTTGGTATATGTCGACGACATCATTATTACTGGCAGTGACTTGGACGGCATACAGGCCGTTAAGCTACATCTGAGCTCCGTCTTCCAAACTAAAGATCTGGGTCCTCTTCGGTACTTCCTCGGTCTGGAAGTGGCCAGACGGTCAGATGGGTTGGTTCTCTCTCAGCGCAAATATTGCCTGGATCTTCTTCATGATGCAGGCTACTCTGGTTGCAAACCTATTAACACTCCCATGGATGCAAATCACAAAATATGTGCTCAGGGCTCAGATTCTGATTCGCTTCTACCAAATCCAGAATATTACCGTCGTCTCGTTGGGAAGCTTATCTACCTAACAGTTACAAGACCTGATATATCTTTCGCTGTGGGACTTGTGAGTCGCTATATGCACTCTCCTCGAAGCTCTCATCTCCAGGCTGTGGAACGCATTCTCAGATATCTTAAGACAGCTCCTGGCCAAGGACTTGTATACAAAACCTCATCTTCCATTCCTACACTAGTGGCATACTCTGATGCCGACTACGCTGGCTCCCTCGACGATCGACGATCTACTAGCGGGTTTTGCACTTATTTTGGAGGACATCTGATTACTTGGCGAAGCAAGAAACAAGCGGTGGTTGCTCGATCCTCAGCAGAAGCAGAATATCGGGCAATGGCTGTTGTGGTCTCTGAACTCACATGGATTGAGAGTCTCCTTACCGACCTTGGAGTTAAACTACCTTCACCAGCTCTCCTCCTTTGTGACAGTCAAGCTGCCATACATATTGCCAAAAACCCGGTCTTCCATGAAAGAACGAAGCATATTGAGGTAGATTGTCATTTCATCCGAGAGAAAGTCCACATGAAGAAGATCGAGCTCAAGCATGTTCCGGGTACTGAACAGGTTGCTGACATCCTCACCAAGGCTCTACCTAGTACCCTCTTCTATCAGTGCCTATCCAAGCTTGGCGCATACGACTTGTACGCTCCAGCTTGCGGGGGAGTATTAGAAAAGCCCATGTAAAAGGCCCATTTGGTGGCTCATTTTTCCTCTCCTTCTTTAGTCCCGCATCATGTATAGGATTTATTCTTCTCTCTTCTCTCCTATATATTTGTATTCTCTCCTTGTATTTACATACTGAAATAATACATACAAGCTTTGGGCTCTTGCAACAAAAATAAAAAGGGTAATATCTTCACAAAAGCTCTTGATGAAGTTAAGTACAAGTACTTCATAAATGTATTGGGAATGCTTGATGATGTACAATAAAACATATTATAACATGTACAAAACATATTTTATATAAAATTAATTGCTGGGAAAAACAGCATTTGACTAAAAAATTTTCAAGTCTTTATTTAACGAGACATCGAATAGAAATCGACGTAAATCGATTTCTAGTCAAGGCAACGTCAATAGCGACAGATTATGAAGAGTCTGAATCTATTCGAAGCAACATCGATATAAAATGACGCATGCGTCGACAGAAGGGCAGATAAAGTAGAATCAAAGCTACGCGAATACAAGTCGACGTAATGTCGACTTCATAAACGCGCATAAAATTCTTTTGTTAGATGGATTTTCAGCGTGCAACATCGATAATTTCCTAAAATGTGTCATCATGTACCCTAATTTTCAACATATCGTCTATTTAATACTAGCTCTTATGTTATATTTATTATTCTTTCAAACTCTTCATCTTCCTCGCTCGAGTCTCTGTTGTTCTTGTTCTCTCCTGTTTGTTGAGCGTTTTTGCAGGTTCATCGATGGCACCGAAGACCAACTTATATAAAAATTAAAAAATAGTATTTAATTACATATATAATTAATTAAATATTAAAATCTGATATATGAAATATCCTCAATATATCCCCGATATATAAAAAATTAGAGAATGTCCTTCTTAGATTGTTTAACCCGCTGTCTGATTACTGAACTTCACTTCTAGAGCTCTAGGTGGCCAAACATCATTATTTCCTAATTTATTTTTTTGAGCCTCGTCTTCTTAGTCGATAAGATCAACTTATCACTGAGCCTATCATCTCTATTAGGTACAAACATCTCTACTAGTATTAGTTCCAAACTCAAGTTGGCATCTCTGCATTCCCTTGAGTTTATGAGGGGTATTAACATGGTTAGTTTATTAAAATTCCTGTTATCGCTATTGTCAGTATATTTAGCTTATTAGTGTCATTAAGAACTCATATTCCTATGGATTGTACTCAGATGATTTCTTTATTGGAGGTGCAAACTTTATGAGATGGAAGTGATAGCATTTGTGTCAAATGTTCAAATTGACGTTGATGGATCAATGACATGAAACATCACTGGAAAGAAAGTAAAGATCAATGCTGAGATGATACAATAAAATTTTGAACTCCCTTCAGGTGAAGAAGCAGCAGAGTTGTCTGACAAAGAAATAAAGAGGTGCAGAAATTAAGAATTTTTTAATGGAAAAATCAATTCATCTGAAGAAAAATACCAAGTCCTGACTGACATTGTTGAGAAAGTATTACTATGCAAAATCTCTGCCCATGATGTTATCCCTAAAACACAGTTGCACCTAATAGGGGTGCTTATCCTGGAAGAGAAGATCACCTGGGGGAGATGTCTTCTAAAGATGATATCCCAAAAGTATACATTAAAGGAGAATGTCTATATGACATTCATGAGTCAAATACTAAGGCATCACTATCCTGGACCGTGTAAATCTATAGGAGTGAATATTCCTCCAAGAAAAAGGCTAAAATTGCTTTTTTTTCAAAATGGACCGGGTAGATCACTATACAGGAGTCTCAAAGAAAATCTTCTCCTCCTCTCTCTCTTCAAGTTAATGTTCTCTTTTCTCCCATTTTAGAGCCATCCACTACTCCAGCCAGGCACTTATTTCTTTGTCTGTTATTCAACCACCATCATCATCTATTCCCCCAACAATATCTCCTCACAATCTCATTCCTGCTTCCTCCTGCCTCCTCTCCTACCAATCTACATTCAATCCTTCTTCAAGCAGTACATATTGCCTCCATTACCATATCCACTCTTCTGATTGAGCATACTTCTAAAATACAAACAATCTTTTATCATATGCAATCTCAGCTAGATGAGGTTACTGTTTCTGTGCAATTCATGCAATCAAAAGTGTCTTCCTCCATTCTAACAAAATTATGCTTCACCTCCCATATCAATGAGGTTAACAAGGGGGAGATTCAAGAAGAAGATGAAGAATTAGAGGTCTCATCCTTCCTATAAAGGCCAGACTCATTCAAGATTGCTGGGAATGAAAATGTTTTGATGGATGTTGATGCTGATCGAAAGGTTGCACTCAGCCAGAGGGAGGTTAAAGAGACAACTACAGTTCAAGATGAGATGGTTGCACACAGTTAGGGGGAGTCAACTGCTGCTTCAACTCAAGGGGGAGCTTAAGAAAAAAGAAACTTATGAAGAGAAGACACCATTGGTGTTTGCCAAAAGAGTTGTAAAAGTGAGATATTCTAAAAGAGGAAACCATACTCAACATTCTAAGAAGGCTGTACAGGTACAACATTCTAGAAAGAGGAAGTGTCTTTCAAGGATGTGCAGACTCGGCAAGTTGAGGATGTGATAAAAATAAGCAAAGGAATTTGCAGAATCCCTCCAATACCTTGGCCAAAAGATCCAGTAGATAAAAGAAATAAGAAACAAAAGCAATTTGTTGCTTCTAAATTCCTGAAAGGTAAATCAGTGATCAGTTCTGATGGTGTCAATGAAGAAATTTGAAGAAATGGTGCTGAACTAAATAAAAGGGGCAAGCATCTCAATGAGGTATATCCAAATTCTCTAAAAGACTGGGAAAGTTTGGTTGTTTTGGATTTCCCTCACGAACGGCCGGTCTATTGGAAATTCAAACACTTATTCAATTACTCTGAAAGGATTACGGACACTATTGGTCAATCTCTACAACTATCTGATTGACATGATTACTTCAGAAAATAATATTCAAAACAACTGATCTTACAAACAGTACAGTAGCATTCAATGATTATTTCAAATAAATTCTATCCTGGAAATATAAGTTGCTCGGTTGCTATAAGTTCTTGGTTGTCTGCTCATGTTTTGCTTTTTTTTGTATGTCAATGGTGTAAATTGTTTGTTTTCTTGATTCCATTATTCTGTAAAATCAAATTGAATGTGATGCGGAGCAGAGACGAGCACGAACTTTGGGCCCATTCAGGGCTGATTTGTAACACACTAACCAAGTTTGACAGGAATCAGCAGTCCGGTCGGGTCCGCGATTACATGTAAACTAAGATACAGTATATAAACTGGTATAAAGCTAGTAAAAGAAACAAAGGTGCTGAAAAGAAATACATACAACGAAAAGGTGAAGTAAAACTATGGGTAAAAGTGTAACTTGACAAACAGCATCCATAGAGCCAACTAATAGAGAAAAATAATACTAAGGAACAGAAATACCAACAACTGATTTAACTGAACCATCACAGTGAGTAAAGTACATCAAATTCAAATGTATGCAAATAGAAAGCAAAGTACAACAACAGTAGTACAACTGAATAAACAGACGACTAAAAACTGAGCCGCCTATCCTAAGCGGATCCCCTGACCTGAGCCCCTTGTAAAAACAAATTTTACATGGGTCAGGCTCACTGAAGAGTAAGAAAACTACGCCATCCAACAATACTTAGTTGAAAAAAAATATTTTTAAGTGATTAATACATGAATTAAGTTATGCATCATTCCCTAAAATAAATCTTGATACTTAGGTTCATGATCTGACATGAAACGACTTATAGTGTGATCTGTCACACTAATCTCTGAATTTTCTAAGTTGTGATTCCTGAAGATTTGAAATCACGATTTTTATGAGTATCCACTCGATTCAACATTTCTTTGGTAACAGTTGCCGCTAAGGGCGACTAGACACCACTAATAACTGTGGTCTAAGGGGCAAACCTGATGGTGCCCTAAACTGAGTGTCCCTCAAGTGGGTCACTAACTCCTATCTGACGAGTGTCATATTTGTAACAAGGGTCATCTACCCTGAGTTTGCGATTATGTAGTGGCTTACTGGCCCTGAAATATACGGTGGGGAGTACCCACCAGCTACACGGGGTGAACCTTCCTCGCTACTTTTTGCATAGGTTTATACTAGAGTTCAATGAAGTAATTACGAAGTAGCGCTCTAGTCAAGTATACTGTACTTAGGATCTTTCAAGACATTGCATCGTCTGATCGCTCTAAGTGTTCACCTACCCCGCTATCTCAGTTCTAACTACAAGAACTTGGAATTTCTATATGCGTACTCAAACTTGATTTAGCATGAAAAGAGGTCTACAATGCTTAACTAAAAGGGAGTCAATTTTCTTACAGTGGCGTTTCGTCGTTCGTAAACGCGGCGAGGCGTCATGTTTCTCTATTCCAAAGATCTGATCACTAAGCACTCCTCCAATCTGAAATCACAGGAGGGATTAGGGTTCATACACACAATCTACTTTTTGCATAGGTTTATACTAGAGTTCAATGAAGTAATTACGAAGTAGCGCTCTAGTCAAGTATACTGTACTTAGGATCTTTCAAGACATTGCATCGTCTGATCGCTCTAAGTGTTCACCTACCCCGCTATCTCAGTTCTAACCACAAGAACTTGGAATTTCTATATGCGTACTCAAACTTGATTTAGCATGAAAAGAGGTCTACAATGCTTAACTAAAAGGGAGTCAATTTTCTTACAGTGGCGTTTCGTCGTTCGTAAACGCGGCGAGGCGTCATGTTTCTCTATTCCAAAGATCTGATCACTAAGCACTCCTCCAATCTGAAATCGCAGGAGGGATTAGGGTTCATACACACAATTTTATATATATAACCCTAGGGTAGAGGAAGACATAAGCGATTCATCAGGAAAACTCAATGAAAAACTCATTACCTTAACCTCAGGGCAAGGGTTTGCACCAATATCGAACAAGCCTCAACACCCGGAAGAGCTAACCCCAAAAATTTCTGAAATCGCTAAGGGATTAGGGTTAAGTCGCGATTAAGGAATGAAGAAACCCTAGAGTTGAAGGAGGAAGAGTAAAACGCACTTACCGCTACCAAAAATGGTGATTCAGAAGCTTTTCCCCCGGCTAGGGTTGATAACGGAGTATCTCCGCGCTAGAAAATGAAGAGGGAGGGTCGCCAAGGTCTGTGGTGGAAGGAGGAGCAGCCGGTGCCGGATTCCGGCGCGACGGGAGCGGTCGCCTAGGGCCTGGTCACCGATTTCGCCGTGCGGTTACGGGAGGCGGACTGCGGCTTGCGGGAAAGGAAGAATCGGGTTTCACGGGATTTAGGGGGGGACTCCTTATTTGGAACGGTTGGGTTGCGATTTCTTAACCGTGAACCGGGTTTTATAAGGTAGGAAACCCATTTTTAAGACTTTGGTCTTAATAAATAAAGTGAAAATCGTCGCGACCGCTACGGCTACTCGTCATTGAACACTAACTCTTAATTATCTGCTTATCTTGTATAATAATTTAATTAAACATAATAAATTGTTACCTTATCGGTCGTCGACACAATCAATTTTGTTTGTGATCAAGCCCTGAGATTGATTTAAATGCGACGTCAAAATCTGGGATATTACAAATCTTGCCTCCTAATAAATTTTTGTCCTCAAAAATTGCAAACGTACCTGAATCAAAGAGAAACGCATAATCTTCATTGCCACGGAGTTCGTCCTCTCTTTCCCAAGTATACTCTGGTCGACCGCAATTCATCCAAAGGACTTTAACCATACGGATCTCATTGTTTCTGAGTTTCTGAATTCTTAAGTCTACTATTCTGACTGTTTTAACACTGATGCTAAGATCTGATTCGATGGGTGGCTTTTCGGTATTGATGATCTGACTGAGATCTTTAACTGCTCTCCTCAGGTAGGAGACGTGAAATACATCATGTAGACCACTCATTTCCTATGGCAAGGCCAACCTATATGCAACCTCGCCAATGTGTTCAAGTACCTCGAAGGGACCAACGAATCTGGGAATCAATTTCTTCAACCGCTTAATACGAGAGACTCCTCTAACTAGTCTGACCTTCAGATAAACGTAATCTCCAACACTGAACTCCACTGACTTGTGCTTCTGGTCATAATACTTGGCATGTCTGTCCTGAGCAATCCTCATACGCTCCTGAACGAGTCTGATTCGGTCCGTGGTCTTATCTATCCATGATTCTTCAATGGAAGCTCTCTCTTCGCTTTCTGCCCAACATAAAGGTGTACGGCAACGTCTGTCATACAACGCCTCGAACGGTGCCATGCCGATACTCGTCTGGAAGCTATTGCTATAGGAGAATTCTACTAAGGTAGCATAATTCTCCCATTTGCCGCCAAAATCCAAAATACGCATGCGAAGCATGTCTTCCAAGGTCCTATTAGTACGCTCTGTCTGACCATCGGTCTGGGGGTGGAAAGTTGTGCTAAACTTCAACTGTGTACCCAGACGCTCGTCGTTCTGGGGGTGGAAATTTGTGCTAAACTTCAACTGTGTACCCAGACGCTCGTGAACATACCTCCAGTCCTTGGCGGTGAATCAACCATCTCTATCTGACACTATGGACTTCGGCACGCCATGAAGTCGGTCTATCTCATCCACATACATCTAAGCTAACTTTGGACCCTGGTCGGTCCTCTTGTTGGGAATAAAATGGGTCACCTTGGATAACTGATCCACGATCACCCAAATCAAATCATTCCCACTCTGAGATCTAGGGAGGTCATGCACAAAATCCATAGAGATGTCTTCAAAATTCCACTCTTGGATAGGAAGAGGTTGTAGCTTGCCTCCAGGTCTCTGACACTCCGCCTTAACCAACAACCAAGTCTCGCACCTCCCTACAAAGTCTGTGACATCTCCCTTAAGTCCTGGCCACCAAACTGACTTCTTGAGGTCTGCGTACATCTTTGTGTTGCCTGGATGAATGGAGTATTTGGAGTTGTGAGCTTCGTATAGTACGTCCTCCCGAAGATGGCTAACATTCGGGATGCACACCCTACCATCAAACAATAGTAAATCCTAACGAACACTGAATTTCTCCTTCTGACCTGCCTGAGTCAGAGCCCAAGTTTCTGACATCTTTGAATCCATAGATAGAACTGTCGTGATCTTATCCTTGATATCACATGTAATTTCTATCCAACCCAAACTTGCAGGCCCAAAGCTAGAGCGTGACACTATTCAGATCTCTAATCTCTCTAACTCTTGCACCAGCTCCTTCTGCTGAGTAAGGAGAGAGTAACTCGATCCTCTACGACTAAATGCATCAGCCACAATATTCCCCTTCCAGGGTGGTACTGGATGGTCACATCATAGTCAGCCAAAAACTTGAGCCACCTACACTGCCTCATGTTGAGCGTCTGCTGCTCAAAAATGTACTTAAGGCTCTTATGATCTGTGAAGGCCTCACACCGTACACCGTAGAGGTAGTGCCTCCAAATCTTCAAAGCGTGGATGATAGCGGCTAACTCCAAGTCGTGCACTGGATAATTTCTCTCGTGGTTCTTCAATTGTCTGGACGCAAAAGCTATAACTTTTTCATGCTGCATGAGAACACATCTCAGACCCTGGCCTGAAGCATCACTATAAATCTGAAAGTCATCTACGCCCGAAGGAAGACTTAGTACGGGTGCATATGATAACCTGGTCTTCAACTGCTCGAAAGCAGACTCGCACTCCGATGTCCAACTAAAAGTTCTCCCCTTCCTGGTGAGTGTAGTCAAAGGAAGGGCTATCTTCGAAAAATCATAAATAAACCTCTGGTAGTAGCCTGCCAAGCCGAGAAAACTTCGGATCTCTGTTACCGACTTCGGCCCTGGCCAATCTCAGATCGCCTAAATCTTATTTAGATCAACCGCAAGTCCCTCCTTACTAATCACGTGACCCAAGAATGCCACTTCTGGAAGCCAGAACTCGCACTTAGCAAACTTAGCATATAACTGATTCTTATCCTGCTGAGCTGGTGGTCCACCTTGAGGCCGCTTGGCGCGGAAACTATCGCGCCTCTGCACACGCTGTTGATCCGCTTCTAACCTTCGTGCCGTATCTACCAACTCCTGTAATCGGCGTTGAGCATGGTCATCAACGGTTGTCTCAATGAGTCTTGTAGGCCATCCACAAAACGGCTGCACCTCTCAGCCTCATCTCCCTGCATCGCGCCCGCATAGTGAGATAAGTGAGTAAGTTCTCGCTCATACTCAGCCACTGACTTATCCCCTTGGAAGTGCCTGAGATACTTCTCTTGGAGACCTCGTCGAGCAGAAGTGGGCACGAACCAGCTCGCAAGAGCCCTAGAAAAATAGCCCCAAGTAAACATATCTGTTGTACGACCTGGCAAGGAAAATGTCACACTATGTCATACTATAAGTTAAAACTTCCTTATAAACGAGGAAATTTAACTTGAAGCCTTACCTGCAGGGTCATCTGTCAGATACTTATCCCACCAAACCTTTGTCTCACCCCGTAGAAGGAAAGCTGCCAGCTGAACCTTTTATTTTTTGGACATGCCATGACATTCAACAAATCTCTGGTGTTCGCGATCCAGTCGTCGGTGTCCATCGGGGTTCCATCTCCACTATAGTTGGAAGGGTGGAGATCTCTAAAATCCCTCAAGTAACGGTCCAGACCGACCTCCACAGCTACAGGTGCAGAGACTGGTGCTGGAGCGGGAACCGGAATCCCAGCAGCCAGCCCTCTCTGAAACTCCAATAATGCAACCGCTACTTCCTTGGCAATCTAGGCTGCCAAATCAGTAGGTTATACTGCTGCTGGTGCGGGTGGCGCAGGGGGCGCATTAGCATCACCCATTGCTGAATTAGGAGCAGTACTCTGACGTGAGGGTTCCCCTGGTTCGCTGTCTAGAGGTGCCTAAAGGACAAAGAAGATGGGATTATTAGTCTTGGATAATACAACAGAGAATTACATTACCGAAAGTATTTTTCATATACTAGCAACGCTAAAAGTTGGATAAACTCGATGACGCCTCTATCGAGAGTCTAACTCTAGCGCAAATCTATGGCTCTGTGAATTTACTGGGTCCAGGGATCCTAAACCTGCCTCTGATACCAATTTGTAACAATCTAACCAAGTTTGACATGAATCAGCAGTCCGACCGGGTCCGCGATTATAACTAAACTAAGAGACAGTATATAAACTGGTATAAAGCTGGTAAAAGAAACAAAGGTGCTGAAAAGAAATACTTACAGCGGAAAGGTGAAGTAAAACTATGGGTAAAAGTGTACCTTGACAAGAAGCATCCACAGAGCCAACTAATAGAGAAAAATAATACTAAGGAACTGAAATACCAACAACTGAATTAACTGAACCATCACAGTGAGTAAAGTACATCTAATTCAAATGTCTGCAAATAGAAAGCAAAGTACAACAACAGTAGTACAACTGAATAAACTGACGATTGAAGACCGAGCCGTCTATCATAAGCGGATCCCCTGACCTGAGCCCCCTGTAAAAACAAATTCTAAATGGGTCAGGCCCACTGAAGAGTAAGAAAACTACTCCCTCCAGCAACACAAAATTGAAAAAAATATATTTTTAAGTGATTAATACATGAATTAAGTTATGCATCATTCCCTAAAATAAATCTTGGTACTTAGGTTTATGATCTGACATGAAACGACTTATAGTGTGATCTATCACACTAATGTCTGAATTTTCTAAGTCGTGGTTCCTGAAGATTTGGAATCACGATTTTTATGAGTATCCACTCGATTCAACATTTCTTTGCTAACACTTGCCGCAAAGGGCGACTAGACACCACTAATAACTGTGGTTTAAGGGGCAAACCTGATGGTGCCCTAAACTGAGTGTCCCTCAAGTAGGTCACTAACTCCTATCTGAGGAGTGTCATATCTGTAACAAGGGTCATCTACCCCGAGTTTGTGATTATGTAGTGGCATACTGGCCCTGAAATATACGGTGGGGTGTACCCACCAGCTACACGGGGTGAACCTTCTTCGCTACTTTCTGCATAGATTTATACTAAAGTTCACTGAAGTAATTACGAAGTAACGCTCTAGTCAAGTATACTGGACTTAGGATCTTTCAAGACATTGCATCGTGTGATCACTCTAAGTGTTCACCTACCACGCAATCTCAGATCTAACTACAAGAACTTGGAATTTTTATATGTGCACTCACACTTGATTTAGCATGAAAAGAGCTCTATAATGCTCAACTAAAAGGAGTCAATTTTATTACAATGGCGTTTTGTCGTTCGTAAACGCGGCGAGGCGTCATGTTTCTCCTTTCCAAAGATCTGATCACTATGCACTCCTCCAATCTGAAATCGTAGGAGGGATTAGTGTTCATACACACAATTTTATATATAAAACCCTAGGGTAGAGGAAGACATAAGCGATTCATAAGGAAAACTCAATGAAAAACTCATTATCTTAACCTCAGGGCAAGGGTTTGCACCAATATCGAACAAGCCTCAACACTCAGAAGAGCTAACCCCAAAATTTTCTGAAATCGCTAAGGGATTAGGGTTAAGTTACAATTAAGGAATGAAGAAACCCTAGAGTTGAAGGAGGAAGAGTAAAACGCACTTACCGTTACCAAAAATGGGGATTCAGAAGATTTTCCCCCGGCTATGGTTGATAATGGAGTATCTCCGAGCTAGAAAATAAAGAGGGAGGGCCGTCGGGGACTGTGGTGGAAGGAGGAGCAGCCGGTGCCAGATCCCGGCGCGACGGGAGCGGTCGCCTAGGGCCTGGTCGCCGATTTTGCCGTGCGGTTACGGGAGGCGGATTGCGGCTTGCGGGAAAGAAAGAATCGGGTTTCAAGGGATTTAGGGGGGGGTGGCGCCTTATTTGGAACGGTTGGGTTGCGGTTTCTTAACCGGGAACTGGGTTTTATAAGGAGGGAAACCCATTTTTAAGACTTTGGTCTTAATAAATAAAGTGAAAATCGTCGCGACCACTACGGTTACTCGCCATTAAACACTGACTCTTAATTATCTGCTTATCTTGTATAATAATTTAATTAAACATAATAAATTGTTACCTTATAGGTCGTCGGCACGATCAATTTTGTTTGTGATCAAACCCTGAGATTGATTTAAATGCGACGTCAAAATCCGGGATATTACATGATTTGGCGACTTACCATATATGGCGTGCCCGGATCGACGATCGGACTCCGCCGATGTGTCCGGATCCGCGTCGCGAGTCAAAAACATATATTAGTTTATTATTTTTGGTTCATTAATCATGTATTTTAGTGGCCTCTCCCACCGACCAATCATAGTCGTTGAATGTGATGCCCTAGTCTTTCTTCTATTATAAATATTAGTCTAAGATGCTGAACCAAGTCATTGTAGAATTTGGAGAAGTATAATCCCGGATTCCAGCGATCCCTCCCCGATGCCGACGTCGTGGAGCCGTAGGTGATGACTCCTAGGCCTCCAAACTCCTCTCTAAGGTAATCCCTACCCCCACCTTCGTTTTCCACCCCTCATACTCCACCTCCAGCCACTGGAATCCCTCCAAAATCCCCCTCACTGTCGCCGGCCTGCAGGATTCCAGCAAGCCGCCCACCCCCACCCCCCCTTTTTTCCTGTACCGCCGCCCAGCTGCCCACCCTCAGCCTACTGTTCCGCCGCCCCCTCCCTCTCCAGTCCAGGCCACCGGCCTCCTTACCCTCACCCCAGCCCACCGCCGCTCCCCCATACCAAAATCGGCCACTCCAAGGGCCCTTTTGCCCTAGCCGACTACCCCCTCATCTCCCCTCCTTGGATCCACTACCAAATAACCTTTATTCTCTAAATCACGCTAGATCTGAGAATTTCAGCCCTCATTCCGACATTTGCCTCCACCCTTATTACCATATTTTTTGGGCCCTCTCTTACACATTGGATCTACCCTCCCCCGGACCGGATCAACTTATGCGTGGCCGGATCCACCGTTTTATTGTCCGTTTTCACCGTTTACCGTCGAGGACAGTCACCGCCGCCGTCGCCCCGCCGCCGGTTCCATCTCCGATCGCCGGTCTACACATCCGGACCTCAAATTCTTCAGTGTCTCGGTTCAGCCCTCTACTTTGTGAGCTTTTATAGTATTGTATTACTTGACTCGACATTTTCCATTTAGTGATTTGCTATATTTTGCTGTGATTCTTGTATGTGGAAATTTGTTTTGGTACACTAATAATTTGCAGGAGTAGACATTCGTCATGCGCTTCGCTTTGGACCTCCGAGCGGAGGAAGCAATTATAATTTGCTAAAATTAAATATTTGTGTGGTGCTGAAAATTTAAATTGCTTTAATTTATTCGTCAAAATATCGATCATTACATGGCACGTATGTTTGAAATAGCGTGTCACCCTTGCACTACCACCTAGAGTCGTAGGTTTTGTGCACCAGTTGCCTACCCCTACATCATTTTGGTATCAGAGACAAGGTTAGGTCATTTGCATGTTTCGTAGTGGTAGGTTTTAAAGAGTTTTGGGTTCATTTATTTCTAGTTATAGTTGTCGTTCGCCCGCTTTATATGGGTATCCTGAGTCTACCTATATCCGACCTCATAGAGCCCTTTTAGAGAAACCTTCATGTTATCATTATGATTATCATCGTTCCCCGCACACCATCCCTAGAGATCGTGTCGACTACTCGACACAATTCCATTATGCTAAATGTGATCACCACGACGAGAGGTCTTCACGTCTTCATCATTACACCTCTCCGCAACATCATGATGATCGAATTGATTATCGTTCAGGTAATCGCCGCTACACATCTCATCTAAGAGAGGAACCTGGGTTTGGATATGAGCGACCTCCACTGCACGTTCACAGGGCTCATACGCACCCACGGGCACAATCTGATTATATTAGGAACTACCGTCTAGACGACCCTCAGGAACCCTATAGAGGTCACCATCGGCAGGATCACAGTACATGTCAAGAACCTTTCAGTGTTCCACCAATAGAGTTACCTGAGGTTGAATTTTTGCGATCAGTTCTTGACCGCTTTGATCTCTTAAAAGCTCAATTTGATCACCTAAGATCTACATTACGAAAAAAGCCTTGCGATTTGGGTCAAGCCACCGATGCGGCGAGTAGTGTTCCCACCGAGATAAGACACCTGACATTGGTTTTGATCCTTCTCAGTTTGATGAGATTCAGTGCTCATGTGATCTTGAGGTTGAATCTGATCATGACCTTATGATACAGGTGGAGAGTGATACTAGCATGACTAGTGAGCGTGGTCACGTGAGTGAGGACGAGTGACCTAGTGGCGTTGTGATGGTATACACATCATTTTCACCTCACCAAAAACTACACCTAGACCTAGTGTCCCCTTTGAACAAAGACAGTTCTCAACACTATACGATTGACCCACACTTAGTCTGGGCACCACCTACTCTTCTCTTAGTACTAGCTCGAGTCACTTCACTATTGAGAGTCGAGAGTATAGTGTTGACTTCATCATGGCTGCCTCACCCACTTACGAGGACGCTACCTCTACCAGTAATACTCATCTGAGGGACCTTCAAATTATTAATGACATCATTGTTGAACCTCCAGATAAGACTCCTGATGAGTCACTACTCCCTTGGGAGGTTCATGAGGCTAGCGTTGACTTTGTTAAGGGTGTCATACTTGTTCCCATAGACACTACTGTTATTGGTGCCCTCCTCGTGGTGGACTATCCTATCATTATCGACCTATTCGTGATCAAGTCCCCGAAAGGCTCATTTGACAAGCCTTCCCTCCTACACTTGAGTGATGAATCGTATATCCGCACGTGATGACTTTTGGTATACACACCTGGTGAGCCACCTGATGGGCTATATCATTTGAGAGATACCCATCACACCAGAGCTCTGCACTATTTTGTCACCATCTATGTCGTCCCACGGGCGATGACATCGGTCACCTCAGATTTTTCTATCGACCACCCGGTAAGCCTCCTGATAGGTCACCCCATGTTAGTAATATCCAAGTCATTACCGGGCCTTCCCTTAGGAAGTGTGTCGAGTATGTTATGCTCTATGTGCATCATTTGTTTCATTTGCATGAGTAGGTTGGGTCACTTGTTCATCATTTGCATGCATTACACAAGTCGGTTCGCATACGAGTAATAACGAGCAATAAAAACTATAAAACTCTTGCGGATCAGCGAAGGCGAGAGTAAGTATTTAATGAAGTCGAGGAAGTAGTGGTACGAGTCCGCCCTGAGAGGCTCCTCTCGAGGCCTACCAAAAATTTAAGCATCAGGCGAATGGGTCTGTACTCTATTATTAGTCGTATTGGGGCAAATGTCTACCGGCTCGATATCCCGGCTAGTATGAGAATTCATCTTGTGTTTAATGTCGAGGATCTGATGTCGTACTATGAGCCTCACAGGTATGTGGGCCTGAGCAGTGGAGATGTCCAGCCTCCCCCACCCCCACTTTCATTGCTTTACTGCTCTCTTACCCCACCTACGTCTGATGGCCACCACAGTCCGCCCAGTGCAACCACCCACCCACCTGGGGACTCGTCTTCTCTGGTTTCACCACCGGCACCATTGATCGCACTGGGATCCACCACTCGAGAGATGAGCGATGAGAGCATCACAGAGTTCAAATTTCACCAGCTTGTTACTACTTCAGATGGGTCGCGTTGTCGCTACTTGGTATATTGGCGGCGCCGCACCGACGCAGTTGACGCTTGGATACTTGCAGCAGAGCTTGATCGATTCTCCCCAGGACTTCGACTTCAGCCTAACAATCTCCATTCACCGAAGATAACAGCTTTTCAGTCAGGCGGAGTTCATTGGCGAGGACACTCCTCCGCCAACGACACTTTGACGACTTCCGGTCGACCTCTTCGAGTTGTACCTGGCATTCATCGAGAGAATTATGATCTCAATTCATCGGGAGATGAATTCTTTCAAGCCGGAGAGATTAATGCGAAGTAGAGACGAGCACGATCTTTGGGCCCATTCGGGGATAATTTTACCATATATGACGTGCCCGGATCGACGATCGGACTCCGCAGATGTGTCCGGATCCGCATCGCAAATCAAAAACATATATTAGTTTATTATTTTTGGTTCATTAATCATGTATTTTAGTAGTCTCTCACACCGGCCAATCATAGTTGTTGATTGGGATGCCCTAGTCTTTCTTTTATTATAAATATTGGTCTAAGAGGCTGAACCAAATCATTGCAGAATTTGGAGAGCTATAATCCCGAATTCCAGCGATCCTTCCCCGGTGCCGACGCCGTGGAACCCTAGGTGACGACTCCTAGGCCTCTAAACTCCTCCTCAAGGTAATCCCTACCCCCACTTTCATTTTTCACCCCTCATACTCCACCTCCAGCCGCCGGAATACCTCCAAAATCCCCCTCACTGTTGCCGGCCTGCAGGATTCCAACAAGCCGCCCACCCCCATTTTTTCATGTACCGCCGCCCACCATCAGCCCATTGTTCAGCCGCACCCTCCCTCTCCAGTCCAGGCCGCCGGCCTCCTTACCCTCACTCCAGCCCACCGCCACTCCCTCATACCAAAATCGGCCACTCCAAGGGCCCATTTGCCCTAGCCGACCACCCCCTCATCTCCACTCCGTGGATCCACTACCAAATAGCCTATATTCTCTACATCATGCTAGATCTGAGAATTTCAACCCTCGTTCCGACGTTTGCCTCCACCCATATTACCATTGTTTTCTGGATCCGCTCTTACACATCGGATCTACCCTCCTCCGGCCCGGATCTACTTATACGTGGCTGGATCCACTGTTTTATTGTCCGTTTTCACCGTTTACCACCGAGGACAACCACCGCCACCGTCGCCTCGCCATCGGTTCCATCTCCGATCATCGATCTACACATCCGGACCTCATATTCTTCAGTGTCTTGGATCAACCCTGTACTTTGTGAGCTTTTGTAATATTGTATTATTTGACTCGACATTTTCGATTTAGTGATTTGCTATATTTTGTTGTGATTCTTGTTTCTGAAAATTTGTTTTGGTACATTAATAATTTGTATGATGAGACATTCGCCGCGCGCTTCGCTTTAGCCTCCGAGCGGAGGAAGCTATTATAATTTGCTAAAATTAAATATTTGTTTTCTATTTAAATATCTGCGTAGTGCTGAAAATTTACATTGCTTTAATTTATTCGTCAAAATATCGATCATTACATTGCATGTAGGTTTGGAATAGTGTGTCACCCTTGCACTACCACCTAAAGTCATAGGTTTTGTGCACTAGTAGTCTACCCCTACATCAGAAAGTCTTGTAAAATTAGATAAACTAAATAGTGGGAGATTGTTGGGAAAACCCTATTAAGGCTCTGTTTGGCTCAGCTGAAGCGATTGGAGAAGCTGCTGATTTGCCGAGTGGTGGGAAAATCTGCTGATTTGCAGCGACTGGAGAATCAGTTAAACTGTTTGGAAGTTCTACTTTTTCAGTGTTGTTTGAACAGATAATCTGTCAAAATTGTTTGGCAGAGTAGCTGTTCCATAGCTTATTCAAAACAAAAGTAAATGTTATCAGAATTTCAAATTCTAATGTTTTGCAAAATACTAATATTACATAATAAGAATGTCTAAACTTCAAAATAATAAACATAAGACAATATTTTGGTTGCATCATTGAATCCATGCGCTAGTGCACCGATGATATTTATCTGCACAATGCAAAAATATATGATCACTGATTATGATAAAAATATGTACTACTACAAAATATTGTACCTGTGATCGTTTTGTAGCTGATCGACTATAAAATCTCGTAATGCAACCATTTCATTAGCTCCAACTCCTTCAATTGTTACCGGATTAATATTTGGGTTTGGCTTTGTATTTGTGGTTTTTCGGTTCCGAGTAGCTCGAAGCTCATACGTTTGTTGATACACAAAGTTAGCATCCATATCACATGCATTAAACTCACGATCCACACGTGAGGGGTGCCTCCGAATATAATTATGTAGGGTCATTGTTGCCACCACAATAACGCACTGTTTTGAAAATGTGTATTGTTGCATTTTTCTCAGTATGCCCCACTTCTTCTTCCAGACTGCAAAGGTTCTCTCGATCACACTACGAAGTGATGAGTGAGCCTTATTGAAAATTTCACGCCGTCCTGTAACTGACTGATTACCCCTTGCAAAATCAGGTAAGTGATAGTGAGTCTCCGGATATGATTTCAAAATTCCTCGCTGAAGTGGATATCTAGCGTCCCCCAAGTAATATTTGTCTACATTACGAACTTATTAAATTTAAAATGAAATGCATTTGTAATATATTTTGACTTTCAAAAAGGTACGTAGCAGGAGGAGGGTGAGGAAATTGACAAGCTAGATCATTAACTGCACGTTGAAAGATCCGACTGTCATGAGCTGAACCTTCCCACCCTGGGACCACATAAGTAAAGCACATATCGAAATCGCATATTGTCATTATATTTTGAGTTGTTCTACCATGACGTCCTATATATCGCACTTGATCATCCACCGGAACACATGCATCTACATGAGTTCCGTCTATGGCTCCAATACAATCTTTAAAGTAAGGCATGTATCGATCATCATTCAAGATTTTTGCCGCTATATTCAAAAATTGCACGTCTATTGGTTTTATCATATTAACAGCTAGAAAAGTCAATGCTTCAAGACCTATTGCAAATAACATACTTATTGTTTCGGTGGAATGCTGGAAACGCTCACTTGTCAACCTCATTGACCCTTTTATGTGCCAAAGTATATATGATAATAGCCAATACTGTACAACCTCGGGCTCGCAAAGAGCCCTCAAGAAGCAAACGGAGCGAGAAAGGCAAAGGGGACTAGGAGGGCCCACTCGCAAGCGGCGAGATGATGGGCTCTCCAAGGGGCAAAACGCCCCGTCTAAAAGCGAGAGGGCCCCAGAAGCGAGAGGGCCCCAGAAGCGAGAGGACCTCCAAAGGCGAGAGGCGCCGGCGAGACGGGCGGCGGGTCCTTCTCGCCGGCAGGCCCCTTTCCTCTCGCCAGGGGGGGGGAGAGGGTTTTTTACTCTTTCCTATCAAAGCAGGGGTTTTTACTCTTCTACCCCGGGTATTTTTACCCTTTTACCCTTGGTGGGCTGCGTATAGCTCCTCAGAACAGCGGAGTTTGGCTGTTGGCAGGCCCAGTCAAGGGTACCCCAGTAATTTCAGGCCGGAGCAGTTTTGTTATTTGCAGTTCCAATTCTGAAATCTATAAATAAGCCCATAGGGGTTCTTCAGAGGAGACCCTTTTTTCAGACTTAGGAGAGGAATTGACAGTCTTCTGAAGAACTCCAAGCCCAGCTTTTGGCTTTGGAGGGGAAGCTCTCTGTGACCTTCCGGGTAAGCGGTGGGACCTCCCTGTTGCGGCTTTGGGCCAGTTTGTTCTTAGTCCTTCACGACCAGTCGGAGGTCGAGCTTGGGCCTAGTAGGTGTCGGCTACGCCCCAATTTTGTGAACGCTTGTCGGAGTCAAATTTGGGCTTCAACAGTTCTGGTGCGGTGAGCGTGGAAGTAGCCGGTTCAAGAAAAGTTTAAGTTTGGTCCTATGACAGGAGGCGAAGGAGAAGGATCTGGTTCTGGAGGTTCCCCCTCCCAGGTAGAAGAGGCGACGAGGAAAATGCTGGAGGACTTCAGGCGAGAGGTCATGCAAACTATAAGCTTGGCCTTCTCGGCAAGGAGCGAGTGGGCGACACCTCAGGTTCCAATCGAGGTGGTCCCGCTTTTAGGCGAGAATGCCCCAGGCCAGCGCCCGGGAAAGGAGGTCCCCACAGAAGCTGGCGAGAGGGACGTGGCGGCGCGAGAGCTCTTCCCGGGCCAGCGTCCCGGGAAGGAGGTCCCGGCAGAAGACGGCGAGAAGGAGGCAGCTGTGCGAGAGCTCTTCCCTGGGCACGGTCTCGCAGATCGGGCCAGCCAGCCGAGGCCGCGGGACGTGCCCTCTCGGCAAGCAGTCGGCGAGAGCCCGTTTAGTGAACTTGTCATCTCGGCTCCGGTGCCGGAGGGGTTCCGGGAGCCCGACATGTCCTACTACTCAGGAAAGGATGATCCGGTGCAGCATGTGCAGTGGTTTGAGGATGTGGTTTCGATCAGACAGATGACGGATGTGTTTAAGTGTCGACTGTTTGCCATCACCTTGAAGGAGAAGGCGCGAGATTGGTTCCACCAGTTACCGGCAAGGTCGATTTATTGCTTTGAGGATCTGCGGAGGGGTTTCTTATTGAGGTTTTCAACATCGAAGAAGCGTAAGAAGGAGGCGGAGTGCTTGTTCTCGGTAAGGCAGAGCCAGGATGAAACGTTGGGGCACTACGTAGATCGGTTTCAGGAAGAGATCCTCCAGGTTCAGGAGGTCCCTGGGTATACGCTAATGCTTGCATTCACCCTGGGACTGAGGCCAGGTTTCTTCAGCATGGAGTTGAAAAGGGTGCCCCCCCTCTCCTTTGAAGAGCTTATGGAGAGGGCGGCAAAGGAGACGGATTTCGAGAGAGCCAATCCGGCGTTTGCAAGGAAGTTAGCCAGGTTGGCGGAGGATGATGCAAAGGAACCAGGAACAGGGAAGCAGAGGGAGCAGAGGGAGCACAGAGAAGAGAAGAGGAGGGAGGAACCCCGAGGCCAGGGGCACCAGGGGCACCAGGGACAGAATCATCGGGGGGCCCGAGAGCCGAACAACCGGATAGGTTGGAGGCCTCATGAGGGTCGCCCCCATGAGTTGGGAGGAGGCTTCCAGGGAAGAGATAATTTCCGAGAACCAAGGAGGTTCGATCAACCGGCGTGGAGACAGGGAGTGAGGGATCGTTTTCAGCATCAGCAGGAGGCAATGGGGATCGGTCGAGGGAGAGGAGCTCGAGGAGGAAGGAGAGGAAGAGGAGATGGAAGAAGGGGTGGGGTGGCGTTGCCTTTCTGTGATTTCCATCAGGAGAGGGGTCACGCTACAGCCACGTGCCCAGAATTTTTGGAGATGAGAGAGGCCAGAGGTTTGAGGAGGCAGGATCCGCCGGTAAGGATCGAGGAAATGCAGCCGGGGGAGGCGGAAGATAGGTGTGAGGACCGGGTGGATGTGGGAACCCGGGGGGGTATCGGGGCCATCCATGGGGGGATTGGGATCGAGGCCACCCGGAAGGGGAGCTTCCAGACCATGTTCCGGAAGGGGGTAGCCTCAACCTCCCAGACTCCACCCCCGCTAGAAAAAATCACCTTCTCTTCAGAGGATATGCCGGAGTACGAGGACCCATTCTGCGACGCCTTGGTGATCCAGACGGCGGTGGAAAACTTTACGGTCTCCAAGATCCTAGTGGATAACGGGAGCTCCGTAAATGTGATTTTTAAGAAGGCCTTCGATGAGATGCGGGTGGAAGCCAAGAGGGTTTTGGCCTCGGATGGACCGTTGTTCGGGTTCTCCGGGGAGAGGAAAGAAGTGGAAGGGGGAGTAGGGCTGCACGTGAGGTTGGGGGGCGTATCACGGAACTGCCGGTTCGTGATTGTAGATGCCCCGAGCAGCTACAGCGCCATCTTTGGGCGACCCCTCATCAGCGCCTTTCGCTGCGTCCCCTCCTCGTTCCATCAATGTCTCAAGTTTAACAATGGAGGGGTGCAGGTCAGGGTCAGGGGAGATCCAAAAGTGGCGAGGCAGTGTTACGTCACGGCGGTTAACAACATATCTTGGATGGCAGAGGCGGAGGAGTTGGAAAAGGAGATGGCGGCGCAAGAAGAAGCCTTGAGGGAAGAGGAGGTGAGCCCAGAGGAAGCGAGAGGAGGAACCAAAGAGGAAGTCGGGGAGGAGGAGACTGAGAAGCAGAAAGGAGGTGTGCAGGAGGCGCAGGAGGATGTTGAGGTCGAGCAGCAACAGGAGAGCCCGGAGGGAGGAATGGAGATTGAGGAGGAGCAAAGGGGAGAAGACGTGCAGGAAGTCAGGAGGAGCGGAGAGTCGGAGCCACGAGAAAGAATGCAGGAGAAAGTGGGAGAAGAAGGGGCAAAGGAGGAAGCCCGAAGGGAGATGGAAATTGAGCAGCAGCAGGACGAGGTGATAGAGGTTGAGGGAGCAGGAGGGGAGGAAGAGATGGAAGAAGAAGCAGGGGACGGCTGGGAGCAGTCGCGGTTGGAGGTGGCCGAGGAAGTAGTAGAGGTGGAGGTCCGCACCAGCCAGGGGCAGGTACGAAGGGTACGGATCAGCGGGGGCTTGAGTCCCGAGGACCAGGAGCGGATGCGGACCTGCATCCAGAGCAACATCGACGTCTTCGCTTGGAGCGCGGCGGACATGCCGGGCATTGATGCGGACGTGGCCTGCCATCGCCTAAATCTGGACCCTCGGACGCGCCCCATACGCCAGAAAATGAGGGCCATCGCCACCAAGCTGGAGGAGCCCATTCGAGAGGAGGTCAAGAAGCTCCTGGAGGCGGGCTTCATCTCAGAGATCCAGTACCCAGGCTGGATCTCCAACGTTGTAATGGTGAAGAAGGGGGGAGGAAAATGGAGAATGTGTATCGACTTTTCGTTATTAAATAAATCATGCCCTAAAGATTGCTACCCCCTACCTCGAATCGACGCGCTGGTTGATTCAGCCGTTGGTTTTTCTGTTATGAGTTTTCTGGATGCTTTTTCAGGTTACCATCAGATCCGGATGCACCCTCCCGACGTCAAGGACGTCTCCTTCATCACAAGGGAAGGGTGCTTTAGTTATAACATGATGCCCTTTGGGTTAAAAAACGCGGGAGCGACATACCAACGAATGATGGATCGAGTTTTCCAGGGTCAGAGGGGTCGGAACCTAGAAGTCTACGTTGATGATCTCATGGTAAAGAGCAAGGGGGTAAACTCGCATGTCCAGGATCTGGAAGAGACGTTCGCCACCTTGAGGAAGTTCAAAATGAGGTTGAACCCCCTGAAATATGTTTTCGGGGCCAGTCGTGGGAAGTTCCTTGGGCACCTTTTGACCCCGGCGGGAGTAGAACCTAATCCTGATAAAGTAAAGGCCATCCTGGAGCTGGAATCACCTAGAAACGCTAAGGAGGTGCAGCGCTTGACTGGGAAGCTGGCCGGCCTTAGCAGATTCCTCTCCAGGTCAGGAGAGAAGTGCTCGCCTTTCTTTAAAGTGCTACGAGGGAATCAGAGATTTGAATGGACAGCGGAGTGCGAAGAAGCTTTTCAAGAGCTGAAGGAGCAACTCTCCCGGGCTCCTCTGCTTCAAAGCCCTAAAGAGGGGGAAGATTTGACCCTGTACCTAGGAGTGGGGGCGGAGGCGGTGAGCTCCGTCTTAGTCAGAGAAGAGGGAAAGAAGCAGCTGCCCATTTATTATGTTAGCAGGATCCTAAGGAAGGCAGAGCTCCGCTACCCTATCCTAGAAAAGCTGGCATACGCCTTGGTTGTTTCGGCCAGGAAGCTCCGGTCATATTTCCAGGCCCATTCAATTAGAGTGGTAACAGACCATCCTCTCCGAAAGATTTTTGAAGGAGTAGAGCACTCGGGTAGGCTGGCCAAGTGGTCTGTCGAGTTGAGTGAGTTCAATATTTTGTTTATACCAAGGCTCTCCATTAAGGCACAGGTGGTGGCCGACTTCTTGGCAGACTACGTCGCGGAGGATGGGGCCGAGGAGCCGCAGCGGCCAGAGGCATGGAAGATCATGGTCGACGGGGCCTCGGGAAAGCACTCCCTTGGAGCGGGGGTGGTACTAACGAGTCCTCAGGGGGTGACCATAAGACAAGCGGTCACCTTGCATTTCCCCACAACCAACAATCAAGCAGAGTACGAGGCAGTGATAGCCGGCCTTCGCCTGGCCAAGGAGCTCGAGATCAAGGACGTTGAGGTTTTCACGGACTCATTGGTGGTGGCGTCTCAGATACGCGGAGAGTTCGAGGCGCGGGAGTCCACCCTTGTGAAATACTTGTCCAAGGTAAGGACGATCATCGGGGGGTTCCGGACGTTCTCCATCCAACACGTCCCCAGAGAAGAGAACACGACTGCCGATCAATTGGCCAAGTTCGGACCTTGGGAAGGGGGTGCCCTCACTGATTTATTCCACCCAGCGATTGAAGAGGGGGAGCTAATGGAGGTGGATCGGCGGCCCTCGTGGGTAGATCTCTTCGTTACCTTTTTTCTGACTGGAACCCTCCCTGAGGGGGTCAAAGAGGCAAGAATCTTCCGCCATAAGGCGGCCCACTATCTCATGCATGAAGGAGGATTGCACCGGAGGATGCTTTCGGGTCTCCTGGCTCGATGCGTGACGGAAGAGGAGACCAGACACATTCTGGAGGAGGTGCACTCCGGGGAATGTGGTAGCCATTCCGGAGGGAGGACATTGGAAGCAAGGGTGGTCAGGCAGGGGTACTTCTGGCCCACCCTGAGGAAGGACGCGACAGAGTTTGCGAGGAAGTGCCAGAAGTGCCAGCTCTACGCCCCCCTCCAGCTCTTGCCGGCTCAAAGACTCCGAAGCATCACAGCACCATGGCCTTTCGCCATTTGGGGAATGGATCTGGTGGGGCCTTTTCCTCCAGCTAGTGGGCAAAGAAGATTCCTCCTGGTTATGATAGATTACTTCTCCAAGTGGCTGGAGGTTAAGGCGCTAGCAAAGGTGACCTCTCAAGTCATCAGGAACTTCGTCTGGGGGGAGATCATTTGCAGGCACGGGCTGCCTCAAGCCATCGTCACGGATAACGGCCCCCAGTTCGCTAGCGAAGAGTTCATCAGCTTCTGCTCTCAGCAGGGCATCGACCTCAGGTTTGCCTCTGTCCACCACCCCAGGAGCAACGGTCAGGTGGAGGCGGCGAACAAGATTATCGTTAACTTACTAAAGAAGAAGGTAGAGAATCTGAGGGGGAACTGGGTAGAGCAGCTCCCCTCGGTCCTGTGGGCTCTAAGAACAACCCCGAACACGGCCACTGGTGAGACCCCTTTCAAACTTTCCCATGGATGTGAGGCGGTACTACCAGTGGAATTCGAGGTCCGATCCCCACGGGTCGCGGCTGCAGGTGATGGGGACGAGGCGTGGAGGACGGAAAACGAAGAAGGCCTGCGCCTCTCACTAGACCTTACAGAGGAGCTGCGAGACGTAGCAGCCATCAGACAAGAGGAGATCAAGCGTCGAATGGCAAGGCACTTCGACAAACATATCAGGATAAAGCAATTCGCGGAGGGAGACCTAGTGCTAAAGAAGGTTGATGCGGCAGGGAGGTCCGCCCCGGTGGGAAAGCTCAATCCAAATTGGGAGGGACCTTATATTGTCGAGAGGGTGTTGAAAGCGGGGGTTACTACCTCCAAGATGTGGAGGGTAGGACCTTGAACCATTCCTGGAGTGGGGATGACTTAAAACGCTTCTACCCATGAAAAGGGAGAGCGGTAGATGTGTACTTAAAGCGTGATCAATATAATATATTTCTCAAAACATCTCTTGTCTTTGCTTATTATGACGCCCTAAAGACAGGATCAAGAGATCTTCATCGGCACCCCGAGCTCGGCTCGGCGCCAGGTAGACCCGCTGCGCAGGCTCCCATCTAGCTGGCAGGTCCGAAGGCTCGCCTGTGGGGGATAGGTTTTGAGTTGAGATCTTCATCGGCACCCCGAGCTCGGCTCGGCCCCAGGTAGACCCGCTGCGCAGGCTCCCATCTAGCTGGCAGGTCCGAAGGCTCGCCTGTGGGGGATAGGTTTTGAGTTGAGATCTTCATCGGCAGGTAGACCCCGCTCCCATCTAGCTCGGCTCGGCCCCAGGTAGACCCGCTGCGCAGGCTCCCATCTAGCTGGCAGGTCCGAAGGCTCGCCTGTGGGGGATAGGTTTTGAGTTGAGATCTTCATCGGCACCCCGAGCTCGGCTCGGCCCCAGGTAGACCCGCTGCGCAGGCTCCCATCTAGCTGGCAGGTCCGAAGGCTCGCCTGTGGGGGATAGGTTTTGAGTTGAGATCTTCATCGGCACCCCGAGCTCGGCTCGGCCCCAGGTAGACCCGCTGCGCAGGCTCCCATCTAGCTGGCAGGTCCGAAGGCTCGCCTGTGGGGGATAGGTTTTGAGTTGAGATCTTCATCGGCACCCCGAGCTCGGCTCGGCCCCAGGTAGACCCGCTGCGCAGGCTCCCATCTAGCTGGCAGGTCCGAAGGCTCGCCTGTGGGGGATAGGTTTTGAGTTGAGATCTTCATCGGCACCCCGAGCTCGGCTCGGCCCCAGGTAGACCCGCTGCGCAGGCTCCCATCTAGCTGGCAGGTCCGAAGGCTCGCCTGTGGGGGATAGGTTTTGAGTTGAGATCTTCATCGGCACCCCGAGCTCGGCTCGGCCCCAGGTAGACCCGCTGCGCAGGCTCCCATCTAGCTGGCAGGTCCGAAGGCTCGCCTGTGGGGGATAGGTTTTGAGTTGAGATCTTCATCGGCACCCCGAGCTCGGCTCGGCCCCAGGTAGACCCGCTGCGCAGGCTCCCATCTAGCTGGCAGGTCCGAAGGCTCGCCTGTGGGGGATAGGTTTTGAGTTGAGATCTTCATCGGCACCCCGAGCTCGGCTCGGCCCCAGGTAGACCCGCTGCGCAGGCTCCCATCTAGCTGGCAGGTCCGAAGGCTCGCCTGTGGGGGATAGGTTTTGAGTTGAGATCTTCATCGGCACCCCGAGCTCGGCTCGGCCCCAGGTAGACCCGCTGCGCAGGCTCCCATCTAGCTGGCAGGTCCGAAGGCTCGCCTGTGGGGGATAGGTTTTGAGTTGAGATCTTCATCGGCACCCCGAGCTCGGCTCGGCCCCAGGTAGACCCGCTGCGCAGGCTCCCATCTAGCTGGCAGGTCCGAAGGCTCGCCTGTGGGGGATAGGTTTTGAGTTGAGATCTTCATCGGCACCCCGAGCTCGGCTCGGCCCCAGGTAGACCCGCTGCGCAGGCTCCCATCTAGCTGGCAGGTCCGAAGGCTCGCCTGTGGGGGATAGGTTTTGAGTTGAGATCTTCATCGGCACCCCGAGCTCGGCTCGGCCCCAGGTAGACCCGCTGCGCAGGCTCCCATCTAGCTGGCAGGTCCGAAGGCTCGCCTGTGGGGGATAGGTTTTGAGTTGAGATCTTCATCGGCACCCCGAGCTCGGCTCGGCCCCAGGTAGACCCGCTGCGCAGGCTCCCATCTAGCTGGCAGGTCCGAAGGCTCGCCTGTGGGGGATAGGTTTTGAGTTGAGATCTTCATCGGCACCCCAGCTCGGCTCGGCCCCAGGTAGAGCTCGCTCCATCTAGCTCGGCCCCTGTGGGGGATAGGTTTTGAGGTAGACCCGCTGCGCAGGCTGCGCAGGCCCATCTAGCTGGCAGGTCCGAAGGCTCGCCTGTGGGGGATAGGTTTTGAGTTGAGATCTTCATCGGCACCCCGAGCTCGGCTCGGCCCCAGGTAGACCCGCTGCGCAGGCTCCCATCTAGCTGGCAGGTCCGAAGGCTCGCCTGTGGGGGATAGGTTTTGAGTTGAGATCTTCATCGGCACCCCGAGCTCGGCTCGGCCCCAGGTAGACCCGCTGCGCAGGCTCCCATCTAGCTGGCAGGTCCGAAGGCTCGCCTGTGGGGGATAGGTTTTGAGTTGAGATCTTCATCGGCACCCCGAGCTCGGCTCGGCCCCAGGTAGACCCGCTGCGCAGGCTCCCATCTAGCTGGCAGGTCCGAAGGCTCGCCTGTGGGGGATAGGGTTGGGTCAAGCTATCTCCATCAACATCAAACTGACAAGGCAGAATTCATTTTGGCGAAATAGGGTGAGAAGTCCCCTTGAGCGACACTACACCTTGGCATCCCAACTTAGTCCTAAGGTACAAAATAAACAAAGGGGAAAAAGGGTGTGGAGTAGGGCAGGTGGCAGCACTCGCAGCGGATGGCTGTTGAGGATCGTCCCGCCGGTAGCGAAAGGGCACTCGCGGGGCAAGCCATTGCGCCAACTCGCGGGCGATTGAGTACGCCGGGAACCCGTCTCGCGTAGGGCATAAAACAGAAAAATATATATACAGAAAGGTTGCGCGGCGAGACGAGATAGTAGCATCGTCTCGCGGGCAAAAGGCAAACCAGAAATTAACTTCACAAAAATAAGAAATGAAAAATAGACAGCAAAATGGAGCACTCGCTCGTCACTTGACAGATGCCACAAAATATAGTCTAAAGTCTTTACATCAGGAGGAGGAGAGAGTGATTCTAAATCTTGGAGGCGGCGCATCAGTCCTCCTCGCCGGATGAAGAATCATCGCTCTCCTCGCTATAGAGCTCAGGGACCAGGTCGCGCGCGGTTACTGTCTCAGAATCGTCCTTCACGACCCCCAGGTCTTTCATCATCTGTAGCACCAGCTCAGCCCCGCGGACGCCAGCGTCTCGGCATCGCTCCTCGACCTCCTCATAAGAATAATGTGGCGGGGGAGTCTGGAAGGGCTCGCGGCGAGACGACGACGCGGCAGCCGCCTGGAGGCGCGCATTCTCAGCCGTCAGCGCCTGGACCTCCTCCTCCAAGGCCGCCACGCGCGAACGAAGTTGTCCCGCCGTCTCGGCATCCTGCGGGATGACCTGGCAATCAGCCAAGAATCGTGGAAAAGAAAAAACCCAAGGGAAAAAGAGAGTTGTGGCTTACCACACCGCCTTGGGCCTTCGCGAGGAGTGACTCGGCATCTGACAGCCTTCTCGCCAGACCAGCAGATTTCTCCCGTTCCGCCTCCAGGTTTTCCTCGCTGGCCTTCCATTTTGAATTAATGTAAATAAGGCGGCGAGAGGAGCGGTGTGAGAACTCCAAGGCCCGCATCTGGTGGTGGCAGGTCTTCAACACAAGGTCCTTGGTGGACTCGCTTTCAGGCAAAGAGGCGTCTAGCCCACCATAAAGGCCGTACCCGATGGCGAAGGCATGGCTGGAAGGGACCTCTTGCTCCTTCCATGATGGAAGGAGGGTAGAGATGGACACACGGTTGGCGTCCCGCCCCCACAGCAGAACCGGGTCGCCGATGGCATCGTGAACCACGGGACCCAGGTTATAATTCATGTGAGAGGCGGGGGCGGGACGGCCAGAAGAGTCGCCCTCGCGAGAAGAGGTAGCAGCCACCGGCTCAGAAGCAGCAGCTGGCGGGTTGGAGGCAGCGGCAGGTTGGCCAGAAAGCCCCGTCTCGCGAATAGGCGAGACGGCCTGGTGATTAGGCGAGGGAGGCGGTGGAGTTTCCCCTAAAGAGATAGGGCTCCCTTGGGGAGCCTTCTCCTTTTCCTTGGAAATAGCCACGGCTCTCTTCATTTTCTTTTTTGGAGGGCTGGAGCGAGAGGGGACGGTGTCATCTCCGGGACGCTTCGGCGGGATAACCGCAAGGGACTCTCTCGCCGCCTCTGCCGCTGCATTGGCGAGATCAAGACCCTTGGCGGGGTGAATATTGCTCTTATAAGGAGGAGATGTTGGGATAATTCGCTCACCTAAAAGCGAGTGGGTGGGGGTTAGGAAAAAGCGAGACGACAAATAGCCAAGAGAGAGGAATAGAAGAATACCCTCGCCCGGGAGCACTGGGAGAAGCGAGTCGAGGCCTCGCCGCAAGAAGTTGACCTCGAAGTTCTTGCCAGCAAGGTACTCGCACAGCAACTTCTCTGGCCCGCTGACTTGGGGGGTGGCGTAGAAGCTCTCTGGCGGAGAGACTGGCGCGAGAGGGACGCCGCCGAAGTCAGCCCGGTCTCCCCGAATGAAGACAAATCGGGTGAGCCAGTGATGATTCTTGTTAGGCGTCTCGCATACCTTGAGCCCCTGCCCAGTGAAGTACGAGACGCCATCGGCATTGGCGTGGTAGATGAAAAGCTTGCGGAAGGCCGTCAAGCTAAACTCGATGCGCTCTCGGCGCATGTAGCAGGCAAACGCAATCAACACCGAGATGGCGTTGGGATTGAACTGTGCCGGGACAACGCCAAAGTACTTGAGGACTTGCTTCACCTCAGGCCAGAGGGGCAGTCGCAACCCCACCTCGAAGTGCGAGACGGGGAAGGCGAGTTCCCCAGGGTAGTATGTGTTGATGCACTCGCCGACCTTAGGGGGACGCGACTCGATGCCCTCCCCCAGATACTCGCGGGCAAATTTATCATGGTCCTCCCGAGGGAGCCTGCCGAGCGGGAAGTCGTGGTCAGTAAACCTCTTCCCGCAGCGGCTGCGCCCCTCGCCCTCCTCCACTTTCTTCTTACCCATCTTCTTTGGCGAGCTAGTCCTAGGCGAGACGAAGGAGTTAAGAGGCGAGAATGGGCCGGCGAGACGGAGAGTTCAGAGGGCCAAGACTTGGCTAACGGCGAAGGCGGAAAGTGTGGTATCTAGTCCAGGACTAGGCATATTTATAACGGATACAAGGCCAATGATTGAAAGGGCGGGAAAATAAGGGGGAGAGGAAGAGTCGGCGTTTTTCTCTCTCCTATACCTCGAACGGCGCGACCCGTCACAGTCAGCAAAAATTATAATTAAATATCTAGCATAAATTAAAAAGGAGTATTAAAAAAGGGAATGAGAAATTAAGCCATAAAAATATATGTCCAGAAATCATCCCGCAGAGGACCAAGCTCTCTGCATACTTTGGCGAGACTACCATTTTTACAACTTTTGCGAGAAGAAGAAAAAGAAGGATAGCGAGACAGACATTCGTCAGTATGGGCGCCACTCCCAGCGACCGCCGCGTGCTCCCCCGCGAGGAGGCCTACTCCGCGAGTGGAAGGAGCGGATGGTTTGGAGGCCACGCCGCGCGAGACGGAGCTGCATATCGGTCTCATTGATGATGGCCTCAGGGTCGGTGCCGTCGACATCCAGCTCGGCATCGGCTCCAGAAGATAGACGAGCGCACTCGCCCTCCAGCGACTCGATGCGCTTCTCCGCGGCCTGTTTGTCTAAAGTCAAGGAATGAATGAGGCGCGCGTGCTTCCGGAAGAGCTCAGCCGTCTTCCGCTTCATCTCCACTGGATCTGAGGGATCGCCCAGATAGTCTTCAATCCCGTCTGCAGGAGGAGGCGAGACGGAGAGTTGCTTCGGCTGCTCCTCAACAGGAGAGTTGGCCCGAGAATCTGCGCAAGGAGTGCAGGGACAAGGTGGAAGAGGCACTCGCAGGAGAGAGTGAGAATAGCGAAGGGGATTCAAAAGGGCAAGGGAAGGTCCCTTACCAAGATGGCGAGAGGTATCGGCAGCCGGGGAGGCGTCGTCCCTCCTCTCGCTGGGAGTAGTTGGAGGAGTAGATGAGGGTAGCGAATCAAGTTCCTCGCAACGGACAGAAGAACCATCTCGCAGACTCTTCGGGGACGGCGGGACCACAAGAGCCCCCTGAAAAAAGCGTTAGTCAGCAAAAGAGCACCCAGTCGCAGAAATAACAGTGGTAATCGCGAGTGTCCACCTCTTTTTCCGTAGAGAGCGCACGGGGAGTGGGGGCAGGTTTCAAAGAGGCGCGAGACGAATCTACTGCTGCAAGAGAAGGGCCCCCAGCCTTCGTCTTTTTCGAGCGAGACGACGGGGCGAGGGGACGACCCAGGGAAGAGGTGAAAGCAGCCACGTTGGCCTTATGTTGCTCTCGCACCAGGGCGAGACGTTCGCGAAAACTTTGACTGTGCGTCATTCTGCAAGAACTCGAGGACAGGGAAGAAGAAGAATATGCAGAGCGGGGCATCAGGAGCGCAGGGCAGGAGTCATATATTTATAGACCCCGGTGGGGGCCTCCGAAGATTCCTCATAAATACGTTTTTTAATGCACCTTGAATAACGAGCCTCGGTTGAACATTCTTTTTGAGCTTAGAGTAATCTCAAAAAGAGCGGGGATTGTGTACAACCTCGGGCTCGCAAAGAGCCCTCAAGAAGCAAACGGAGCGAGAAAGGCAAAGGGGACTAGGAGGGCCCACTCGCAAGCGGCGAGATGATGGGCTCTCCAAGGGGCAAAACGCCCCGTCTAAAAGCGAGAGGGCCCCAGAAGCGAGAGGGCCCCAGAAGCGAGAGGACCTCCAAAGGCGAGAGGCGCCGGCGAGACGGGCGGCGGGTCCTTCTCGCCGGCAGGCCCCTTTCCTCTCGCCAGGGGGGGGGAGAGGGTTTTTTACTCTTTCCTATCAAAGCAGGGGTTTTTACTCTTCTACCCCGGGTATTTTTACCCTTTTACCCTTGGTGGGCTGCGTATAGCTCCTCAGAACAGCGGAGTTTGGCTGTTGGCAGGCCCAGCCAAGGGTACCCCAGTAATTTCAGGCCGGAGCAGTTTTGTTATTTGCAGTTCCGATTCTGAAATCTATAAATAAGCTCATAGGGGTTCTTCAGAGGAGACCCTTTTTTCAGACTCAGGAGAGGAATTGACAGTCTTCTGAAGAACTCCAAGCCCAGCTTTTGGCTTTGGAGGGGAAGCTCTCTGTGACCTTCCGGGTAAGCGGTGGGACCTCCCTGTTGCGGCTTTGGGCCAGTTTGTTCTTAGTCCTTCACGACCAGTCGGAGGTCGAGCTTGGGCCTAGTAGGTGTCGGCTACGCCCCAATTTTGTGAACGCTTGTCGGAGTCAAATTTTGGCTTCAACAAATACCTCTCTCGCAGGTGTTCTTTGTGAGCATTGTAAACCACAAGATGTCTGAAGTACATATAACAAATCCCTGAATATCTCAGGTGACATCCTGAATGCAATGTGGAACCTCGTTGGATGACTAGCTAACAACTCACCAACCCACTTATCTCCAGCCTGTGCAGACGTCATGCATGGTATTTTTTCGCCGTATGCTGACATGTACTCTCTAATCACAATCGCTGACGTGGTAACTATAGTGTTGAACAATACAAACTGCCGTTTTCGATCAAAAGCAACATCTGAAATTTGTTCATCATCATCAAGAGCAAATTCTTCATTATCATTCGTCATTGCAAACTACCTATAAACACAACAAACATACTATCTTTTTAACGATCCAAAGAGGTAAATAAAAGATTAAACATATTGAATAGTAAAACATACAACATGCTTGATTCCATTACTTAAACATAGAAATAGATCAAAGTACTGCATAGAGGTTTGCAAAATATAAAAACTGCATATAGGTTTGCCAAAAATGTGAGATAGTGCAGATTTGATTCAAGCGGTGCTATGCATGTAGCGATTTTTCAGCTACTCAAGTCTTTTATCACTTGGAATGCCCAAAAAAATAGCCTTGTTGATCATCGTCATTAGGAAAAGCGTAGCCCAATCGTAGAACTGTTAATCTTCGTGAATCTCTGGATATTTCATAAGCTCTTGCAATGCTTCATTCAGCAAATACCCATTTTGTGGTGGTGCGGGCATAAGGAAAAAACTAGCAACACTTTTGCAGGTCTCAACTAGCTTCTCTACATGTGATTCCATTACTTGTTTTTTACCCTTGTCTTTGAAGCACCTCCCAATGAGTGATCTCTTGGAACCTTGTGAACTTGCACTACTATTCGGATCCTTCGGCCTACTAGAATAGCTATCAGCAACAGCAGGTGGTGGCGTATTTAAATTATCTACAACATGCTCATCGCTTGACCCAACATTATTGGAAATATGGTCGGGTTGATCAAATGCAGGAGGCATTGCTCCTGTAGAAGGGATCCAGACATTCTCACCAGTAGCAACAACCTGACTAAACATTCGATCAAGTTTCTCCTCAAGATCGGGAGCAATTCCTGTGAATCTGAATTTTTTGGCGGCAGGCAACATCTAAAAAAAGGCATTTAGGTTATTAAAAAAAATCTAATCAAAATTAACTTTACATCATGATTTGTTTCTAACCTCTATTATTTCTTTCCATCATTCATCTGAGGCATCAATGGTCTTTTTAATTGGATTTCACCCTAACCCAGTCTCCACTCTTTTTAGATCACGTCATAACTTTCAATCCCTCTTCAATTGATCACATTTGTTTTTTAACTGTATCCGATCATATGTTAATCCCGTGTGTGCTTTGAAATTATCTATTACGTTTTTTCAACCCTCTTTGCTGAAGTGAGTGGTTGGACGATTTCCCAAATCAATTTCTCGGATACATATATCACAAAATACATGAACTTGGGCATTCTCCCATGATGCTGAAACACCAACTGTTTTTTGCTTACCCATATAGAAAAACAGTAATACCGCGATCACTGCAAACAAAGCAAATTTATAAAATTTAACACGAAAGTACATGAAATTGCTCCAATTCCTTGAATTGTTATAGGGTCAATGTTTGGATTTGCATTAGTGGTTCTTCAATTTCATATTTCAGATTTATTTCATATCAATGCAAATTTCATTCACCTAAAAAAAGAAATTGATTCAAATTTATGCTTGGATCTTGAAAAAAAACATATCTTTGCTTGGATCTTGAAAAAAAATCAAAGATTCAAAAAAAGCAAATTTCATTCACCATTAGCTCTTTAAATGAAAAAAAGATTGAAAAGAAGCAGGAAAACTGGACTTCTATCGGCAAAATATACAGATCAAAGAATAGATCAAACTTCTGTCGGCAAAACCAGAAAACTGGTGGAAAACATCTCAAAAAATTGATGAAAATATTGAGTAGGATCAAAGAACAGATCAAAAAATAGAGCCGATTTCTTGAGTAGGACCAAAAATCAGATCAAAAGCTGGACTTCCATCGGCAAAACCAAGAAACCAGCGGAAGATCTAGGATAAGAACTCCAGAGAGGTTACCTGCGAGGAAGAAGATGACGCAAAAATGCTCCTGAATTTGTAGACGTCCACGTGACCTATCGGAAGTGGAGAATACCCTAGCTCGCGCAAAGACAAGGAAACCCTAAAAGCAGCAGTGCACCGTGGTCCCTGATGCGCTGTGCGAACATAGCTCCAAATCGCGAAATAAAGAAAGTCGGCGGTGGGAGTAGAAGTGCCCTCATTTCTGTTTGGCGCGGATTTTAGAGAAGCTGCGGTATGCAGCTCCAAATAATCTGCTCCAAACATAGTCTAGTTTAGCTTGACAAATTAATTATGACCGATTTTACTCCCTAGGAATATTACTTATGCGTATAGAGAGGGTAATTTGGTCGTAAATGTCCAAGAAAGGCAGTTAAGTCAAGGGCATAAGAAAGGCAATCTAAATATTGGAAAAAAAATCATCCAAAGTAATTATGCATTGACTAGAAGTCGACACCACGGCGACTGAAAGTCTATGTAACTTCGATTAGATGTCAGCGCTACTTTAGAAGTCAAGTCGATGCTCCTCCAAAATAGAAGATGATGCACGCGTCGATAAGATATCGACGCAACGACGAATATTTAGCCAAATCGATAGATCACTATTTAAAAGCAGATCTCGACGCACCTTCTACTAAAAGTCGACGCAGCGTCAAATTCAGTACAAAATAGAAAATTCAAAAGATCTGTCCAGAGTTATTTGAAGATGATTATTATGGAATTCTTATAAATCCGCAAAGTTGTTAGAAGAAGTATTAAGAAAAAAATTCTCTACAAAAATTCTGAATATATATATATATATATATATATATATATATATATAATTTTTGAAGAGGTCAACATAATTCATAAAGATAAAGATAGAAGGATATTATTTTATTCCTTCTGAATATAATTTCTTATTGAGGAAAATTCGAAATTGTCTAAGGATTGATATACTCAGATTTCAAGAAGAGAACATACACAATACACAACATAAAAACAAAAAAGAATACACAGAGATTTCAGATTGAAAATGGCAGAGACTTCTTCTCCTTCTCCACACTGCTGCAACTACAGATGATCTAAGAGAACAGTCTGAAATATAAGTGGATCAAAAGCAAAATAAATCATTGCACATTCTTTTAGCAAGGATTCATTCATCAGAAGTATTCAGTACACTTAGTGTCAACAGTACTCAGATAATTGTTGAAGGAGGACTAATCATAGAAGACATTTTATCTTCTTCTCTCTGATTATTTCTCATACTATGACTTAATAAAGAGTTTTAAGAATCTCTCTTCAAAAAATTCAGTTTTAGTTTTGAGAGTATTCTTATCAAAAGACTCGGTCTTTGATTCAAGATTTTCTTATCAAAAGATATATACTTGGTTCTGAGAGTTTTCTTAACAAAAGACTTAGTTGTTGGTCCTGAGAGTCTCCTTATCAACGACTCAGGCACGGGGATAGTGTATTCATATCAAGATGGTAGAAGAGTGGATGTACCCATATTTTGAAAAATCACTATAGTTATTTGTCTTTTATGCTTGCCAATTTCGATGTTGTCCCTATTTTTTCTACATCTTTTATTTTTGCATTTTTTTTTATTTTATTGTGTTTATAATTGTCGATGTTAATCTGAGATTGTTTGAACTTGATAAATAATTTGTTAGCCAATATTTTTAAATCACCATTAACCCCCCACCCCCCACCCCCCTCTAGAGAATTCTCGGAGATTCAAGTCACAACTGTTCACCATTTCACATTATCACTCACATATTTATATATTTATTTTAAATTATATCATCTAAACTTATATTTTATAAATTATATTATATAAATATTTATATAATTTAAATTGTATTATATTAACATATATTTTAAATTTTATAAACGAAATTATAAGACACCCTACCATAGTAGGTATATGAGCTCTAGTAAAATTAATGTGTATGTGGCTAGATTTGATTTCAGCGAGATCGAACGGTTGGGATTAACTTGTTGGCTCACCGACATTGTGTAACATCACTCAAACAACTAGACCCCTAGGATGGTTTTCTCATGACTGGGTCATGACAAAACCCTAGGAAGCACAAGGAACCAAGTGAGCTTAGGCATAAATGTGAAAATCACCTTGATCTGCAAATAGTAAATTCCAAATATCGAACTTAGGGTTTGACTTTAGGGCTTCACCTTGACCCTTTGACCTTACCATAACATCCCTAACCCATTAGGGGGTCCATTGGATCCATTAAGACCTATTGGGGTCAACTAAGAAGGTCAAATTGACCCAAGTCAACCCTTATCCTAAATTGGTCAAAGTGCTCTAATTAGGGGCAATTGGCCTCTAATGAGCCCAATTGACCCTACTCAGACCTTCCTAGCCCTTAGGGGAGGCCAAAGGGTCACTAACCACCTATTAGGGTGTAACACTCCGTCCGTCGTATGACATATAACAGAAGGTCCAGCTGGAACTCGACTCCATATACCACGGACAGTCGGAAGGGATACATAAGAATATCAAAATTTAACTACAATTACTCGCTAGTGGTGCGCATAAAGCCCAGCGGGCCCGGGCTTGGCCCGGGCCTTCAGGGCCCGGGCTTTTCCGAATCGGGCCGGGCTTAACACTGTAACCGGGTCGGGCCGGGCCGGGCTATGCTCCCTGGGGGGCCTGGTAAGGCCTCCCAGGCCGGCCCGGGCCGGGCCCAAGCTAAGCCTGGCCCGGTTATTTTCTTTTATAAATTTTTTTTATTTTATTTTTTAATTCATAAAAAAAAATAAAAAAACACAACATCGCAATATTGAAAAATAAATTTTTTATTAATGTAACGAAATTATACAAATTTAGAAATGTGCAAATAAACAAAAATTTGAAAATTCTAAATTATTAAAAATTACAAATGACAAAAATTCTAAATTATTAAAAATTACAAAATTACAAATGACAAAAATACAAGAAGTTGTCTAGTTTAAGTTGATCGCGTTCATCTCGTCTTCCATGTCCGACGAGCTATCCTCGATCGCTGAAATATGCTGCTTCTTCTTCATCGCATCCAGGTGGTCCTTGTAGCATATGGAGATCTCGAGCGATTCTTCGCTTAGTTGACTTCTCCGCTCGTTCAAAACCCAGTCACTAAGAGAAAAAGCAGACTCTGAAGCTACCGTGATAGCTTGGATCGTTAGTAAATCTCGGGTCATATATGTCATAATAGGATAGGTATTTACTTTACCTTTCCACCATTTTAAAATATCAAAATTTTCTAATTCGTTCGTGGACATAAAATCACGAAATTGTGTTTTTGTGTACAACCCGAATTCATTTAAACTACTAGATGTTGTGTGCGCTTTTTTCCTAGAGCTTAACTCTAACATTTTATTTTTAAAACTACTAGATGTTTTTGGTTGCGACACATCCTCTCGGGGCCGCGATCCGTATAAATTATCGTAATAATTATAACATTCAGTAAAAATAGTGTTCAAATTGAAAATACTCAGATTATCTAAATCTGAATCACTTAGATTTATGTCTATATTGTTATTTATTTCTTCAATAAAATTTTCTACGCCGTCTACGCCGAAAAGAGGATTCAAAGCGGCGGCGCATGAAAACATAACTGAGATTTCTCTATAATATTTTAAAATTTTTCTTTTCATTATTTCTATTAATTAGCTCCATCCGGCGTGTTGTTTAAAATAATTTAATTTTTGTGAAATATTAACAATATTTTCAATAACTAGCGGGCTAGTAGGATAATATACGCCCGATAAATTATTTGTCGCCGTATAAAAAACTTCTAATAAATCCATGTAATGTTCTAAAATTGTTCAATCAGACTCGGTTAATTCATGTTAACCTAACAAAGTATAAAATTTCATTAGTAGTGTTTTTTGGCGAATCACTCGTTTTAATATTATATACGTAGAGTTCCATCTAATTGACATGTCAAATAGAGGTTTCAAAAATTTTTGACCTTGCCCGGTTACGAATTTTTTAAAATCTTGACGTTGTTGTTTAGAACTATAAATAAATTGTAACATTAAACGTATTTTATTAGTGTATGGTTCCATATACGACAAACTATCTTGTACTACTAAATTTAAAACGTGACACGCGCAACGAGTATGAAAAAAAGCGTCGTTTAACATAGGTTTTGATGCGGCACAGGCATCAGCACCTGCCCGCCACCCTGGAGTCCCACCAGGGGGCCCACCTGGAGTCAGCACCAGGCGGCTTTCATCAGGGCCGCGGCCCGTACACCCCAACCAGCTCTCCTTCATGTAATCACCACCATGCGGCAGGTTGTTGAGGGCGGGGCTCGATCCCCAGACCTCCTAGATACGAGGCCTTCACCAGCGCTCTCATCACCAACTGATCCGGATCAGTTGGTGATGAGAGCGCTGGTGAAGGCCTCGTATCTAGGAGGTCTGGGGATCGAGCCCCGCCCTCAACAACCTGCCGCATGGTGGTGATTACATGTTGGAGAGCTGGTTGGGGTGTACGGGCCGCGGCCCTGATGAAAGCCGCCTGGTGCTGACTCCAGGTGGGCCCCCTGGTGGGACTCCAGGGTGGCGGGCAGGTACTGATGTCTGTGCCGCATCATAAAAGTGCAGGGGACTCCAGGTGGCGGGTAGGTGCTGATGTCTGTGTCGCATCATAAAAGTGCACTTTTATGATGCGGCACAGGCATCAGCACCTGCCCGCCACCCTGGAGTCCCACCAGGGGGCCCACCCGGAGTCAGCACCAGGCGGCTTTCATCAGGATCGCGGCCCGTACACCCCAACCAGGTCTCCAACATGGAATCACCACCATGCGGCAGGTTGTTGAGGTCGGGGCTCGATCCCCAGACCTCCTAGATAAGAGGCATTCACCAGCGCTCTCATCACCAACTGATCCGGCGGGCAGGTACTGATGTCTGTGCCGCATCAGGTTTCAAATCACGTTTTAACCACTCAATTGAGGTGGTATTATTTGTGCCGTTATCGAAAGAAATACTCATAATTTTATCTTTTATTTTAAATTCGCGCAAATATTTTGAAATTATTTGATAAATCGCCTCACCGGTGTGCGGGACTTCGAAACTTTCAAAACAAATTATTCGCTTATTTAGATCCCAGGAAACGAGATCGACTCAGTGACACGTTATAGACATATACGATAATCCTAATTTTATACTATTTGTTCAAACGTCGCTCGTTAAACTCACTCGACCTTCAAATTTTTCAAAAAAATTAATTAAAGTTTGTTTTGCTTCTAAATAATATTTAAGTGTGTCGCGCCTAATTGAAGATCGACTTACTTGGTGATATTTGGGTTGTAGCCCTTGTTGGATGTACTCGGTTTCTTCTTCGTTGTCGTAGTGGCTGAACGGCAACCCACGTCTGATGATGTTCTTCACCTGCAGCTCCTGCTGCCGACCTTGATCGTACGTCCAGATTTGTCCGGATGTCGATAATTGCGCCTGGGTCGACTCGGGAGAAGCTTGTTTGGCTGCACAAGACTTAACGTGTCTTGCGAATGTCGAGTTGCCAGCGATCGAAAGTAATTTCGAGCACTGTTTGCACCTCGCCTTTTGCTCCGCGCCGACTTGCACTAAGTCGAAATATTCCCAAACCGGCGCCGTACGCTTGTGCTCCACCACTTCGTGAGCGACGGATGGTGAAGAAGACGTCTGTGTTGACGACATATTCGAGAGAATAGAGATTAGAGAGAGAGGGGTGGGAGATGAGGGGGTAGAAGAGGGAAAGGAGGGGGGGTTATAATTTTTTTTTTAAAAAAAATTTAAAAAAAATATTTTTTTAATGGGCTTCAAGTAGCAGCTAGGCTGCTATTTGCAGCCCATGTGGCAGCCAACGACTCTTAGAGCCGTCGGAAACCAAGAGCCGTTGGTTTCCAACGGCTCTAAGAGCCAGCCCGGGCTTAGCCCAGGCTTTTCCAGTCCCGGGCTAAGCCCGGTAAACGGGCTTTGCCCGCCCCGGCCCGGATCGGGCACCAGGCCGGGCATTTGACCGCCAATGGGGCCCGGAAGGGCCTCATGGCCCGGCCTGGGCCCAAGGCGGGCTTGGCCCGGGACCGGGTCTGTCGGGCTTTTCACCGGGTCGGGCCGGTCCGTCCCGGTGGACCCGTATTTTTAGGACACCCCTACTACTCGCCCTAACCCAGAGCATTCTAGCGGAAGCTTTTAAACAGTTTGAATGAACCTATAATTGAATAACTATCATGAATATCCACTTACTACCAAAAGAATAAAATAACAAATACACTGAAAAGTACTTGGCCTTATGGCCTTACAAGAGTTCACTTAACAATGTAATGTTTTTCATACATCGGCTCGCAGACCGGCCACACATGACAAAAGTAAAACAACAATTCGCTTTGGCCTTCGAGGGTCAGCTCAGCAATATGGGCTTCAGCCAGCTATTTGGTACTTGGCTCTGCAGCACCTGCAAGCAACATTCCACCGCACGGTGGCAAACAAAGCAACGGTTAGCTAAAGCTGACCAAATTATAACGACCACGCCCTTTACTCGGGACGGCGGTGCTCATTCCCTGTATTTCATTAGCACAGCTAAACAATAAAGTGCAAACACACTTCGCCACAGGTGTAAGCTCACACGGCCAAACACCTCGTGCACTCAGGGCACATTATCGGTGAATCCGGTCAATTCCGTGGCTTCACCACCATCCCCGGGATGGCAACATCGGGAGCACATTAGTCTTTCTGACCACAGTCTAAGACTCCCGACTATGCCAACGGCCAGTCCCTCTTTTGGGTCTCTAGCACCAAACGACATAGCCCAGGTCTGATTTCACTTGCCCGTTGCTCACTCTGACTAGTCACTTTAAGACGTACGCGCGAGCCAAGCTTCTCTCGAATCTCAAAACATTCTCAAACATTACATAACTCAGTTATGTACAAGGCTGGCTCCCCGGCCGCCAAGTTAGCAGAACTACATTTCCGCTCAGTTTTTCGAGTGCGCCTTGAAGTTAATCCCCAAGGATTCATGCTGCAATCTACCGTGTAGAAACCCGAAAACACAAAGCACAGAGTCTTCTCTGGCAAACCACACAATATGCAACATCACCGATCCAGACCAACACGTCCGGGTAGACTTCACACACAATGCCTATGTCTGTACTTCGATTCGGGACTTTATATGCAACACAAGGGGGACTATTCACATCTACCCCAAGGAACACCGCACACTCGCGGGAGCGGGTTTTCTTATGCAAAATAAAGAGAGCTTCACATGCTCAAGTAGAGAATCGTTACCCTTGTAGTTCGATTTTGCGTCATGGGAATCTATCCAGATGGAAAGCTTCGCAAGGGAATTTCCTCCGCGGATCCGGTCTCGGTTCTCGATTCGGTGCACCGATGCTCCGTCGGCGGCCGGATTCCTCCTCTTCCTTCCTCTTTGCTCTCTCCTCTCTCTAACTCCTTAGAAAGAGAATGCTTTAAGAGATAATGAAGAATTAATCCTCAATACCCGGCCTTAAAAAGACAGGACCACATCTGGGCCGTCAGATCTTGTTTAAAGAAAACGAACGGCTCAGATCCGCCCAAAATTTCTCAATCCTGGGCCGAACACGGCCTTGCACACGGCTGTGTCCCAGGCCGTGTGCCCCGATCCAGGCACGATCGTCGAGCACAGAAAAGTACACGGGTCGAGACACGGCCGTGTCTCCACCTGACACGCCCGTGTCGGGTCCCGACACGCCCGTGACCTAGGGGCGTGTCACAAATAACCGCCACACCAACCGTCACGTCCCTTGGTGAACACGGGTGAGGACACGGGTATGAACACGCCCGTGTCACGCTTGACACGCCCGTGTCGCTACTGCTCAAAGTCGTGTTTCCTGTCGTGTCCTTTTCTGGACACAGCCGGCCAACACAGAGAAAGACACAGCCTTGGACACGCCCGTGTACCCCTATTTAGGCACCAAAAATTCCTTAGGACGCGACCACTTCGATTACGATTTTCGGGGCGTTACAAATCTCCCACCCCCCCTAAAGAATTTCGTCCCGAAATTATGTAAAGGTACACAAAATTTAAATGTTACATGAGTGAAATAACTCGTGATATTCCTCCAACATAGACTGCTCTCGCTCCCATGAAAACTTCCCACGTCCGCAGTTATCCCAACGGATTTTAACCATTCGGATTTCCTTGTTGCGGAGTCGTTTGACTTCAAAGTCTTCAATGCGTACTGGCTTGAACTTTGTTGTCAACCCGTAATCAACCGGCACTTGATCGACAGCAACGACCTGCGAAGGCTCTTGCACCGCCTTCCACCACACCGTGAAGCACACTCAACTCCACTGACAGCTTCAATTGATACGCTGTTTCGCCAACCCGCTCCAGGATTTCAAACGGTCCAAGATATCTCGGACTCAGCTTCTTCAAGCGTCGAACCCGCGAGACACCCTTGAACGGCTTGATTTTCAAATACACCCAGTCCCCAACACTGAACTCTACGTTCCTATGTCTGGCGTTATAGTATTTTGTCTGTCTATCCTGAGCAATCTTCAACCGTTCCTGAATTGTACATATCATTGAAGTGGCGTCTTCCACTGCTTGACGTTTGTATAACTTCGACTCGTCTGCGTCCAACTAAGACAACGGCGTGCGACACTTTCTCCCATACAAGGCCTCGAAAGGCGTCATTCCAATACTCGTTTGATAGCTATTGTTATAAGCAAACTCCACAATGTACAGGTGATCTTCCCACTGCTTTCTGAAATCCAAGACGCACATGCGAAGCATGTCCTCCATCGTCCTGTTGACCCTCTCGGTCTGACCATCCGTCTGTGGATGAAAGGCTGTGCTGAAACTCAGCTTAGTTCCCAACAGACTATGCACCAGCCTACAGTCATTCGACGTGAAACGTTCATCTCGGTCACTAACAATACTGCGGGGCACATCATGCAATCGTACAATATAATCTACATATAGTTTGGCTAACCTTTCCACCGGATCTTCCTTCCTGTTCGGGATGAAGTGCGACACTTTTGTCAATCTATCTACGACCACCCAGATGGCGTCGTTTCCCCTCTGCGACTTTGGCAAAACATGCACAAAATCCATAGAAATGTCGTCGAACTTCCACTCCGGGATAGGTAAGGACTTCAAGAAACCTCCGGGCTTCTGGCACTCCACCTTCACCAAGCCAAATGTTTGGCACTTGGTCACATAAAGTGCTACATCTTTCTTTAATCCTGGCCACCAGAACTGTAACACCCCTTATCCGTCTCATAGCATATAGCAGTAGGTCCGGCCGGGGCCCGACGCCATATACCACAGACAGACCGGGTGGCTACTCAATGGAAACCATTCAACCAATCCAACGTCCTACACAGTATTCTAGCTAAAGAAATTAAAATTGTTGCATTAATAAAGAACCCAACACTAGCATGAATGTCCACTAATACGTCAAAAGAAATAAAATACAAATACACAAGTACTGGTCTTATGGTCATACAATTGTTTTCCTCAAATTACATGTCGTTCAAACCTCGGCACACAGGCCGGCCATACATGAATAAAAGAAAACACTCAAAATTAGGCCTTCGAGGGCCGGCTCAGCAACTTGGGCTTTAGCCCGCTATTTACCGCTCGGCTCAGCAGCACCTGCAAGCACAATCCACCGCAGCGGTGGCAAACCGAAGCAACGGTCAGCCATGCTGACCAAATTATAACGATCTCGCCCCCAATTCGGGGCGGCGATGCTCCTTCCCTGCACTTTATTAGCATAACCAAGCAGTATATAAATACATTGCATCACAGGCGTTGGAACGCACGGTCACACGCCCCGTGCTCTCAGGGCACATTCTCGGTGATCACGGTCTAAGCCCGCCGACTCACCACCGTCCCCAGGACGGCAATCTCTCGTGAGCATTTGGTCTTTTTGGCCAATACCTAAGACTCTGCATCTATGCCAACGGTAAGTGTCAAGTAGTTTTAGGTCTCTTTAACCGAACGACATAGAACGGGTACGGTTCCGCCTGACCCGTTGCTCACACCGCAACGTTAATTTAAAAACATATGCGCGGGTCAAACTTTCCCGAGTCCCAAATCGTTTACATACAACACATAACCCAGTTATGTTCAAGTTGGCTCACAGACCCACATGATGGCAGAACCACGCATCCGCCCAGTTTTCCGGGTGCACCTTGGAGTTAATCCTCAAGGCTCCTTGTTGCATTCTAACTCGTAGAAAACCCGAAAAACAAACATTCGCACGGAGTCTTCTCCGGCCACTTATGCAATGCAACATCATCGATCCATACCAACTTGTCCGGGTAGGCTTCACACATCATGCTTATATCCGTTCTCGATTACGGACTCTACATGTACACAACGGGAACTATTCATGTCTACCCGAAGGAACGCCTCAAACTCACCACAAACTCGCGAGAGCGGGCTTCCCTATGCAAAAGAAGTAGAGCTTCACATGCTCAAGTAGAGAATCGTTACCCTAACGTTCTTCCTTGGCGCCATGGAAAAGTAAGCGGATGAAAAGCACCGCACTCTCCTTGCCTCCGTAGATCCGAAGTCGGTTCGCGATTTGGAGCTCCAAAGCTCCGCCGGTGACCGGATCTACGCTTCTTCTTCCTTCTTTGCTCTCCCCTATCTCTAGACTTAGAAAGAGAACCACTCAAGTGAAATGAGGGTTTCAAAGGCTCAATCCCGGGTATATCCCAGTAGAAACAACCCCCAACCGTCGGATCCCAAAATAAGAAAACGAACGGCTACGATCCGTAGCTGAAAAGTAAAACCTGGGCCGAATACGGCCTGCGACATGCCCGTGTCCAGGGCTGTGTCCCTCATTCGCCGTCAAAATCGATGCGTCTCGAAAAACACACGGGCATCCAACACGCCCGTGTTCAACCTGACACGCCTGTGTCATCCAGTACACGCCCGTGTTCCCGGGCTTGTTCCCCCATCAACACAGGACCAACACCAACCCGAGACTCACACGGGCCTTGGACACGCCCGTGTCCTATTTGACACGCCCGTGTCAAACTCGAACACGCCTGGGCGTCAGGCCGTGTTCACTGTCTCGACACTTCGTCGTGCGCAGTTCGTCGACCACCCGGCACGGCCTTGGACACGCCTGTGTCCTAGGCCGTGTTCCCTGTCTCGACACATCGTCGAGGGAAAATGTCGACTTCCCGGGCCGATCGTCGACACGAGCTCGACACGCCCTGAGACACGCCCGTGTCTCAGGTCGTGTCGCTGCTCGACGATCGTCGACTCCAAAATTTGTCGACCTCACGGCCAAATCGTCGACTCGAGCCTGACACGCACTGGGACACGCCCGTGTCCCAGGTCGTGTGCTCCCTGCCAAATTCCAAGTTTGGCCCAAAATGCCTCCCGTTGCTCTTTTGAGTTTCGGGGCGTTACAACTCTCCCCCTCTTAAAATAATTTCGTCCTCGAAATTACATAAAGGAAAGAAACATAAAACTTAAACGGTACCTGAGTGAAACAACTCCGGGTACTCCTCAACTATATTCTGCTCTCGCTCCCAAGAGAGCTCCTTTCGACCGCAATTGTCCCAACGGAACTTGACCATCCTGATCTCTTTATTGCGTAGCCGCTTGACTTCCGAGTCTTCAATACGTACGGGCTTGACCTTCGTCGTCAACCCACTATCAATCGGCACTTGAACCCACTATCAATCGGCACTTGATCGACCTCGATCACTTGCGTAGGCTCTTGCACCGCCTTTCGTAGCACCGATATATGGAATAATCATGTAAATCACTAAGCTCCACTGACAGCTTCAACCGGTATGCTGCTTCACCAATCCGCTTCAGAACCTCAAACGGTCCAAGGTATCTCGGGCTTAGCTTCTTCAAGCGCCGCACCCGCGAGACAGCCTTAAACGGCTTGATCTTCAAGTACACTCAATCGCCAACAGCGAACTTCACGTTCCTGTGCTTGGCATTATAGTACTTAGCCTGACGATCCTGAGCGATTAGCAACCTCTCCCGAATGGTTCTCAGCAAAGAATTAGCATCCTCCACCTCTAGTCGCTTATACAACTTTGATTCACCCGTTTCCATCCAGGACAACGGCGTGCGACATTTTCTACCATAAAGGGCATCGAAGGGCGCCATTTGGAGGCTCGCCTGGTAGCTATTGTTGTAAGCGAATTTCACCAAGTATAGGTGATCTTCCCATTGCTTTCCAAAGTCCAGGACACACATGCGAAGCATGTCTTCCATTGTCCTATTGACCCTCTCGGTCTGCCCATCCGTTTGCGGATGAAAGGTTGTGCTAAAACTCAGTTTTGTTCCCAACATCTGTTGCATCAGCCTCCAATCATTGGACGTGAACCGCCCATCTCGGTCACTCACGATACTGCGGGGCACACCATGAAGCCGCACAATATTATCTACATACAACTTTGCCAATTTCTCAACCGGATCATCATTCCTATGCGGAATGAAATGCGACACCTTCGTTAGACGATTTACGACCACCCAAATGTCGTCGTTCCTTTTTTGCGACCTTGACAACGCGTGCACAAAGTCCATATTAATGTTGTCGAATTTCCACTCCGGAATAGGCAAGGATTTCACGAAACCTCCCGGCTTTTGGCATTCCGCCTTCACCAAGGAGCAAGTTTGACACTTCGCCACATAGAGCGTCACATCCTTTTTCAGTCCTGGCCACCAGAACAATTTCTTAACATCACGGTACATCTTCGTGCTCCCCGGGTGAATTGAGTACTTGGTATGATGCGCCTCGTACAACAATTCCACCCGCAAATTGCCCATGCTTGGGACGCACAGACGACCGTCTTTCCAAAGTAATCTGTCCTCCACAATGAATTGGGAATTTGACTCATCCAAAGCCTCTATCATGAGTTGTTTCATGTGGACATCCATATCCAACGCCTGTCGAATCCGATCAGCCAGATCATATTGGACTTCAGTCCAATTCAATACTGCTTCAGCACTCGATTGCTTATCAACGCAAAAGATCTCCAACGCCTCTAACTCCCGAACCAATCGCTCGTCATGAACCGACAGCCAATTGGCTTGAGCTGGGGCCCGACGACTCAATGCGTCCGCAACCACATTGTCTTTACCAGACACGTAGTGGATCTTGAATGTATAGTCCCCCAGGAACTCCATCCACCTACGCTGCCGCATGTTCAGATCTTTCTGATCAATCAAATATTTCAAGCTCTTGTGATCGGTGTAGATATCAATCTTCACACCGTACAAATAATGTCTCCACAGCTTCAAGTCAAAAATCACGGCCGCTAACTCCAAGTCATGGACCGGATAGTTCCTCTCGTGCACCTTCAGCTGTCTTGAGCCATATGCTATAACGCTTCCATGTTATAACAGCACACAACCCAAACCACTGCCCGAAGCGTTGCTATAAATCTCATAACCTTCGGTCCCACTCGGCGAACTCAACACAGGCGTCGTGGTCAAACGACATTTCAACTCCTCAAAAGCTTGCGCGCACTCCGGCGTCCAAACGAACTTCTGCTCATTACTCGTCAAAGTAGTGAGAGGTAACGCTATCCGCGAGAAGTTCTCTACGAAGCGCATATAATAGCCGGCAAGCCCCAGAAAGCCCCGTACTTCCGCTACCGTAGAAAGCTCAGGTCACTCTCGTATCATAACAATCTTCGTCGGATCCACTGCAATACCTTCCTCACTCACTATATGACCGAGGAACGCCACTAAGGACAACCAAAACTCGCACTTCGAGAACTTGGCGTACAATTGATTCCTCCTTAGCGTCTCCAAAACCAAATGAAGATGTCTGAAGTGATCTTCCTCACTCTGCGAGTACACCAAAATATCGTCGATGAAGACGATCACAAAATGGTCCAAGTACTCCCTAAAGATCTTGTTCATCAAATCCATGAACATTGACGGCGCATTCGTCAGCCTAAACGGCATGACCGTAAACTCGTAATGCCCGTATCTTGTACTGAACGTTGTCTTAGGGATATCACTCTCCCTTATCCTCAGCTAATAGTAATAAGACTTGAGATCCAACTTAGAGTACACCGTCGACCCGACCAACTGATCAAAAAGATCATCGATCCTTGGGATTGGGTACTTGTTCTTTTCCGTTAGCTTGTTTAACTCCCGATAATCAATACAAAGTCTCAAGTTCCAGTCCTTCTTCTTTACAAAGAGGACCGGTGCGCTCCAAGGCGACGAACTTGGACGCACAAACCCTTGCTCCAACAACTCTTGAAGTTGCACCATCAGCTCCGCAATTTCCTTAGACGCTAGCCAATATGGAGATCGTGGCACAGGTTTTGCACCTAGCACTAGCTCAATAGTGAAATCTATCTCCCGTTGAGGCGAGGCTCCAGGAAGATCTGCGAGGAACACATCAGGGTACTCAGCTACCACTGAAATACTATCCAACGTAGGCTTTGGCTTTGCAACCTCCACTAGTGTAAAGAACAGCTCTGCACCAGCACGAACCGTCTTCACCACCTGAAGAGCAGACATCAACGTCTTGCTCGACCCTTTCAAGCCCGTAAAATTCGTCTCACGACTTGCTCCCAACTTGACTTCCTTGCGACCGCAATCAATATAGGCTTGCTGCTCCGAGAGCCAGTCCATGCCAAATATAACGTCGAACTCCACCAACGGTAGTAACGACGCTTGCAGATCGAACTCTTGATTCCCAATGCGAATCTTAGCATCACAGATTCTCTTCGCGCGCATCGAACACTCATTCGGTACAACACATCCAACTTGTTCTTCGCCATCGAAGAAGGTACTCCGATGCGCGATATGAATCCTTCGGACAAGGAGTGTGAAGCTCCTGTATCAAAAAATGCTCTCGCCGAAAACTCACAAATCAAAACAAATCCTAAACAAGCAGTGGTAAGGTAACATACACATAACAAGTATTTCAAGAAACTTAGCTTGCTACAAATTAAACCGTACCTATCACCACATCCGCTTGTTTGATGGCCTCCTATAATAGGATGTGGTTGACTCCACCGTCTTTCCCTTCTCTTCATAAGTTGCTCCCGGCTTCCTCTCGGACTTGGGACGTCCGCTCCAACAATCACGGGCAAAGTACCCGAAGTCCTAGCCTTCTTGTAGAACCTTTAATAGCCGTACTTTGAAGTAGTCGGCACTTTGAACCCAGACTCCTTATCACCAAGGTTTTTCTTCGTTTGAACATTCTTCATGTCCTTCTACAAGGACCGGGCCGTATTGACCAAGGTCAAGAAACCCTGCGTCATCGACCCCGAGAGTAGTAGCCTCAAGTCATCTCTTAGATCTTCGTAGAAACGGTTGGCTTTACGCTCCTTATCCGCGATGGTGGAGCTAGCATACCGACCCAACCGAGTAAACTCGTGAAGATACTCATCCACGCTACTCTCTCCTTGTACCAACCTCTGGAACTCATTCTCCAAAGTTATCTTTTGATTCGAAGGGAGGTACCTAGCCAAGAACAGTCTCGAGAACTCCTCCATCGAGACGTCTATAAGTTGTCTTTCTCTCAATAGATGCAGCTCCAAACCCTCCCACCACAGCCTAGCGTCTTCATCCAACAGGAATGTAGCTATAGTGGTCATCTGTCACTCCTCCGTTTTCGTCGCTGTCAAGACTCTCTTCACACGGGAGAGCCAGTCTTCAGCGAGAGATGGGGTTCCCAACCCCGAGAATACCGGAGGATTAAAGCTCATGACATGTTTGAGTTGTCTCTCGGTTGCCCTCCTTGGCACCAACGGCTCCACTACTACCTGCTTCACTCTTCTCGGCTCAACATCTGGAAGAGGTACCTGTTCCATCGCAGGAGCGGGCTGCTGTATTTGCCTTGCAGGCTGCGCATTGATCATGGCAAACACTGCTTCGGCCACCAATCGTATGGTCTCAGCTGATGGAGGTGTTGCAGGAACAACATTTGGTGCACTACTAGCCTCAAAAACTCGGCATTATGACGGCCCAGCACCGCTTCTGGTCACCTATAGTGGTACAAAACACCGTTAAGCGACCAAACAAAATTGCAAAACGCAATTATAGGAACACGCAGATTCCTCAAACACGTGTATTTTTCATTCCTAAGTGGACATTCATGGGTTTTTTTACTGTTATAACGATGACGCACACACATGTGCTCACCACCCCTTAAAAAAATTCGTCCACGAATTCATTAGAAGCCTGACCGAAACCAGTGCTCTGATACCAAATTGTAACACCCCCTATCCGTCTCATAGCATATAGCAGTGGGTCCGGCCGGGGCCCGACGCCATATACCACAGACAGACCTGGTGGTTACTCAATGGAAACCATCCAACCAATCCAACGTCCTATACAGAGTATTCTAGCGGAAGCAATTAAAATTGTTGCATTAATAAAGAACACAACACTAGCATAAATGTTCACTAATACGCCAAAAGAAATAAAATACAAATACACAAGTACTGGTCTTATGGCCTTACAATTATTTTCCTCAAATTACATGTCTTTCAAACTTCGACACGCAGGCCGGCCATACATGAATAAAAGAAAACACTCAAAATTAGGTCTTCGAGGGCCGGCTCAGCAACTTGGGTTTTAGCCCGCTATTTACCGCTCGGCTCCGCAGCACCTGCAAGGACAATCCACCGCAACGGTGGCAAACCAAAGCAACGGTCAGCCATGCTGACCAAATTATAACGATCCCACCCCCAATTCGGGGCGGCGATGCTCCTTCCCTGCACTTTATTAGCATAACCAAGCAGTATATAAATACATTGCATCACAGGCGTTGGCACGCACGGCCACACGCCCCGTGCTCTCAGGGCACATTCTCGGTGATCACGGTCTAAGCCCGTCGACTTACCACCGTCCCCGGGACGGCAATCTCTCTTGAGCATTTGGTCTTTCTGACCACTGCCTAAGACCCTCCATCTATGCCAACGGTAAGTGTCAAGTAACTTTAGGTCTCTTTAACTGAACGACATAGAGCGGGTACGGTTCCGCCTGACCCGTTGCTCACACCGCAACGTTAATTTAAAAACATATGCGCGGGTCAAACTTTCCCGAGTCCCAAATCGTTTACATACATCACATAACCCAGTTATGTTCAAGTTGGCTCCCAAACCCACATGATGGCAGAACCACGCATCCGCCCAGTTTTTTGGGTGCACCTTGGAGTTAATCCTCAAGTCTCCATGTTGCAATCTACCTTGTAGAAAACCTAAAAAACAAACATTCGCACGGAGTCTTCTCCGGCCACTTATGCAATGCAACATCACCGATCCAGAACAACTTGTCCGGGTAGGCTTCACACATCATGCCTATATCCGTTCTCGATTACGGACTCTACATGTACACAACGGGGACTATTCATGTCTACCTGAAGGAACGCCTCAAACTCACCGCAAACTCGCGAGAGCGGGCTTCCCTATGCAAAAGAAGTAGAGCTTCACATGCTCAAGTAGAGAATCGTTACCCAAGCGTTCTTCCTTAGCGTCATGGAAAAGTAAGCGGATGAAAAGCACCGCACTCTCCTTGCCTCCGTAGATCCGAAGTCGGTTCGCGATTTGAAGCTCCAAAGCTCCGCCGGTGACCGGATCTAGGCTTCGTCTTCCTCCTTTGCTCTCCCCACTCTCTAGACTTAGAAAGAGAACCACTCAAGTGAAATGAGGGTTTCAAAGGCCCAATCCCGGGTATATACCAGTAGGAACAACCCCCAACCGTCGGATCCCAAAATAAGGAAACGAACGGCTACGATTCGTAGCTGAAAAGTAAAACTTGGGCCGAACACGGCCTGCGACACGCCTGTGTCCAGGGCCGTGTCCCTCATTCGCCGTCAAAATCAACGAGTCTCGAAAAACATAGGGGCATCCGACACGCCCGTGTTCGACCTGACACGTCTGTGTCATCCAGTACACGCCTGTGTTCCCGGGCGTGTTCCCGCATCAACACAGGACCAACACCAACCCGAGACTCACACGGGTCTTGGACACGCCCTTGTCCTATTTGACACGCCCGTGTCAAACCCGAACAAGCCTGGGCTCCAGGTCGTGTTCACTGTCTCGACACTTCGTCGAGCGCAGTTCGTCGACCACCCGACACGGCCTTGAACACGCCCATGTCCTAGGCCGTGTTCACTGTCTCGACACATCGTCGAGCGAAAATGTCGACTTCCCGGGCCGATCGTCAACACGAGCTCGACACGCCCTGAGACACGCCCGTGTCTCAGGCCGTGTTCGATGCTCGACGATCGTCGACTCCAAAATTTGTCGACCTTACGGCCAAATCGTCGAATCGAGCCTGACACGCCCTGGGACACGCCCGTGTCCCAGGCCGTGTGCCCCCTGCCAAATTCCAAGTTTGGCTCAAAACGCCTCCCGTCGCTCTTTTGAGTTTCGGGGCGTTACAAGAACTTCTTCATGTCTTTATACATCTTCGTGCTTCTCAGGTGGATTGAGTACTTGGTATGATGAGCCTCGTACATCAACTCCTACCGAAGGTTATCCGCACTAGGGACGCATAGGCGACCGTCCCTCCTTAGCAGTCCACATCCTCAACAAAAAATTGGGAATTTGACCCATCCAAAGATTCATCTAAGATCTGCTTCATGCTGCTATCCTGAACCAAAGCCCGCCGAACCCTATCAGCTAGGTCATACTGCACCTCTGTCCAATACAATTTCGCCTCGGCACTAGTCTGCTTGTCGACGCAAGAGATCTCTAATGCCTCCAAATCACGGACCAAACTCTCATCATGTACCGACAACCAGCTGGCCCGCGCAGGAGCACTGCGACTAAACGCATCCGCCACTGCATTTTCTTTCCCAGACACATAATGTAGCTCGAAGGTGTAGTCCCCTAGGAACTTCATCCACCCCCGCTGCCTCATGTTCAGGACCTTCTGATCTAACAAGTACTTCAGGCTCTTATGATCGGTGTAGATATCGACCTTCACACTGTACAGGTAGTGCCTCCACAGCTTTAGAGCAAATATCACGGCCGCTAACTCTAAGTCATGGACCGGATAATTCCTCTCGTGAACCTTCAATTGTCGTGAACCATAGGCTATCACGCTCCCACGCTGTAGCAGAACACAGCCCAAACCATTACCCGAAGCATCACTATAGATTTCAAACCCTTCGGTCCCACTCGGCGAACGCAAAATAGGCGTCGTGGTCAACCGCCTCTTCAATTCCTCAAAAGCCTGCTCGCACTCCAGCGACCACACAAACTTTTGATCCTTCCTTGTCAACGTCGTGAGTGGTAGCGCTATCCGCGAGAAGTTCTCTACGAAGCGTCTGTAATAGCCGGCAAGCCCCAAAAAGCTCCGGACTTCCGCCACTGTAGTCAATACAGGCCACTCCCGTATCGCTACTATCTTCGTCGGATCCACCGCTATCCCTTCTCCACTAACAATATGACCAAGAAACGCTACCGAAGATAACCAGAACTCACACTTGGAGAACTTAGCATACAACTGATTTCTTCTCAATGTCTCCAACACCATATACAGATGCTTGTAGTGATCATCCTCACAATGCGAGTACACCAAGATATCATCGATAAATACTATCACGAAACGGTCCAGGTACTCGATGAACGTCTTGTTCATCAGATCCATAAACACGGATGGCGCATTGGTCAACCCAAACGGCATAACTGTGAACTCGTAATGCCCAAACCGCGTGTTGAACGCTGTCTTTAGGATGTCGCTTTCTCTTATCCTTAATTGGTAGTAGCCGGATTTCAGATCTAACTTCGAATATACTGTTGACCCAACCAACTGATCAAATAGATCGTCAATACTTGAGATCGGATACTTATTCTTTTCCGTAAGCTTGTTCAACTCCCGATAGTCGATACAGAGTCGCAAGCTCTCATCCTTCTTCTTAACGAAGAGGACTGGGGCGCTCCAAGGCGACGAACTTGGACGCACATACCCTTGCTCCAACAACTCTTGCAGTTGCACCTTCAGCTCCGCCATCTCCCTTGGCGCTATCCGATACGGAGAGCGTGACACCGGTTTGGCACCCGGCACCAGCTCAATTGTAAAATCAATCTCCCGCTGAGGAGGGGCTCCTGGGAGATCATCTGGGAACACATCAGGATACTCGGACACAACTGGAATACTACCAAGACTTGGCTTAGGCGTTGAAGTCTGCACTAATGTGACAAACAGCTCTGCCCCAGACCGAACTGCCTTAATCACCTGAAGGGCCGACATCAAAATCTTACTCGATCCATTCATGCCCGCAAACGTAGTCTTCCGATCAGTATTCAGTCCCAACTTAACCACGTTTCGGTTGCAATCAATGCATGCTCACTGCTCCGAGAGCCAGTCCGTACCAAAGATTACGTCGAACTGCACCAACGGCAGTACCGGCGCTTGCAAGTCAAACTCCTGATCCCCAATCTGTATCTTTACCACACAGATTCTATCCGCGCGCATTGAGCACTCATTGGGCAACAACACATCCAACTTGTCTTTTGTCATCGAGGAAGGGACTCCGATGCGCGTTACGAATCTTTCGTACAAGAAGGAATGCGAAGCTCCCGTATCAAACAGGGCTCTCGCCGGACAATCGAAAAATCAACACAAAGCCTAACACCAACATTGATAAGCTAACATATAAAAAGGGTAACAACTACATAAAGTTAAACTGCTATAATTTAACTCATACCTGTCACCACGTCAGGTTGTTTTATACTCTAGGCTGGGCTGGAGCATGGTGGGACGAGGTTGACTCCACTGCCTTCCCTTTTTCTTCATATGTTGCTCCAAGCTTCCTCTTGGACTTTGCACGTCCGCTCCAACATTCACGAGCAAAATGCTCCATCTTTCCACAGTTGTAGCAAGCTCCTGGGACTCGACTTGTGGTTGCCCCCGTTGCACCAGACGAAGGGGCTGAGCTCGAAGTCTTCAGCTTCTTGTTCCATCAGCGGAAACCCGACTTTGTATTTGACACTTTGAACTCTGACTTCTTTTCCCCTGGGTCCTTCTCTTGCACTTTCTTCGCGACCTTTTCCAATGACCGGGCCGAATTGACCAAGACTAGGAAGCCCTGCGCCTTAGGCCCAACAAGGAGTAGTTGTAGGTCGCCACGTAGACCCTCATAGAATCGGTTGGTCTTTCGCTCCTCCTCAGTAAACGTAGCACTGGCATAACGACCCAACCGTGTAAACTCGTGGAGATACTCATCCACGTTTCTGCCTCCCTGAGTCAAACCAAGGTATTGGTTCTCCATCTCAAGCTTCTGAGCTGAGGATAGATATCTGGCCAAGAACAACCTTGAGAATTCCTCCCTAGACACATCCGCAAGTTGCCTTCCCACTAAGAGGTGAACCTCCAACTCGTCCCCCCACAGCCTCGCCTCACCAGTCAAAAGGAAGGTCGATATGGTGGTCTTCTGCCACTCCTCAGTTTTTGTGTCCGTCAAGACTCTCTTTATCGTAGATAGCCAATTCTCAGCTTGAGTTGGCATTCCAATCCCGTCGAACACCAGAGGATTAAAGCTCATTACATGCTTGAGCTGCTTCTCCGTAGCTCTCTTTGGTGCTACTTGATCAACTGTCACGCATTCTACCACTCCCGGCTCTGCCACCCTAATCGGTTTTTGCTCATTAACAGGTGGTGCGTGGTGCATTTGCCTTGCAGGTTGGCCATTTATCATAGCAAAAATTGCTTCAACCACCAATCTGATGGTTTCTGCTGAAGGGGGTGTTGTAGGCACGTCACTCGGTGCACTACTTTCCGCCGATCGCGGACGCTTTGATTGCACAGCAGCGCTCCTAGCTGCCTATAATAGCATAGACCCTTGATTAGGCGACAAACAAATTGCTAAAATCAATCATTGGAACACTCGGGTTCCTCAAAACAAGTGTATTTTTCATTCCAAAGTAGACATTCATAGGTTCTTTTATGTTATAACGATGACGCACATACATGTGCTCACCACCCCTTAAAAGAATTCGCCCACGAATTCAAATAAAGAAGACCGTCGTATGGCTCTGATACCAAATTGTAACACCTCGTCCGTCGCATGGCATATAACAGAAGGTCCAGCTGGAACCCGACGTCATATACCACGGACAGTCGGAAGGGATACATAAGAATATCAAAATTTAACTACAACTACTAGCCCTAACCCAGAGCATTCTAGCGAAAACTTTTAAACAGTTTGAATGAACTCATAATTGAATAATAACTATCATGAATGTTCACTTACTACCAAAGAAATGAAATAACAAATACACTGAAAAGTACTTGGTCTTATGGTCTTATAAGAGTTCACTTAACAATGTAATGTTTTACATACATCGGCTCGTAGAGCGGCCACACATGACAAAAGTAAAACAACAATTCGCTTTGGCCTTCGAGGGCCAGCTCAGCAACATGTGCTTCAACCCGCTATTTGGTACTTGGCTCCGCAGCACCTGCAAGCAACATTTCACTGCACGGTGGCAAACAAAACAACGGTCAGCTAAAGCGGACCAAATTATAACGACCCCGCCCCTTACTCGGGTCGGCGGTGCTCCTTCCCCGCATTTCATTAGCCCAGCTAAACAGTAAAGTGCAAACACACTTCGCCACAGGTGTAGGCTCACACGGTCAAACACCCTGTGCACTCAGGGCACATTATAGGTGAATCTGATCAATTCCGTGGCTTCACTACCATCCCCGGGATGGCAACATCGTGAGCACTTTAGTCTTTCTGACCACAGTCTAAGACTCCCGACTATGCCAACGGCCAGTCCCTCTTTTGGGTCTCTAGCACCGAACCACATAGCCCAGGTCCGATTCCACTTGCCCGTTGCTCACTCCGCCTAGTCACTTTAAGACGTACGCGCGGGCCAAGCTTCTCTCGGATCCCAAAACATTCCCAAACATCACATAACCCAGTTATGTACAAGGCTGGCTCCCCGGCCGCCAAGTTAGCAGAACTACGTTTCCGCTCAGTTTTTCGGGTGCGTCTTGGAGTTAATCCCCAAGGATCCCTGCTGCAATCTACCGTGTAGAAACCCGAAAACACAAAGCACGGAGTCTTTTCCGGCAAACCATATAATATGCAACATCACCGATCCAGACCAACACGTCCGGGTAGGCTTCACACACAATGCCTATGTCTGTACTTCGATTCCGGACTCTATATGCAACACAAGGGGGACTATTCACATCTACCCCAAGGAACACCGCACATTCACCGCACACTCGCGGAAGCGGGTTTCCTTATGCAAAAGAAAGAGAGCTTCACATGCTCAAGTAGAGAATCGTTACCCTTGTAGTTCGTTTTTGCGCCATGGGAATCTATCCTGATGGAAAGCTTCGCAAGGGAATTTCCTCTGCGGATCCGGTCTCGGTTCTCGATTCGGTGCTCCGATGCTCCGTCGGCGGCCGGATTCCTCCTCTTCCTTCCTCATTGCTCTCTCCTCTCTCTAACTCCTTAGAAAGAGAATGTTTTAAGAGATAATGAGGAATTAATCCTCAATACCCGGCCTTAAAAAGACAGGACCACATCTGGGCCGTCATATCTTGTTTAAAGAAAACGAACGGCTCAGATCCGCCCAAAATTTCTCAATCCTGGGCCGAATACGGCCTTGCACACGACCGTGTCCCAGGCCGGGTGCCCCGATCCAGGCACGATCGTCGAGCACAGAAAAGGACACGGGTCGAGACACGCCCGTGTCTCCACCTGACACGCCCGTGTCGGGTCCCGACACGCCCGTGACCTAGGGACGTGTCACAAATAACCGCCACGCCAACCTTCACGTCCCTTGGTGAACACGGGTGGGGACACGGGTATGAACACGCCCGTATCACGCTTGACACGCCCGTGTCGATACTGCTCAAAGTCGTGCTTCCTGTCGTGTCCTTTTCTGGACACAGCCGGCCAACACAGAGAAAGACACTGCCTCGGACACGCCCGTGTCCCAGGTTGTGTACCCCTATTTAGGCACCAAAAATTTCTTAGGACGCGACCAGTTCGATTACGATTTTCGGGGCGTTACATAGGGTCAGTTAGGTCACCCAATGGGGACTAGGGTTTGGCTAACCGACATTAGGTCAATTTAACCCAAATAGGCTAACCCAAGCTCAAACACAAATTCACTTGGGCTAATCTCATGTTAATTATTCATATGAGATAATGGGGTACTTTTGATTGAAACAATCATCTAATCGGTCATGGTGACTAGGAGAAAGGAAATGAGAGTTTCCCTCAATTTTTAGAGGGAAAGTGAGCTTTAATGGCCATGGAAGGCCAAGGGCCTCCTGAATCCTCCTCTCATGGCAAGGTCCCTCCTCCCTAGTTAGTTAGGAGAAGATTGACATTCATGGCCAGCCACCTAAGTGGCTGAAATCAATTTTCCCCAATTATGAGAAAAAGAGAAAGAGGGGTCAATAATGGCATGGAAGGTGAAACCCCCACAAATATCTCCCATTGATGGTTGGATTCAACTCCTCAGGGGTAACAGAGGAGTTTTCAGCAGTTTCCAGGTCACCAAGGGGCTGAATTCGCTGAGATTTCAGTTACCCGAAATTCACCATTAATGGTGATAATGGGAATTCATGTCTTGACCCTTCCCCTCCCATATTGAAGTTTTTATCTTCATCACGGAACTCAGAGGAGTAAAAACCCCCATTCCTCTGAAGAAATCGAGCCCTCTGAGTAGGAGATAGCAGAGCACCCAAAAGCTCCAAAAACGGCCATGGTGGACGGCGAATGGCGATCGGCAAGGCTACAAGCCCGCTCTCAGGCCTGATTCTCCATCTCTTTCTCTGTGGTAGAATCTAGATCAACTAGGATGTGTAATCGAGCTCAATTAAGCTTATTCCAAGCTTCAATTTTCATGAATTTTTTGGATTTGGGCTTTCTCGCGGGTTCGCCGGAAACCGCCCCTCCGGCGGTCGTGCCGCCTTCCGGCGATAGCCTCCACCTCAACGGAGGTTGGGTGTTGGTGGCCGGTCGGGGAGGGGGCTGGATCGCCGGCAAATTACTCTGAAAACTGCTCCAGGTCGGGCAGATCACGGCTCTTGGCTGATTGGAGAAGACGAAATCTTAGTCGTTCATTGTTTATGTATATAAATTATTATATGTAATATATGTTATGTATCCTTTACTGTATACCCTTTTGAACCAGAGAAATAAGACCCTTAGGGGCTGAACCATGAAAAGTTCTCAACATGAAAAAGGTAGCCTTGTGAGTCTACTTTAATCAGAAATTGAAATCAGGCCAATTGGAGGACTGTAGCTTCCTGTAGGGAAGTTCTCATGGGACAGGTCCTTAGGGTAGGACAGTCACTATATCATTAATAACTTTTAATTCGCTAAGGGTAATGACCTGAAATTTGGGTCATGAGCTTGTCTTATTAGGAACTAGGTCATATCCAAGAATTAGAATTTTTGGAGATAATTGTCCTAAAGTTTTTGTAGAAGTTAAATAAATCAAATGAGATTTATTTAAAGTGGTAAATGACTTTATCATTCACCAAATTTTTGGTGAGAGCCTTTTAGGACCGTGTTGGGGCTCTGGTTAAAATTTCATCTCATTTGGGCTTGATTTGAGTAGTGGGTATTGAAAACAAATTTTGGTCAAGTGGATAATATTTGACCTAGGGATTCCTTGGGGGTGCTTGAGGAAATTAAGTGGTCTCCCCTCATCCCCTTAAGGTAAAACTTATGTCACACACTTAAAATGTCATTATACACCACCTCATGAAAAATGTTAAGGTTCTAGGATGGTTTGGCCACGGGGCCTAGTGTAAACCCTAAAAGTGCACTTTTGGAGTTATTAAAGGACATAGGGTCTATGGGCCTCAATTTTTCCCAAACTCTGGTGGATGACCAGAAGGGGTACAATAAGGCCAAGGGAAAAAATATCAACCCAATTGGAGTTGATTTGGTGGGATAACATGGTGAACATAGTTGGCCTCGGTTAGATGTCAAATTTTCAAGTTCACAAGTACCAGGCGTCGAGTGGTCGACTAGACGCCGAGGCGTCGAGTTATCTCGACGGCATTCGACCCGGCGTTGAGTGGTTAGCTACACTCGACGAGGCGTCGCGTAATCTCAACGCCATAAAATGAGGCGTTGAATGGTTGGCTACACTCAACGAGGCGTCAAGTAATCTCAACGCCTCGCAATAAGGCGTTGAGTGCTCTGCTACATTCGACGAGACGTCAAGTAACCTCGACGCCTTGAAATAAGGCGTTGAGTGGTCAGCTACACTCGACGAGGCGTCGAGTAACCTTAACGTCATGCAATGAGGCGTTGAGGGGACAGCTGCACTCGACGAGGAGTCGAGTAATCTAAACGTCATGCAATGAGACGTCGAGTGATCTCGACGCCATTTCTCTTAAAAACAAAATTATATGTCTAGAGGTAGTGGATGGTCATCAAATTTTGGTAATAGGATTTTAATGATGTTATCTACCTAAGCAAATTTTATAATAATTTTGGATTAAAGATTTTTAGTATCTTCTTTATAACACTGAAATTTATTGATTGGAGGAATAAATTTTATAGAACTAACTGAGAATTGGAAAATTGTGAAACTTGGCTCGCAAACTTTTTATACCATTGCAATGTGTTGTTAATTTTATTGCAATTTTTGGAAGAGTATATATATAGTAGTTTCTTCACAATTTGCCCTAGAAGTATATTATATTGTAAATTCAAATAAATGATTAAATGAAATTAGAAAGTCATGAAATTTTGGCAAACAAGTTTCTGATTATTATAGTCCTCTGGTAATTTTGTTATAACTTTTGGATGACAAAATCTTGTACTCATTTTGTAAATGGTCATTTTGATCAAAATATTTGTATTTTTTTATGACAGAATTCATTTTAGAAAAATCATGAAATTCATTCTTTGTTGTTGTTTAGCTAATAAGAGGCTTTGGAAATTTTAGCAAAGTCATTTCATGTCAGAATCTTATACTTCATGTTCAAGTCATAGGAGGAATAATTTTTGGGAAAATATTTAAATGACTGATTTAATTAGAAAAAAATATCAAGTTCTGGATTTGGACTCAACAAGTCATGATATACCTCCAATAATAATTATAAGGTTGTAGAAAAAGTATTCAGAATATTTACTTTCATATGCTTAGGTTGTCACTTGTTCTGCATATTGTGAACTCAAGGATTCAGGGTAGAATAATAGACCATACTTGGGTGGAATATAGTGGGTGCACCAGGTTTGCGTGGAGTCTTGATGAGGTCACCCTTAGGGGCAAAGTCCTAAGTAATCTGGGTATCATGAAGATGGAGTTGTACTATGGGTCGACCGAGTATCGTCTTTCCCCTAGGTATATAAATTTACTTAGGATTAGTTAAATAGCAACGTGAAGAAAGGGTTAGGTAACAAATAGATACTCATAAAAATAAGTGTCTTGCGAAAGGGAACTTTGGGATTCAGCTCATCGTAGTTTCTATTGCCCTCGAGAGCCCTTCATAGGGAATGTCCTGGGCAGTCCAAGGTTAACCCTAAACTGTAAGAATAACAGAGTAAAAGAGTAAGCTTTAATAATCACCGTCACAAACACTCACCCCGTCGTTTCAGGAGTATAGATGGTATAGATTCACGGGCGATGGGCTCGGTGTTTGATAGAAAGATGGTTTCAAGTGTGGCGAGTCGATGGTTCGGGAGCTCTTTTAGCATAAGTGCATGTGCATAAAAGTGGCGGGTCTTTAGTTCACTATGGTCGTCGCACCGACAGAGGAATGATGACTCTAGAGGGTGTAGTGGATGGGACTGGCTTGTCAGTGTCTGTGGAGACGCTTACCTAGTGACACTACACTTGACCACGAAAGACTGGCGGGTTTGTCAGCATTAGTATGTGGTGACTCTGGTGCGCTCTTCAGAGGCGTACGTAACGGCTAGGCCTGGTAGTGCGGTTACCCTCCTAGGAGTGGGGTGGACCAACCCACTGTCTCCGTTGGCCACTACAGAGGCTCCTGAGAGTGAAGCTAGCTTTCAAAACTGGGGAACTAAACGACTGTGCGCATAGAGTCGTGTGCGTGTGTTGCACTTGGATGAATCATGACATAACATATCACAACACACATACCTGCATATAACCTGACACTTCATCGTATAAACTAGTATGGGATAGCTTATACGATGGGAGCCTTGCAAAAGACTCCTTAATTTATATGTTTGTTTGAGCATTCATATAAGTTAAGGTTAATTATTTACCTGTGATAGGTAGATGCACATTTCATTATTTACCTCCTATCATTGTTGTTCCATACTTCATGTTATATATAGAATCGCTTAGCTTGCTTCACATATTTATACAACTGTTAGCTTAAGGTCGTTGTCACCTGCTTTGATATTTTTTGCCTTGATGTCCTTTCTCTTCATTCCTTCTGCCTGGTGCCTGGGAGTCACAGGGGAGGGGTGGGGGATCGTTGACTTAGTCTTTTGACTAACGGTCGGTGAACCATATCATTTTAGGGGATCGAGGAGCAACGCCATGAGACGCAGCACACCAACATAGGTCGGTGCAGTTGGAGGTGGGCCGGTCTAGCACAGGAATACCACCTATCGGGACAGTGAGTGGTTATAATGGCTTTGCTTCTGCGAGTGTTATGTAGTGAGAATGTGATGTACTGGGTAGAAGCCCGTTTATTATTTCTGACGTTACTCTGATATTATCATGTGGACACCTTACTAGCGTGATTCTATATTGCATGTGATCTTGGACTTATATTTGTTCATTTGTACTTCTACTTTCTTCTGTAATCGATATGGTCGGCAGGATCGGCGTTTTGTAGTGACGACCTTCCCGGGTGTTGGTGTCACCGCAAAGCAGCGGTTCTGGGCATAAGACCCGATGAAGAAAAAAGAGGGGCTTACAAACTGGTATAAGAGGAAAACCTTGATCAGAAGAGAAGAAGTCCACAAACCCTGGGACACCCCGCGCGAGTTTAGTTTGAGGACAAACTAAGCAGGGGAAGCTATGGTGTGCCCATATAGGGAATCACACATAACGGTCCACTCTTAACTGAATTTAGGCCAACCATCTTACAAGTGAACCATTTTTATGCAGCCCTCGACGAACCCAACCCCTCAGCATGGTATGTCTCAGGCTCCGAATGTTGTACCACCCCCGCCAGCTCCCACTTCATTCCTGCAATCGGAGATGGGACAGACACTGACGGCGATCTTGGAGGATTTTAAGACACAGCAGGCTCCGGCTCCTCAGCCAAATCCCGGGGCAAATTGGCTGAGTGTCTTCCGAGGGCTCTCCCCTCCATCTTACCTCGGGACGGAGTCAGCCGTTCAAACAGAGGAGTGGTTGGACATCATATACGAGATGCTGGCAGGGATTCAGTGTCCGACGGAGATGGCTGTCTCTAGTGGTCTCATGTCTAGATTCACATAAGAAGAGGTGGTGGAAGTCGCAGCTAGCAATGTTGTAGATATCGGCCGACATGTTCGATAGTAGGCAGAGATAAAGGTTTTGGGGGTAAACCGCAACGAAATCGATTTGTTTGAGCAAAATAACATTTTGTAAAAAACCAGCTATATTTTGGCGATATATCATTATACCAAGTGCCGATATAGGCCTCTCCTGGCGAATATCGATATACCCAGTTTTTTTGTTTTATATTAGAAAAAAAAATTTGCGGGGCTTTAAATTGATTTCACGGGAGGAGCATCGCGTTAAGCTTCCGCCCTAACTTTCTCTCTAGCGGCAGTTCGACAGTTCGGCGGAATCGGCCTCTCCTGGTGACGATCGGCCTCTCCCGGCGACGAATCGGCATCTACCGGCGACGAATCGACCTCTCCCGACGACGAATCGGCCTCTCCCAGAAACGAATCCGCATCTCCGACGGCGAATCGGCAACGCCGTCGGGCTTTTTGGCTTATACTCATGCTTGATTGCTTTGGTTTGATGGGCTTTAGGGTTTCTACTACTTCACTCCATCGTAACTCAGTAAGTTCCCTTCTTCTATTTTCCTCTTCTATCTTCGACTTGGCTTTCCATGGAGTCGTGAGTGGTGGTTTTTCAGTTGATGTTCTCAGTTCTTTCAGTTGTTTGAGCTTTCAGTCAGATGGAATTGCATTGATAATGTTGCTAATTGCATTGATAATGTTGCTAATTGCATTGATAACGGTAGAATTGCATTGATCATGACATCATGTTGCTAATAACATGGTTTTCTTGTTGCCTTGTTGATAAGGTTGCATTGATAATGTTGAAAAGCTCTGTAACAAACTCTGGTGATATTGCTAGGTTCCAAAAAAAACTAGCATTAGGTCAGATTTTATTATCCTTATCAGATTAATAAGGTAAACATTTTTACTTTTTTGTAATTTTTTGAAAAAATAATCTTATCTGACAAAAAAAACAAAACATCAAGGACTTTAATACAAACAAAACTGTATTTTAAAACAAATTTGGCAAGACTAACACAAGTTTTGCCTCAGGGCCATCAAGATCTAGTGCTTCCTAACTATTCCACCCTAAAAGAGAAGTTGCATTCCTTGGAAACGAGAGAAAGAGGGATCTCTGCTCCTCTGCAAGCGACTACTTGAAGCTGCAGAAGCTTGTCAGGTGATTATATCTTTCACATCAAAAATTGCTAGTCAAATTCCATCTTTTCACTAAGATTAGGTGAAAATTTCCTATGAAAATTGAACTCACACATTTCCCACATCATCTAATTAATTATTACAACCACTTAAAATGAAATTACAAAGTAAATTGTATATCTATTCACATGAATCAAGTATATTCATGATGGTGGCTGATAACAGTAGAATTACATTGTTCATGCTCGATTGCCTTGTTGATAATGTTGATATATTGTTGATAACAGTAGAATTGCATTTCAGTTTTGATCATGTTACTATATTGCTTCCAAACTTGCACTATTAAGGCTTATTTTCTAATTCTACTGAAGGCATGTTTTTCTACGTTCATTGTTCACTTATGCTAAGCTCATCCACACATGTATGAAATAATGAGGCATGTTTTAATTTATTATTTTGTTCATTCACATATTTTGTTGGTGTTGTAGAATGGATTCCTCTCAGTCTTCTACAAAAGACGTAAGTGCGTCAGTTTCCGGCGGTAGAGATGTTTTTTGGGCATTTGGAGAGAAAGTGGTTGCAATGGATACCAGTAGAATTCGTTGCAATTACTGCAAGCAAGTCACAAATGGGGGCATCACTCGGTTCAAACATCATTTGGCTGGGATTAAGGGCAATGTAAAGTCATGCTCTCATGTCCCAACTGATGTCAGAGCAAAAGTCGAAGCAACCCTTGCAGCAGCACAAACTAGTAAGCTGTTGAGAAGTAATATGTTACAGAGTAGCTTGGATGAGGTCGTTGTTGGAGAGGTTGCAAATCCCGAAAGTTCACAAAGGACTTTGTTTACAAGTATTAGAAATAAAGGTCCAATGGAACAATTTATTGAGTCAGGAAATAGTTCACAAAGCACGATTGAGAGTAAGTTTAAGAAGAAAGCCAGAGATGATGCAGCTCTATATATTGCTAGGTGGGCATACAAGATGGGCATTCCTTTCAATGCTCTATATAGCATATCCTTCCAACAAATGTTGCATATTGTCGGTCTATGTGGCTCTGCGATGAAAGGACCAACGCCGTATGAGATGAGGTAGAAGTTCTTAAAGATGGAAGCTCAACGGACCAAGGAAATGCTAAGCAGCTTCACTCAAACATGTAGGTTGCATTGGTGTAATATTTTGACTGATGCTTGGACAGATCGCAAGGGCAGAAGCGTCATGAATATTGTTGTGCACACAGTTGTTGAATTAGCATTTTGGTTATCGAAGAATGTATCATCATCTACACATGATGGCAAGTTCATATATGAGTTTGTTGATAAGGCAATCAGTAGCCCGGATGGCCCAGGAGAAGCAAACATAGTACAAGTTGTGACAGATAATGCGTCCAACAATATGTCTGCATCACGATTGCTAGCGGTAAAGAGACCAAAGATTTTTTGGACTTCTTGTTCCGCTCACACAATAAATCTTCTTCTCCAAGATATTTCAAAACTGAAGCAAATTAAAAGTGCAATATGTATGGGCCGACAACTTACTGTATTTATATATGCTCACATCATTACTCTTGTTATGTTCAGAGAGACGACTAAAGACATGGAGTCCCATGATCTCGTTAGGTTTGGTGTGATCAGATTTGCTACAACTTTTTTATCTTTGCAGAGCCTCCAGGATAAGAGAAGACATTTGAGGGAATTGTTCACATCTGTTAAATGGGAGGCAACAAATTTATCAAGTACCGCACATGGAAAACAAGTAATGTTTTCATCTAATATTTTTAACAATATTTTTTTCAAATACACTGCATCGTTTTAATATTTTGTTGTTGTATCATTGTATGTAGGCCACAACAATTGCATTGAGTGTCACATTTTGACGTAATGTTGAGCTGGCACTCCTTATATTTACCCCACTGGTTAAAGTTCTACAAAAAATAGATGGAGATATACCGTCAATGGGTTGGTTGTATCGAGATATGAAGAAAGCCAAAGAGCAAGTTGTCGTAGCACTCGAAAATAAAGAAAACATCTTCCTATATGAAAGTTAATTGATAGAAGAGTGGATAGCAAGATGAGCAGCCCTTTACATTTATCTGGATTTTTTTTAAAATTCTTTCTTTTATTACCCAAAAAGGAGGAGGTGGAGGGGGATACTAAGTTTATACATGGATTTCTTGATTGCCTTACAAGAATGTATTCAAATGACCCTAATATGCAATATCATATCATTAGTGAGCTTGATATATATCAGTTCGGGCAAGGAATATTTGGAAAGGATCTTGCAAAGAAGCAATTGCTAGTTCTTTCTTTTAATCCAAGTAAGTAGTTTAAATTATAAGTTCACGAAGATTTATGCATGTGGCTAAATTTTGTTTTTTAATTAGTACACTGGTGGAAATTACATGGAGTTGAGACTCCGAATTTGAGAGGGTTGGCCATGAGGATATTGAGTTTGACCATAAGTTCATCTGGATGCGAAAGAAATTGCAGCACGTTCTAAATGGTAGTGCAGCAGTTCTACATGCATTCAATTTCTTTTAAGTAATAAAGAGATACTAAATATTTCAAATGTTTTAATTTGTAGATCCACTCGAAAAAACGGAATTAACATGAGAGCAAACGTTTAAATGATCTTGTCTTCGTGAAGTTTAATACTATGCTCAAGTCTAAGCATGTTGATATCTCTTGAGATCCAATATCTGCAAAAAGTTTGGATGAAGGAAAAGCGGTAGAGTGGCCCGTTGGTTCAAGTGAAGGTGATAATGAAAATGAGGATGAAGTGTTTAGGATTGACTTGGCAACAACTTGGAGACATTGTGGATGCTGATTTGGGACCACGAAGGAGCACCAGACCTACTAACCAACAATCACAAAATAAAAATTTAAAGCGAAAGTGTATTGTAACATAAGCATTGGAGAAAGATGATGAAGATGTGGGGCTATCGGAAGAGGAAATGCAAGCTCCACTATTAGACAGAATGTTAGAAGACTACTAAACAGAAGAGGAGATACGAAATGTAAGTCTTTACTATAAAATAAATTATAAATCAATTTACTTAATAGGATTTTACTTACTAATAATTAATCTATATATGTTTTTTTGATGCAGGCATACATATGGAAGTTATGCAGTGTGGATTTTGATTTTTGATCTTTTGACATTCAGTGTGACTTATGACTTCTGATTTTTGAACTTTTGGCCTTCAATGTGACTGATGACATTTCCTCTCTTTTTTTCATGTCTTCTTTTCCGGCACTTGTATTATTATTCTCTTAAATCAATTGTTATTTGGCGTGTTAGTTTAATTAATCAATCAAATTGAATTATGTTGTAATCTGTTTATTCATTTAATCATGTTAATATATAACTACTTCTTTTTTGGATAAATTTTCAGCAATTATTACAAAAGTTTTGCTGATAAGGTGGATAACTTTTGATTCATGTTGCTTCTGATGGTACCTAGAAGCATTCATGTCATTGAACTATTGGATGGCGAATTGGTGAATCATTGATCCAGAAACAATCATAACAATAAAGGTAAGTTGTTTTATTCAATTTTTGTCATTTATTAATATGCACAATTGTATTTATTTTTGTTTAATACTTCATTACTTCATTATAATCATATTATTACATGTTTAATGCAAAGTGTATGAACATAGATTGTCTGTAAATTTTTACTTATTTGCAAAAAAGTGTTTATAAACATTGTCATCTTTATTTAAATATTAAAATCGGATATTGTAAAATATCTCTGATATATCCCCCGCAATCCGACATACGACATTTCAAACCCAAACCGACATGAACCCGATATCCGATATCTACAACCTTGTCTGCTAGACACCACCTATGCCGGATTGGAGGCTGCAGACATTTCCTGGGATGATTTCAGGGCATCGTTGTTGGAGCATTTCATACCGCAGTCTGCGAGAGATGAGTTGGAGGACAGGTTTATGCAGTTCAGGTAGGGAAGCCGGACAGTTCTAGAGTATTACCAGGAGTTTACCCACCTGGCCCGGTTTGCGGACTCTTACTAGTTGGACGACGCGAGATACGTGAAGAGGTTATACAAAAAGCCTTCGTGATGACCCGAGGCAGGCCCTACTCTTTGCGTCTAACGGAAGTTTGGCCAGGATACTGTAGATTGCCAAGAAGATGGAGGCAGATCAGCTCACAATTTGAGGCAGGAAGAGACCGACAGTGGACCGGGGCAGGGGTGGCAGGAGAGACCAGCAGAGGGGTCGTTATATTGGTGAGAGAAGGACGAGGGATTGACCCCGCCAGGAGGACAGGCAGGAGCCGAGGGAGCCGGTGGTGTTGGCTCCTCAACCATTACAGATACAGGAGATGCCGAGGCCAGGAGATGGGGCACCTCCCCCACAGGAGTGCTACCACTTCCACCAGTCGGGACACATCCGGAGGAACTGCCCCATGAGGGGGGGAACTTCCATCGGCACAACAGGCTACCCCAACAGCTCAGCAGTTCAAGGGACGGGGACGAGGTCGAGGTCATGAATTCCAAGGTGGTGACCATAGGCAGGACAGGGACCAGATGTATGTCTTGGATCTTGCTCAGCCCCGGGACCCGGGCAGGGTTATAGCAGGTATGCTAGCACCTTAATTCTTTCCTTTCTAGAACTGTAGAAATAATATACTACTGGTAGAAACTAGGAAAGAAAACTATAAGACTAGCAACCTAAAATTGTTCGATAAACAGGGATAGTAACGGTATGTGGCAAGCCTGCCCATACCTTATTCGACACGGGGGCGTCTCATAACTTCGTCGTAGAAGATTTTGTCAAGGACATGGACTAGGTCCAACACTTTACGGGAACCACCAAGAGGGTGCGTCTTCCCAATGGGGCGGAGATTCTATCCACTGCAAAATGTGTCCTGGAGGTGACCATCGATGGATTAACATTCGAGGCCCCGGCGACGATCCTGGAGTTGTCGGACTTTGCTCTTGTTCTGGGAATGACGTGGCTCATTTGGAACCATGCTCAGATTGATTGCCAGGCGAGGAAGGTCGTGCTGAGATACGGAGACTCCTACGCGACCTTCAAAGGTACTATCCCGGTCTCTCGTTGCCTACTCTCTTCTATCCAGGCCGTCAAGGCCCATCTACAGGTGGACGAAGTCTCCCAGGTGTTATTTGAGATGATCGAAGAAAAGAATGTTATCTCCAACATCCCGGTGATACGATATTTAGTTGACATCTTTCCAGAGAAGCTACCCGGGCTGCCAATGCATCGTGAGAGGGACTTTCAAATTCAGCTAATGTCGGGGGCTAAACCGGTGTCTAGAGCTCCTTATCGAATGGCCCCAAAGGAGTTAGTGGAGTTCAAAAGCCAGTTGTAGGAGCTAGTTGAAGCAGGGTTTGTCAGACCGAGTCCCTCGCCTTGGGGAGCCACAGTATTATTTGTGAAGAAGAAGGACAGGACGCTCAGAACGTGTATCGGTTACAGAGCGCTGAAACGGCTGACGGTCCGGAATACGTACCCGCTGCCAAGGATCGATGAATTGTTTGACCAACTAGAGGGAGTCTACTGGTTCTCAAAACTGGACTTGAGGTCGGGGTATTATCAGTTGCGGATTCAGGAGGATGATATCCCGAAGACAGCCTCCAGCAGCCGATATGGATTGGACGAGTTCAGCGTGATGCCCTTTGGGCTCACGAATGCCCCGTCAACATTCATGAGTCTGATTAATCGGGTGTTCGAGACATACCTCGACATTTTTGTCATTGTGTTCATCGACGATATCCTCATCTACTCGAGGACGGAGGAGCATGCTCGGCACCTGACACTGACATTGGAGAAGCACAGTGAGCATAGTCTGTACGCGAAGTTCAGCAAGTGTCAGTTCTGGCTGAAGGAGGTAGCCTTTTTAGGCCATATTATCAGCGGAGCAAGGTTGGCAGTGGACCCAGCGAAGATCCAGGCAATACGGGATTGGTCACAGCTGAAGACGGCCACCAATGTGCGGAATTTCCTGGGACTTGCCGGATATTACCGGAAGTTCGTGCACGGGTTCTCCCAGATTGCCCTTCCGCTCACATCTCTGACGAAAAAGGACACTCCCTTCATTTGGACGCCGCAGTGCGAGGCGACCTTCCAGGAGCTGAAGGGTCGGCTTACGTCGGCTTCTATCCTTGCCCTTCCATCTAGGAAGTGAGGGTTCCAGGTGTACACGGATGCGTCATACCAAGGGATAGGTGTTGTTCTGATGCAGAACAGGCACGTGATAGTGTATGCTTCCCGTCAGTTGAAGAAGCATGAGCAGAACTATCCAGTGCACGATCTGAAGATGGGAGCGGTCATATTCGCTCTGAAGATCTGGCGACATTACCTCTACGGTGTCCACTGCGACATATTCTCAGATCACAAGAATCTGAAGTAAGTGGACACGAAGGAGCTGAATATCCGAGAAAGACGATGGGTGGAGTTCTTATCTAATTACCAGTACACTATGCATTACCACCCGGGGAAGGCAAATGTGGTGGTCGATGCACTGAGTAGGAGAGCCACCACATCAGGAGCAGAGCCCCAGCTGATGGTCATGGAACTAGTGAATATGTTGGAGGACACGCAGATCACCTTGGTATCATCAGATGACCCGGAGCTCTATGAGGAGTACTTGGCGACGAGGGGTACCACTAATGACGTTCGAGACCGTATCAGGGATGGACAGAGGCAGGATGCCAAGATGGAGCAGATATTCAGGTCTTTGGAGGCAGACACGGTTGGGCACTATTCATTGAAAGACGGGCTACTATGTTTCAGAGGACGAGTGTATATACCGGCAGGAGGCGAGATTCGAGATGATATTATGACTGAGGTACACTGCAACCGGTATTCAGTGCATCCGGGTATAATAAAAATGACGGTTGATTTGAAGAGGACTATGTATTGGTCGAGCATGAAGAAGGGCATCACGTACTTTGTGACCCATTGCGAGCCCTGCTAGCTCATGAAGGCGGAGTGCAAGAGCCCGGCCGGATTATTGTAGCCACTCCCGGTGCCGGAGTGGAAGTTTGACGACAAAGTCATGGACTTTATACATGGACTTCCCTGATCACACGCGGGGAATGATTCTATATGGGTGGTCGTCGACAGGTTGACGAAGGTGGCCAGATTCTTACCCGTCAGGAAGGACGCCTCGGTCGGTATTTTGGTGCGGAAGTTCCTGGAGCAGTTTGTACGATATCATGGTGTACCTAAGACGACAATGTCAGATCGGGATGGACGGTTTACGTCCAAAGAGTGGAGATAAGTCCAGGCCTACTTGGGTACTCGGTTGACGTTCAGTACAGCGTTCCACCCTCAGACGAACGGGCAGACGGAGCGTACCAACCGGATGCTGGAGGATTTATTACGCCTGTGTATTCTGGACCGCGGAGAGCCATGGGAGAGACTGTTGCCGCTGATCAAGTTTTCATATAACAACAGTCATCAGTCCAGCATAGGCACGGCCCCTTACGAGGCACTGTACGGACGAAGATGCAGGACTCCATTGTCTTGGATCCAAGATGATGATCCAAAGGCGCTTGGCTCGGAGTTTGTGGAGGATACAGATGCCCTAGTGAGGCTGATCAGAGATAGGATGCTGGAGGCCCAGAGCAGACAGGTCAAATATTACGATGCTCGGCATTGCCAGGTGAAGTTCCAGGTTGGAGACTGGGTGTTCTTGAAGATACATCTGATGCATGGAGCCTCGTGGGTACGCGGGCGGAAGAATCTCAATCCGAGATATATGGGGCCCTATGGGATCCTAGAGATGATCGGCTCGTTGGCTTACAGACTGGAGCTACCGCCGGAGTTGGAGGGATTGCATATCTTCTACGTCTCCTCCCTTAGGAAGGCTCTACTGTGACCAGAGCAGTGGATTTATACTACGAATGGAACAGTAGCTACAGATCGATCGGTGCACCTGGAGCCAGTGCGGATAGATGACACAGAGATGCGGGTCTTGCGGCGCAAGAAGGTTCCGCTGGTCAAGGTCCTGTGGAGGAATCATGGATAGGAGGAGCAGACCTGGGAAACACTAGACTTGATGCAGCAGAAGTACCCGGAGCTCTTCGCATCAGGTATGATTTACGGGATGTTACCTTCATTTACTTGCAGTAAAAACCCAACAGACCTAACCAGAATTTTGGGGACGAAATTTTTTTTTATGTATTGGAATTTATAACATCACTCAAACAACTAAACCTCTAGGATGGTTTTGTCATGACTGGGTCATGACAAAACCCTAGGAAGCACAAGGAATCAAGTGAGCTTAGGCATGAAGATGAAAATCACCTTGGTCTGCAAATATTAAATTCAAAATATCAAATCTAGGGTTTGACTTTAGTGCTTCACCTTGACCCTTTGACCATACCATAGCATCCCTAACCCATTAGGGGGTCCATGTAACAACCCCTTTATAAATAATTTAAAACAATACCTAAACCTACCCCCATTTTAATAATAATAATAATAACCAATAAATAAACCTACCCCCCCCCCCCTTCCTTTAAAACAAACTTGAGCCAGCGATTTTCCCGCAAACCGCACTCCCGATCCCGCTCCGTCGGCCCCGCCTCCGTCTCCCGAGCGCCCGGCAGCCCTCTCCTCCGCCTCCAGTGGCCGACAACACCTTCCTCCAGGCCCGACGCCTCATTCTCTTGTTTCCCCGTCGTCTCTGGCGCTCCCCTTGGCTGGCAACTCCCGCATCAGCTCCTCTCATGGCCGACTGTTTCCAAGAGGGGCCGACAATCTTTCATCCTTCCTCTTCTCCTCCTTTGGCCAGTGAGAGCAAAGGCAGAGTTCTCTGACAACCCTAGCTCCTCCTCGTTCTGGCCGGTGGATTTCGTGAGAGATCTCCTAGGGTTTCGCTCGAAATCCCTCTTCGTGGATTTCGGAGCACCAATCTGGTCTCCTTGGGTAAGAAATTCCATCGATTTCTTGTTTAAAATTTTGCCCTAATTTTGTTACAATAATTATCCCTCTCCGATTGATGCATTTACGTCGATCCCTCTTGGGGTTGTCATGTACCCTTCTAACCTCGATGTTTTACTTGTTTTTCGGTGCCGCTCTTCGGGTCTAGGTGGTGGAATCACTCCAAGACCTCTCCGAATTAGGGATTTTTACTTCCAAACGCCGCCAAAATCCCCGATCTCTCGCGGTAGCCTCTTCTCCGCTCACTTTCGAGGGAGGTAAATTCTTAAACCCCTCTCCTTTTGTGTGAAGCGATTATTAAACGCATGTGCTGACATAAGAAACTTGTTAATTCAATTTGGAATGCATTTTTGATCTCGAGCAGGTATAGCTAGAGCTTTTAACCTCGCTTGCGCCACTTAGCTGTCACTAGCATTTTCGAAATCATCTTAAGGCAAGTAGGGACACTCTCTCGCTTGCAAACATGAGATCTAATTTACTTCACTTTTGTTTATGAAGTAGCCCCTTATAAACTGAAATCGTCTAATTATTTATGAATCCCTGAAATTGTATAATATCTTAGGCGAACATTGAGAGAAGATTGTTGGTTTGGTGTGACGGGTCGAATCGAGCTCCCGACTAACTGGTAACAGAAACCATTAGTCGACCATTGCAAGCACCGTTGTTGATAAGCTTTGTGTCAATTCATACACTAGAATCTTGTACACCAAATGACAACACTTTCACCCTTCAATGTATTTCGCTTATGGTATTGCAGCTAGGGTAAACTCCGGAGTAGGCCATTAAATTAAAAGCATCTTGTTTGACATGGTTACTTGTCTGGTAGTAAGTTGCTACGTGAAAAACTGGTTCACTGAGCTCTTGTTTTCTCTGCTTACTTTTGTGCAAATTACTAACTTGAATCTTTATGTGTTTTCATGTTCTGAGGCATTTTTCTTCTGTTGGATTTGCCTTAGGTGTCGTGACTGCGCCGTCTGGTTCCTGATTTTTTCTTCTGTCAGCTACAGCTTTGTTTGGAGGTTTCATTTTATTTAATGTATCAGCAGATTATATGTATTTTGTTTCAGTTACTGTTGGATTTTTCTATTCATGTATTAGTTATCGTCAGACATTTTCTCTTGTATCGAGGACAACTTGTGAGGTGAAGAATTGTACTAGTTCATTTCACTTATGCATTTTCTACCTTTTTGACTAGTTGTATTCATTAGTTTCAGTACTGCTTGTGACATAGTTTTTATAAAAGAAATGCATGCACGACTTTTTAACTATTTATGTATGGCTTTCGCACCAATTTAAAATCTTTTAAAACCTTTTTCAAAAATACCTGATTTAAAAACTAGTTATAAAATTTCTGGTTCCGCCTTAGCAGGCATGGTTCTTCTCTGCATGTCTGTAGCATCACGACCCGCCCGAAGCGCACTCTGATCTTGTTGAGACAGGTCATGACAGTTGGTATCAGAGGGAGGTTGTTGATGAGGTTAGCTTTCAAAAAAAATGAAGCATTTTGAAAGTATCAAGTATTTTAAATTCTATTATGTAAATACAGGTACATGCATCATATCTCACTCACCCTATCATTATTTGTAGTTCGCGGCTGAAATATCGCACACACTCATAATCATAAGTAGTATGCACGCGAATGTTAAGAGGTTATGTGCAAACTTAACATTTTTGTGCATATGAACTTCCACTAGTCTATACACTGCTTGCTAAAATTTAATTGTATGGGTGGTTTAATATTTTCAAGTGCGTTGACATTAGAATCATAATATGCAGGACATGTTAAGTGATATGGACGCTTAACATGACATGTGTATCCATTCATGAACATTCGTAGGAATGCATTTTATACATAATTGCATTACATGCATAACATAACTCATTACACAAATGTTAAGCCAAGAACAACAGATGATGATTGTACACACAAGGATTTATAAATTGTTTGACATTGCATGTGATTCTTTGTCATTTTAACATGAGCATTACCTAGAGTTGCACAATGAAAATGTTGTAACTAATATATGATTTATGTATTCGACAATATCAAAATGCTAGACCATGTTGTTCTTTAATCTTCTATGATTAACGTAACTGTCCCTCTTACTCGTTTTCTTTGTGTTCATGTCTAGATGACCCCTAAGCGATCTCAGCGCAAGAAGGCTACCCCCCCCCACCCCACCGGGGCAGCTCCTGGAGACACCACTGCCCAGCTGTTGAGGCAGATTCTCGAGCGTCTCACTTTCTTAGAGGAAGATCGTCAAACTTCTGACACAACTCCTGATTCTGGCAGCGCAAGGACAGCTGGAGTCACTGCTACCGCCACTCTTGGAACCACCCCTCTTGCACCTGGTTCAGGAACGGGCTTGCTTACTGACACCCTGGTGGTCCCGCTCGTGCCAGGTCTGGTTGTTCCTCATGTAGCGATGGCAGATACGTTGATGTTTAAGAGAATGAATCTGCCGTCCTTCAATGGCAGACGTGATTTCTTCGTCATTTCAGAGTGGCTCTCCCAGATGGAAAAGCACTTCGAGTATGCCGATGTTACTGAGGCACAAAAGGTTCATCTTGCGGCCTACCAGCTGACCGAGGATGCATACACCTGGTGGCTTCAGCGCCGCAGTCTCCCCAATTCTTCCGCTATGACCTGGGAGCAGTTCAAGAATGCGCTCATGGAAAAGTTTCTTTCGTCCGTGGAGCGAGATAAGTTAGCTGAGAGGTTTCTGTCCCTTCAGCAGCCCAGCAGGACCGTGACTGAATATGAGATAGAGTTCTCTCGTCTATCTCTCCTTGTCGCAGAGTCCAAGAAGATCGGTCGTTTCGTGAAGGGCCTCCGACATGACTTCCGCCAGCATGTGGTAGCCCATGGCGCCACCACCTATGCGGAGACCGTGAGAGCCGCCTTGAAGGTGGAAGCAATTGAGCTGGATCGTTCTGCCAAGAAAGTCCAGCATGGCACCAGCAATGCCGCAGCATCCGATCTCAAGCGCAAGAGTGCTCCATCTCAGGAGCAAGGTCCCGGGCCTAAGGAGGTGTGCGCATTCTGTCACAAGGTGGGTCATGTTGCCCAAGTATGTCGTTCTCTCCTGAAGAAGCAAAAGAAGGACATTCATGCTCTGTCGCCTCAGATGACGCTTGCCTCTACCTCCACCGTCTGTGCATACTGCAAGAGTCGGGCCACCAGATGAAGGACTGACGTCTTAGGCAGAAGGCTTGTTTCAAGTGCGGCCAGGTTGGACACCTCAAGCTAGACTGCCCTATGAGGGAAAGCCCGATTCCCGCTCAGCCACTGCAGGTTGTCCCCGGAGCTCAGGATAGGGGTAAGGCTGTGTTGAACGTCATCACTCAGGGCGAGGCGCTCGATTCGACCGACGTCATCTCTGGTACGTTGTTTTGTAGAATTTTAATTTTAATTTTTCTACATTCAAATAAACTGGTCTGCCTTAGTCTCGAATAATCTTGATATGAGCCATGTTTTTTTCCCTTTTTAGGAAGATTTAGGGTCAAGAATAAGTGGATGCAAATCTTATTTAATTCTGGTGCATTGCACTCTTTTATTGCTCGCCACATCGTGGACCTTCACAGTTGGCCTACTTCGACACTTGAGGTCCCTTTCGAGGTTTCTGTACCCGGTCATCTGCATCTCTCAACCTGCGGCATTCTCAATTGCCCGATCCTGCTTGGAGAATTGCAAGTATTCGCCGATCTCATAGTTCTGGAAATGTCAGAATTCGACGTAATCTTGGGAATGAATTGGTTGGTCGCGTATCGAGCTAAGCTGGACTGTGTGGCAAAGAGGGTCAATCTCAGCATTGGCGGCAAGGACTACAGTGTTCATGTTCAGACCCGCAGCCACCTGAAGGTAATTCGTGTTGTGCGCGCCGCTCGCCTTCTTAGTCAGGGTTGTTCTGCTTGTTTCGTGTATGCTTCACATTCAGATACTGTCATACCGCAACTTGAATCTATCCTTGTTGCCTCTGAGTTTCCCGACGTGTTCCCCACCGAGCTGCCTGGGATGCCTCCCGATCATGATGTAGAGTTCTCTATTGATGTGGAGCCTGGAACGCGCCCCATATCTAAAGCTCCATATTGTATGACATCGCGCGAGTTGGAAGAGCTCAAATTGCAGTTGGATGAGATGCTTGAGCGTGGCTACATTCGTCCCAGCTCATCTCCTTGTGGAGCCCCCGTTCTCTTCCTAAATAAAAAGGATGGTTCTCTGAGACTTTGTATCGACTATCGGGAGCTGAATAAGGTTACAATCAAGAATAAGTATCCCCTCCCACGCGTAGATGACCTCTTTGATCAGCTCAAAGGCAGTTCTGTGTTTTTCAAGATAGATCTCAGAACGGATTAACATCAACTAAAGATCAAGGAATCCGACATCCCCAGGACAGCCTTCCGAACTCGGTATGGACATTTTGAATTCTTAGTGATGTCTTTTGGGTTGACTAACGCCCCATCTGGTTTCATGAATATGATGAACAGTGCATTCTGTGAGTTCCTAGACAAGTTTGTCATCGTCTTCATAGATGATATTTTGGTCTACTCCAAAACTCGTGAAGATCATGAAGTTCACCTTAGACTCGTCCTCTCCACCCTACGCCAGCATCAACTCTATGCCAAGCTGGCGAAACGCGAGTTCTGGCTGGATTGTGTTGCCTTCTTGGGGCATGTCATTTTAGGGGATGGGCTATCCGTTGACCCCGCCAAAGTCTCCGCAGTGATGGACTAGAAGCGACCTTCTACTCCTACCGAGATCCGCAGTTTCTTTAGGCTGGCTGGTTATTACTGTCGCTTCGTCAAGGGTTTCTCCTCCCTTGTTGCTCCTCTGACAAGGCTAACTCAAAAGATTGCGAGGTTTGAGTGGACAGATCAGTATGAGCAGGCCTTTTCTGAGCTGAAGCAGCGACTATGTTCCGCGTCAGTGTTAGCTCTTCCGTCAGATGGGTTGGACTTTTCAGTCTACACTGATGCTTCTGGAGTTGGTTTGGGCTGCGTTCTGATGCAGGATGACCGTGTTATTGCGTATGGGTCGAGGCAGTTGAAAATTCATGAGCGCGACTATCCCACCCATGACCTGGAATTCACTGCAGTGGTGTTTGCTTTGAAGTTGTGGCGTCATTATCTCTATGGTGTGAGGTGCCACTTTTACACCGACCACCAGAGCTTGAAGTACATTTTTGTTCAAATGGACCTCAATCTTCGCCAGAGACGTTGGCTCGAGTCTGTTTCAGAATATGACTTGCAGCTCACATATGTTCCTGGTAAGGCCAATTCAGTGGCAGATGCGTTGAGTCGGCAGGTTTCTGTTGCCGCTTGTGCGCTCATGTCAGTTATTCTTGCAGCCCTGATTGATGACCTCGACCGGATGGACATATCCATCGCACCCGAGGGTCATGAGGGGATTTTCGGTCCGTTATGGGTAGAGCAGGTGAAGGATTTACAGCCATCTGATCCCGCACTTCAACGCATTCGCCGGCAAGTTGAACTTGGGACTCTTCCGGATTTCTCCATCTCTGATGATGTTATTCGTTTCCGAGGTCGACTCTGCATTCCTAATGTCCCTGAGTTACTTGATAGTATCTTCAGAGAAGCGCATGAGTCCCGCTCATCTGGACATCCGGGAAACAACAAGATGTATCATGACTTGAAGTAGATCGTTTGGTGGCCTGTTATGAAGAATTACATTGCTCGTTTCATCTCTCGATGTCTTACATGCCAGAAGGTGAAAGCTCAGCGTCAGCGTCCTGGTGGACTTTTGCAGCCTTTGTCTATCCCTGAATGGAAGTGGGAAGATGTTTCTATGAACTTCATCACTGGATTGTCTCGCACTACGAGAGCGCATAATGCGATTTGGGTTATTGTGGACCGCTTGACTAAAGTGACCCATTTTATTCCGTATAAGGAGGGTCATTCCACCGAGAAGATGGCCTGGATCTATGTTGCAGAGATTGTCCGACTCCATGGGATTCCTCTGCGAATCGTTTCTGATCGTGACTCGAGATTTGTATCGCACTTCTGGAAAGGATTTTAGCAAGCTTTGGGCACTGATCTCAACCTAAGTACTTATCACCCAACGACCGATGACCAGACTGAGAGAGTTAATCAGATTCTTGAAGATATGCTACGTTGTTATATTTTGGACTACAAGGGAGCTTGGGATGAACATCTACCTTTTGTTGAATTTGCCTACAACAACAGCTATCAAGAGAGCCTCAAGATGGCCCCCTTTGAAGCACTGTACGGGCGTTGTTGTAGGACCCCGCTCTACTGGTCAGAAGTTGGTGAGAAGGTGGTGTTGGGCTCGGAGTTACTTCAGGAAATGGAAGAAGCCACCAAAAAGACTCGTCTTCAGCTCAGTCGTGTCATTGAGAGGCAAAGAAAGTATGCAAATCAGCGCCGCCGTCCGTTAGAATTTGTCGTTGATGATCAAGTGTTCCTGAAGGTTTCTCCTACTCCTGGGGTGAAACGGTTCGGTCTCCATCATAAGCTCAGCCCGAGGTTCGTGGGACCGTACTCCATCTTAGAACGTATTGGAGGATCTGCTTACCATCTGGAGCTACCTGCTTCTTTGGCCGATATTCATGATGTCTTTCATGTCAGCCAGCTTCGGAAATACATCCACGATCCTAATCGTGTTCTTGAAGAAGTTCCAGTGACTCATGAAGCCAATCTGTCTTATCCGATCGAGCCTTTGAAGATCGTCGAATATCAAGAACGCAAGCTTCGCAAGAGAACCATTACGATGGTGAAGGTACTTTTGGTGCATGGCAAGTCTGAGGAGTACACTTGGGAACTCGAATCTGACATGCGGAGCAAGTACCCGCAACTTTTCTCTAGATTCTTGGGACGTCTCTAAGTCCGACTTGCTTGTTATTTCAGTATCTTTCATAGTTAGTTTTCATGCGTTAATCTGCGAACTTCTGTTTGAAGTATATGTCATCTGAAACTTCGTTGTTTAGTCTCATTCAGAGAGTTCTCAGGAAAGTTTCGGGACGAAACTTTCTAAGTGGGGGAGAATGTAACAACCCCTTTATAAATAATTTAAAACAATACCTAAACCTACCCCCATTTTAATAATAATAATAACCAATACCTAAACCTACCCCCCCCCCCCCCTTTCCTTTAAAACAAACCCAAGCCAGCGATTTTCCCGCAACCCGCACTCCCGATCCCGCTCCGTCGGACCCGCCTCCGTCTCCCGAGCGCCCGGTAGCCCTCTCCTCCGCCTCCAGTGGCCGGCAACACCTTCCTCCAGGCCCGACGCCTCATCCTCTTGTTTCCTCGTCGTCTCTGGCGCTCCTCTTGGCCGGCAAATCCCGCATCAGCTCCTCTCTTGGCCGACTGTTTCCAAGAGGGGCCGACAATCTTTCTCCCTTCCTCTTCTCCTCCTCCGGCGAGTGAGAGCAAAGGCAGAGTTCTTCTCCGGCAACCCTAGCTTCTCCTCGTTCCGGCTGGTGGATTTCATGAGAGATCTCCTAGGATTTCGCTCGAAACCCCTTTTCGTGGATTTTGGAGCCCCAACCTGGTCTCCTTGGGTAAGGAATTCCATCGATTTCTTGTTTTCAATTTTTCCCTAATTTTGTTACAATAATTATCCCTCTCTGATTGATGCATTTATGTCGATCCCTCTTGGGGTTGTCGTGTACCCTTCGAACCTCAATGTTTTACTTGTTTTCCGGTGCCGCTCTTCGGGTCTAGGTGGTGGAATCACTCCAAGACCTCTCCGAATTAGGAATTTTTTATTCCAAACGCCGCCAAAATCCCTGATCCCTCGCGATAGCCTCTTCTCCCCTCACTTTTGAGGGAGGTAAATTCGTAAACCCCTCTTCTTTTGTGTGGAGCGATTATTAAACGTATGTGCTGGCATAAGAAACTTGTTAAATCAATTTGGAATGCATTTTTTATCTTGAACAGGTATAGCTAGAGCTTTTAACCTCGCTTGCGTCACTTATCTGTCACTAGCATTTTCGAAATCACCTTAAGGCAAGTCGAGACACTCTCTCGCTTGCAAACATGAGAACTAATTTATTTCACTTTTGTTTATGAAGTAGCCCCTTATAAACTGGAATCGTCTAATTATTTATGAATCCCTGAAATTGTCTAATATCTTAGGCGAACATTGAGAGAAGATTGTTGGTTTGGTGTGACGCGTTGAATCGAGTTCCCGACTAACTATTAACAGAAACCATTAGTCGACCATTGCAAGCACCGTTGTTGATAAGCCTTGCGTCAATTCATACACTAGAATCTTGTACATCAAATGACAACACCTTCACCCTTCAATGTATTTCTCTTATGGTATTGCAGCTAGGCTAAACTCCGGAATAGGTCATTAAATTAAAAGCATCTTGTTTGACATGGTTACTTGTCTGGTAGAGGTTGTTACGTGTAAAACTAGTTCACTGAGCTCTTGTTTACTCTGCTTACTTTTGTGCAAGTTATTAACTTGAATATTTATGTGTTTTCATGTTCTGAGACATTTTTTCTTCTGTTGGATTTGTCTTAGGTGTCGTGACTGCGCCGTCCGGTTCCTGAGTTTTTTTTGCCAGCTACAACTTTGCTTGAAGGTTTCATTTTGTTTAATGTATCAGCAGGTTCTATGCATTTTGTTTCAGTTACTGTTAGATTTTTCTATTAATGTATTAGTTATCATCAGACATTTTCTCTTGTATCGAGGACAACTTGTAGGGTGAATCATTATACTAGTTCATTTCACTTATGCATTTTCTACTTTTGTGACTAGTTGCATTCATTAGTTTTAGTACTGTTTGTGACATAGTTTTTATAAAAGAAATGCATGCACAACAACTTTTTAACTATTTATGTATGGCTTCTGCACCAATTTAAAATTTTTTAAAACTCTTTTCAAAAATAGCTGATTTAAAAACTAGTTGTAGAATTTCTGGTTCCGCCTTAGCAGGCATGGTTCTTCTCTACATGTCTGTGGCAACACGACCCGCCCGAAGCGCACTCTGATCTTGTTGAGACGGTTCGTGACAGTCCATTGGATCCATTAAGACCCATTGGGGTCAACTAAGAAGACCAAATTGACTCAAGTCAACCATATCCCTAAATTGGTCAAAGTGCCTTAATTAGGGGGCAATTGGCCTCTAATGTGCCCAATTAACCCTACTCACGCATTCCTAGACCTTAGGGGAGCCCAAAGGGTCACTAACCACCTACCAGTATGTCGCCCAATGTGGCCTAGGGTTAGGCTAACCCACATTAGGTCAATTTAACAAAAATAGGCTAACGCAAGCTCAAACACAAATTCACTTGGGCTAATCTCATGTTAATTATTCATATGAGATAATGGGGTACTTTTGGTTGAAATAATCATCTAATCGGCCATGGTGTCTAAGAGAGAGGAAATGAGAGTTTCCCCCAATTTTTAGAGAGAAAAAGTGAGTTTAAGGCTCTGTTTGGCACGGTGGTGGCGGTCGTAAACGCATGGGTTAAACCGTCATTCGTTAAAGATCACCTAACAAACATCATCTGTTTGAACATAAAAGTGGATGAAATTTTTTAGGTTTGCATTAACGAATGACATTTTAACCCCCATGTTCATGAACGCTACCACCGTACAAAATGGAGACTTAATGGCCATGGAAGGCCAAGGGCCTCCTCAATCCTCCTCCCATGGCAAGGTCCCTCCTCCCTAGTCAGTTTGCAGAGGATTGACAGCCATGGCCAGCCACCTAAGTGGCTGAAATCAATTTTCCTCAATTAAGAAGAGAGAGAGAAAGAGGGGTCAATAATCGCATGGAAGGTGAAACCCCCACAAATTTCCCCATTGATGGTTGGATTCAACTCCTCAGGAGTAGGGGAGGAGTTTCCTGCAGTTTCCAGTTCACTAAGGGGTTGAATTCACTGAGATTTCAGTGACCCGAAATTCACCATTAATGGTGATAATGGGAATTCATGTTTTGACCCTTCCCCTCCCCAATTGAAGTTTTTATCTTCATCACGGGACTCAGAGGAGTAAAAACCACCATTCCTATGAAGAAATCGAGCCCTCTGAGTTGGAGATAGCAGAGCACCCAAAAGCTCCAAAAACGGCCATGGTGGACCGGGATCGACAAGGCTACAAGCACGCTCTTAGGTCTGATTCTCCTTCTCTTTCCCTGTGGTAGAATCTAGATCAACTAGGATGTGTAATCGAGCTCAATTGAGTTGATTCCAAGCTTCAATTTCTATGGATTTTTTGGATTTAGGCTTCCTCGCGGGTTCGCCGGAAACCGCTCCTCCGGCGGCCGTGCCATCTTCCGGCGATAGCCACCACCTCAACTGAGGTGGTGGTGGTGGTGGTGGCCGGTCGGGGAGAGGGCTGGATCACCGGCAAATTACTCTGAAAACTGCTCCAGGCCGGACAGACCGCTCTTGGCTGATTGGAGAAGACGAAATCTTAGTCGTTCATTGTTTATGCATATAAATTATTATATGTAACATATGTTATGTATCATTTACTGTATACCCTTTCGAAATAGAAAAATAAGGCCCTTAGGGGCTGAACCATGAAAAGTGCTCAACATGAAAAAGGTGACCTTGTGAGTCTACTTTAATTAGAAATTGAAATCAGGTCATTTGAAACACTGTAGCTTCATGTAGGGAAGTTCTCGTGGGACAGGCCCTTAGGATAGGACAGTCACTATATCATTAATAATTATTAATTGGCTCAGGGTAATGATCTGAAATTTGGGCCATGAGCTTGTCTTGTTAGGAACTAGGTCAAATCCAAAAATTGGAATTTTTGAAGAAAATTTCCCTAAAGTTTTTGTAGAAGTTAAATAAATCAAATGAGATTTATTTAAATTGGTAAATGACTTTAAAATTCACCAAATTTTTGGTGAGAGGCTTTTAGGGCCATGTTGGGGTTTGGTTAAAATTTCAACTCATTTGGGCTTGATTTGAGAAGTGGGTGTTGAAAACAAATTTTGGTTAAGTAGGCAATATTTGACCTAGGGATTCCTTGGGGGTGCTTGAGAAAATTAAGTGGTCTCCCCTCATCCCCTTAAGGTGAAACTTAGGTCACACTTAAAATGTCATTATACACCACCTCATGAAAAATGGTAGGTTTCTAAGATGGTTTGGCCACGGGACCTAGTGTAAACCCTAAAAGTACACTTTTGGAGTTATTAAAGGACATAGGTGTATAACCTGTAATTCGTCGAGATCAGAACTACCCCAGCAAACGGCTATCAGCATACCATTCGGCGAGATGTAACGAGCTTGGGCGAGCAGAGGCGAGCTGTGGCGAGCTTGGGCGAGCAGAGGCGAGCTGTGGCGAGCTTGGGCGAGCAGAGGCGAGCTATGGCGAGCTTGGACGAGCAGAGGCGAGCTGTGGCGAGCTTGGGCAAGCAGAGGCGAGCTGTGGCGAGCTTGGGTGAGCAGAGCGAGGTGTGGCGAGCTTGGGCGAGCAGAGCTTGGGCGAGCAGAGGCGAGCTTGGGCGAGCAGAGGCGAGCTTGGGCGAGCAGAGGCGAGCTTGGGCGAGCAGAGGCGAGCTTGGGCGAGCAGAGGCGAGCTTGGGCGAGCAGAGGCGAGCTTGGGCGAGCAGAGGCGAGCTTGGGCGAGTATCTCTTGGAACTCGCTGGTAGAAGCTGGATACTCGCCCAGTCCATGCCTGCCTAGTACCTCGCCCAGCCTTTTGGTTGCGGAGGAGAAGTTTCTTCTAGCTTCCGGGTACGTGCTGGGACCTCCCTGCTGGAGCACTTGGGGTGTGCTTGTAGATAGTTTCCTCTCTTTCTCGCTAGCCATTTGAATTGTGGCGTCGGATCGTAGAATCAGTAACCTTAGGCTGCCTTGATCCTATTTCTGAGGTTGGTAATTTTCCTGGCTTCAACAATAGGGTCTATGGGCCTCAATTTTTCCCAAACTCTTGTGGATGACCAGAGGGGATACTATAAGGCCAAGGGAAAAAATATCAACTCAATTGGAGTTGATTCGGTAGGATGACATGGTGAACTTTGTTGTCCTAGGTTAGATGTCAAATTTTCAAGTTCACAAGTACCAGACGTCGAGTGGTCGACTAGACTCGACGAGGCGTCAAGTTATCTCGACGCCATTCGACCCGGCGATGAGTGGTTAGCTACACTCGACGAGGCGTCGAGTAATCTCAACGCCATACAATGAGGCGTTGAGTAGTTAGCTACACTCGACGAGGCGTCGAGTAATCTCAATGCCTTGCAATAAGGCATTGAGTGGTCAGTTACACTCGACGTGGCGTCGAGTAACCTCGGCGCCTTGCAATAAGGCGTTGATTGGTCAGCTACACTCGACGAGGCGTCGAGTAACCTCAACATCATGCAATGAGGCGTTGAGAGGACAGCTACACTCGACGAGGCGTCGAGTAATCTCCACGTCATGCAATGAGGCGTCGAGGGATCTCGACGTCGTTTCCCTCAAATACAAAATTACATGTCTAGAGGTAGTGGATGGCCATGAAATTTTGGTAATAGGTTTTTAATGATGTTATCTACCTCTGCAAATTTTATTATAATTTTGGGTTAAAGATTTTTATTACCTTCTTTATAACACTGGAATTTGTTGATTGGAGGAATAAATTTTATAGAACTAACTGAGTATTGGAAAATTGTGAAACTTGGCTAGTAAACTTTTTATATCATTGTGTTGCCTTGTTAATTTTATTACAATTTTTAGAAGAATATATATAGTAGTTCCTTCACAAGTTGCCCTAAAAGTATATTATGTTGTAAATTCAAATAAATGATTAAATGAAATTAGAAAGTCATGAAATTTTGGCAGACAAGTTTTCTGATCATTATAGTCCTCTGGTAATTTGGTTATAATTTTTGGATAACAGAATCTTGTACTCATTTTGTAAATGGTCATTTTAATCAAAAGATTTGTATTTTTATTTATGATAGAATTCATTTTAGAAAAATCATGAAATGTATTCATTGTTGTTGTTTAGCCAATAAGAGGTTCTGGAACTTTTAGTAAGGTCATTGCATGTCAGAATCTTATACTTCATGTTCAAGTCATAGAAGGCATGATTTTTGGGAAAATATTTAAATGACTGATTTAATTAGGAAAAAATACCAAGTTCTGGTTTTGGACTCAACAAGTAATGATAGACCCCCAGTAATAATTATAAGATTGTAGACAAAATATTCAGAATATTTACTTTCATATGCTTAGGTTATGTCACTTGGTCTACATATTGTGAACTCAAGGATTCGGGATAGAATAATAGACCATACTTGGGTGGAATATAGTGGGTGCACCAGGCTTGGGTGGAGTCTTGATGAGGTCACCCTTAGGGGCCAAGTCCTAAGTAGTCTAGATACCATGAAGATAGAGTTGTACTCGGGGTTGACCGAGTATCATCTTTCCTCTAGGTATATTAATTTACTTAGGATTAGTTAAAGAGCAACGTGAGGAAAGGGTTAGGTAACAAATAGATACTCATAAAAGCAAATGTCTTGCGAAAGGGAACTTTGAGCTTCAGCCCATCGTAGTTCCTAGTGCCCTCGAGAGCCCTTCACAGGGAATGTCCTAAGCAGTCCAAAGTTAACCCTAAACTGTAAGAATAACAAACTAAAAAAGTAACCTTTAATAATCACCGTCACATACACTGACCCATCGTTTCGGGAGTATAGATGGTATAGATTCACGGGCGGTGGGCTCAGTGTTTGATAGAAAGATGGTTTCAAGTTTGGCGAGCCGATGGCTCGGGAGCTCTTTTAGCATAAGTGCATGTGCATAAAAGTGGCGGGTCTTCAGTTCGCTCTGGTCGTAACACCGACAGAGGAATGGTGACTATGGAAGGTGTAGTGGTTGGGACTGGCTTGCCTGTGTCTGTGGAGACGCTTACCTAGTGACCCTACACTTGACCACGAAAGATTGGCGGGTTTGTCAGCATTAGTACGTGGTGACTCTGGTGTGTCCTTCAGAGACGTATGTAAGTGCTAGGCCTAGTAGTGCAGTTACCCGCCTAGGAGTGGGTTCGCCCAACCCACTGTCTCCGTTGGCCACTACGGAGGATCCTGTGAGTGAAGCTAGCTTCCAAAACTGGGGAACTAAAGCTCTGTGTGCATAGAGTCGTGTGCGTGTGTTGCACTTGCATGAATCACGACATAACATATCACAACACACATGTCTGCATATAACCTGACACCTCATCGTATAAACTAGTATGAGATAGCTTATACGATGGGAGTCTTGCAAAAGACCCCTTAACTAATAAGTTTGTATGGACATTCATATAAGTTAAGGTTAATTATTTACATGTGATAGCTAGATGTACATTTCATTATTTACCTCTTATCATTGATGTTTCATACTTCATGTTATATATAGAATCGCTTAGCTTGCTTTACATATTTATACAACTGTTAGCTTAAGGCCGCTGTCACATGCTTTGATATCTTGTGCCTTGATGTCCTTTTTCTTCATTCCTTCCGCCCGGTGCCTGGGAGTCACAGGGGAGGGGTGGAGGATCGTTGACTTAGTCTTTTGACTAACAGTCGGTGGACCATATCATTTTAGGGGATCGAGGAGCAGCACCAGAAGATGCAGCATCATCAGAGGTCAGTGCAGTTGGAGGTGGGTCAGTCTAGCACAGGAGTACCACCTACCGGGACAGTGAGTGGCTATAGTAGATTTGCTTCCGCGAGTGATATGTAGTGATGATGTGATGTACTGGTAAGAAGCCCATTTAATGTTTATGACGTTATTATTCTGATATTATCATGTGGGCATCTTATTAGTGTGATTCTATATTTCATGTGATCTTGCGGTCTTGCACTTATATTTGTTCATTTGTACTTCTACTTTCTTCTATGGTCGATGTGTCTGGCAGGATCGGCGTTTTATAGTGACGACCTTCTCGGGTGTTGCTGTTACCGCAAAGCGGGGGTTCTGGGCATAAGACCTGATGGTGAAAAAAAAGATGGTCTTACACATTACACCATAAGAAAACTTTTTTATATATAGTTTACATATATATGTGTGTGTCTATGTCTGTGTCTGTGTGTTTCTTTGTTATCTATACAGAGTAGAGACCAACCGCATGTTCCCCATGCATACTGAGTGATAGTGGGTGTTGAGATTAAAATTATGCAGCAAGTCACGTGTATGTGGGACCATGTTTGGTTTCTCTACCGCGTTCCAGGTTTGGGTGTTGACCCCGGTGGGTCCCTCTGGCGGAATATCCCTGCGGGCCTGTGGTTGGGGTTAATCCCACACCGCCTGCAACTTTCTCCCATCCGTGTTCATGTACCCCGTCACCCTTCATCTCAATACCTGGGTTTTGAGATGAACTGTTGGGTTGGCGGGTTCTTTCATGGTATCAGAGGAGGTTGTCCTGCTGCGGGGGTGTGTTGAGATTAAAATTATCCAGCAGATCACGTGTATGTGTGACCGTGTTTGGTTTCCCCACCGCGTTCCAGGTCTTGCTGTTGACCCCGGTGAGTCCCTTTGGCGGAATATCTCTGCGGGTCTGTGGTTGGGGTTAATCCCACACCGCCTGCAACTTTCTCCCCTTCGTGTTCATGTACCCCGCCACCCTTCATCTCAATACCTGGGTTTTGAGATGAACTGTTGGGTTAACGGGTTCTTTTAGTGGGGTATTGTCGCAGTCTCACACAGTACATGGAGAGACTTTGCGCACAAATGCTACTATTCTCCAAGCTTTTAAAACCAGGACCGGACCGGCCAGTTCAACCGGTCGGACCGCCGACCGGACCCCCGGTCGGTCCGGTCATCTGTCAAGAACCTCTATAGCATCGGACCTCCCAAGAACCGCTAAACCGGGCGGGCGGACAGGCTAACCGCAAACCGGATACGGGTTGGCAGAACCGGGCAGGCCACAGCCCAGAATTTAATTCCCAAAAAAAGAATTGGTCAGGTTTCGAACCCAAATCAATTCAAACTCCATCATGAGTGAGGGCCACTATACCAATTGTTAGTTGTTGAACTTTACAGAAATATTAAATATATAATATATACATACATACAAATAAATAATTAAATTTTATTGAAAATTAATATATTGAATTATCTTTAAAAAATAATATTATGATAAATTTAAAATATATTTGTAATATATATACTCATCAAATATATTTAAAATTATACGAAATAATAATATGTCATATAAAATTATACAAATCTTTCAAAGTTCAAATATATAATATACATATACATACTTATTTAAAAAATAAATTTTATTGAACATTAATAATTTAATATATTAAATTTCCATTAAAATTTATTTTATAATGAATTTAAGATATATTTGTAATATTTAATATATCATGTATATATATATACATGTATATTTATATACATGTATATATATATACATGTATATATATACATATATATATACATATATATACAAGCAGTCGTGCACGGGAGACCCCGTGCGGTGCGGCGACATTGGTCTGGGGCGGAGACATTTGTCGGGGGCGGCGACATTTGTCGGGGGCGGCGATATTTGTCGGGGGCGGCGACATTGGTCGGGGGCGGCGACATTGGTCGGGGGCGGCGACATTGGTCGGGGGCGGCGACATTGGTCCGGGGCAGCAACAATGGTCGGGGACGGTGACATTAGTCGGGGGCGGCGACATTGGTCGGGGGCGGCGACATTGGGCTGGGGCGGCGACATTGGGCGGGGGCGGGGTCGGCGACATTGGCGAGAGCGGCGACATTGGCGGGGCGGCGAGTAGGGGAATAAGAAAAAAAACATGTAAATGAGTAGGAAAATTAGAAAATTTATGATGAAATGACAAAAAAACCATGCAAATGTCGGGGACTGCGACATTTGTCGGGGACGGCGACATTAGTCGGTGGAGGCGACAATGATCGGGGGCGGCGACATTGGTCGGGGGCGGCAACAATGGTCGGGGCGGCGACAATGGTCGGGGCGCCGACAATGGTCGGGGGCGGCGACATTGGTCGGGGGCGGCGACATTGGGCGAGGGCGGGGTCGGCGACATTGGCGGGGCGGCGAGTAGGGGAATAGGAAAAAAAACATGTAAATGAGTAGGGAAATTAGAAAATTTATGATGAAATGACAAAAAAATCATACAAATGAGTAGGAGAATGAGAAAAATGAGGGGTATTTTGGCATTAAAAAGTTACACCATGGCTGATGGGTATTTTGGGAAGACGAATGTTACAATATGACTGTTTTAGAGTTTACTTATAGTATAAAGATATATATATACATATGAGTGCCCGACACGGGGCTCCGGCCCTATTGCCATGGGCGACAATACTCGATCGGCGACGACGGGTTTCGCCCGCCCCATCAAGACGGGTTTCACCCGCAACATATATATATGAGTACTCAAAATAACCGTAAAAAATATACTTAAATATTACAATTTTTATTTTGTAAAACAATATACGTTTTAACCTAAAAATATTAATTTTGACTTTAATAAAGTTGATTGATTTAATGTCATCATCTCGAAAATACCACTGATATGCCTAATGACAACCTTCCATTAATAGACCGCTGACATGTCTAATGACAACCTATCATAGTGGGTGTAGAAACTTTACTAAAAAACATTTTGAATTTAAATGAATTTTCATCATTACTTCTAATTTTTTGATAGTGTAATTACTTGAATGGACATTATATTTTAATTTCTTTGAAATTAAATAATAATATGTCAAGTCATTAAAAAATAAAAATGTGGGCATAATTAGTATTTTTGAATGTTTCACCAAAGACAACTTTTCTCTTATAATAGTGAAAGATATATATATATATATACATATATATACGAGTGTCTGACACGGGGCTCCGCCCAAAAGGTCAGGCGCGACAGTACCCGGCCGGCGACGGCGGGCTTCACCCGTCCCGACTTGATGCTCTCGGGCGGCCTTCGGTCGCATCAAAGAAATGGATGGGGGCGAAACCCGACCGGCGACGACGGATTTCGCCCGCCCCATCAAGGCGGGTTTCGCCCGCAACATATACATATGAATACTCAAAATGATCGTAAAAAAATATACATAAATATTACAATTTTTATTTCGTAAAACAATATAGGTTTTGACCTAAAAGTATTGATTTTGACTTTAATAAAGTTGATTGATTTAATGTCATCAATTCGAAAATACCACTAATATGTCTAATGACAATCTTTCTTGAATAGACCGCTGGCATGCCTAATGACAACCTAGCATAGTAGGTGTAGGAGCTCTACTAAAAACTTTTTGAATTTAAATGGATTTTCATCGTTACTTCTAATTTTTTGATATTGTAATTACTTGAATGGACATTATATTTTAATTTCTTTGAAATTAAATAATAATATGTCAAGTCATTAAAAATAAAAATGTGGGCATAATTGGTATTTTTGAATGTTTCACCAAAGAGAACTTTTCTCTAATAATAGTGAAAGATATATATATATATATATATATATATATATATATATATATATATATATATATATATTTATTATATAAAACAATATGCATATCTTGAGGCATAACATAGAATGAATCTGGACCGTTCAGTCAAACAACTTTAATTTCTGGCTGTTGGATTCAGGAGAGGAGGGCTGCCAATATCCAAATCCCTCTTTTGAACACTGTTCACATCTCCAAATTTCTCGATACCAGTTTTCCGCCTCCTGTGCCTTCACTGGCTCACCCCGCAGCCGGCGGCGGAGCCGCCGGCGGCCTGCCCGGCGCCAACTGGGGGTTTCGCCGGCCTCCGGCGAACCCGCCGGGGGTTGTCCGGAGGAGAGCGGGCAGTGCCACCGCCGACGGTGGCCCTGCCCGTAAGCCCTAGTTTAGGGCTCACGGGCAGGGCCTCCGCCGGCAGTGGCCCTGCCCGCTCGCCGTCGGGCAGCGACCGACGGGTTCGCCGGAGGCTGGTGAACCATCCGGTGGGCGTCGGCCAGGTCGCCGGCGGCAGTAAAGGGAATCGGGACCGGGCAGGCGAAAGCGGAACAGGGGGGGTTGTTTTCACGATTTTGTTATTAAATTTTTATATATAATTTAATTAAATAAATTAAAAATCTCAGGGGGCGTTGAGTGCACTCAGACGTTGAGTGCACACTCAACGCCTGGGCAGGCGTTGAGATTGCACTCAACGCCTGGGCAGACGTGCACTCAACGCCTGGGCAGGCGTGCACTCAACGCCGAGGGGCGGGCGAAGCCCGCTTGAATGCCAAGCGGGCGAAGACCGCAGCGACGCATCGAAGAAGCCCGCAGCGACGCATCGAGAACGGGCGAAACCTGTTTGAAGATGCTCGTGTGTGTATATATACATATATTCGCTCGTTCGAACGGGCTTCGCGTCGTTCTCGATGCGTCGCTGCGGGCTTCGCCCGCTTGGCATTCAAGCGGGCTTCGCCCGTGCTCGGTGCCTGAACAGGCGTTGAGTGTGCACTCAACGCCTGAGCAAGCGTTGAGTGTGCACTCAAAGCCTGTTCAGGCGTTGAGTGTGCACTCAACCCCTGGAGCCCCCCACCCCACTCCCTTCTGCTTCCGCCTGCCCGCGCCTATTCCCGACGCCGCCGGAGCCGGCCTGATCGGTGACCACCGGCGAGTTCGCCGGGGCCCGGCGAACTCGCCGGTAGATGTCCGGCGGCGAGCGGGCATGGCCACCGCCGTCTGGGTCTCACGGGCAGGGCCACCGCCGGCGGTGGCCATGTCCGCTCGCCGCCGGACATCTACCGCCGAGTTCACCGATCCCCGGCAAACTCGCCGGTGGTCAACGGTGAGGCCGCCGCCGACTCCGCCTGCGGCGGCGGCGAGAATAGGCGCGGGCAGGTGGAAGCAAAAAACTGGTTATTGGGATTTTGGTGAGATGAACAATGTCGGTTTTGGAGGAAATGTTATAGGCAGTTCTCTTCTTTTGCATCCAACGGCTCATATTTGCAGATGTTTGATCGGACGGTTCATGTTCATTTCTTGATGTGCTTCAAGATATGTCTATTGTTATATATATATATATACGAGCATCTTCGCACGGGCTACGCCCGTGCTCGATGCTCTCGGGCGGCCTTCGGCCGCACACAGGCGGGCTTCGCCCGCCTCCGAACGGGATTCTCCAGTGCTCGATGCGTCGTTGCGGGTTGCGCCCGCATCAAGACGGGCAGTGCCCGCAATATATACATATGAGTACTCAAAATGACCGTAAAAAAACATAAATCAATAATACAATTTTTATTTTATATAAAAAAATACGTTTTGTCGTAAAAACATTAATTTCACGCAATCTCTCTCCCTTCTTTCTCTCCCTTCCCCCTCTCTCTCCCTCTCTCTCCTCCCCCTCTCTCCGCCCCCTTTCTCCTCTCCCTTCCTCCATCTCTCTCCCTTTCCCTCTCTCCTCCACTCTCTCTCTCTTTCTCTCTCTCTCTCTCCCAACTCTCTCCCCCCATCTCATGCTATCTCTCATGATCCAATGGCTCTTGTTTGATCTATGGTGTGCCTCCAATACCTATATTGCTTTATATAATAAGATATATAAATAACGGTTCCGGTTGAACCGGTCGAACCGATTCAACCTTGAACCTTTCGCTTCACCGGTTTTCAAAACGTTGGTATTCTCAAATTTTAAAACTCTGTATACAAAATAACATGATTACCTGTTCCATATGACCTTGAGGAAAGTAATAGACTCGCTCCCCTTGACGGGGTAGTGTAACCAGAGGCCCTGCACAAGCATGCCATAACTCCTTGTACATCAGATTCCCATGGAGTACTGCATAAAGGAGAACCTAATGTAGGTTTGCATTCCTCAAATTAAACAAAACAAAGTAGCAGATTGCGCAATGTAAGTGCCAAGGGCCTAATAGAAAGGGGGTACACTAACAACTACGGACACAGGAGCAGAAAAAATGAAGAAAGGCAAATAGACCACATTATACCAGTACAGCATTCAAGAACCACTAAATTCCAATCATTTCATTTGAACAAAATTTAAGAACAAGAAACAGACTAAGTAAGAAAACAAACAAAGTTCATGCAAAAAAAGGCATAAAATCATTTATTTTTTGTTTGCTGATATAATAGAAGAAAATAGAGGCTAAGGGTTGAGAAAAGGTGGATAAATCTATCGTTATTTAAATGAATGCAAAGAAAATGCAGAATTATGGCAAAGGCCTAGAAGAAGAAGACACAGAAAATTGCTTTTTTACCACAGACCTGAACCTTGCACCCCGGTTGCAGGATTAGAAGGAAGCACCATGAGATTTTGGTAGAATCCCCCTCAGAGCTCGATCACTAGAAGAAGAAATGAAGAGGAAATGAACAGAGAAAGACGGCGCACCAAGTGTTGGCTATCCCATCCTTTAAATCCTGCTGATTTTCTAAACGGAAACTGATTTAAGAGAAGGGGCGAAAGTGGAGGCTGGCCTTCCAAAACCAGCTATAAATTCTCATCAGCAGACAATAACGCTGCCGCCCTAACAGTTCAGAAACTCCAAAGCCACTCCGCAGTCTATAGTCTCTACTTTGTAACTTCACAGACGGCAAAACAAGCACCAATCATCATCATTTATGAGAAGCTAGAAAAAGAAAGCGAAAAACCCTAGAAACCTCCGCCTCTTCCGTTGCTTTTAGAACTGAAATTGCTCGATGTTTAACGCCAACGATGTGCACAAATCAAACCTCCCAGGTGCCGCCAAGCTCCAAATAGACTACACCCCCAAGCTGGAAACCGGAAAAAAAAGAACAGGAAATCAAAATCCAGAAATGCAGATCCAAGTAGAGAGAGGGGTATAACTCAGCTACTTTCTCAGAATTCCACAATTAACATAAACAACCCGTGATTCACCGATTCCGACAGAAAGTTCATTCTGAATCCACACCCAACGGACTATCCCAACCAATTACCGAAGAGGACGACCCCTATCCTTTCGCCCATTCAAAAAAAAAACCTTTTACCGTGCAACAAACTGCCAATTCACCAGAATCTCAACAGAAAGGCAGCCCAATCTTTTGCCACCAGGATCCCACTCCCAAAAGCTTAAAATCTCATAATTAAATCTATGAAATGCTGCATCCAACGCTTCCAAACATGAAATCACGTCCGATCTCCAAATTTCAGCTCAGAAACACCATCTTTCAGCTCAGAATCACAAATCAGAAGCACCAAAGCCACAACATTACCACGCTACAAACTTCATCCAGACCCCAAATTCAGTGCCGTAAGATACTCCCTGATCAAAATAGAAAGAGAGAGAGACAGAGAAAGAAGAGAAGAGAGAGAGAGGGCTTCTTAGCTGCCGTCGCCTCCGGACAGGGACCAAATGAAGTCGCTGCTGCTTCTCTGTTACCTGCTTCACTTTCCCGGCTTTTATAAACGAGTCCGTGACTCGCGATGCTTTGTAGTTTGCTGTGTTATTCTGCTCCGCGGGCACACCAGAACTCTCCGGCGCAGCGCACTGCTTGGACGATCTGTCGCTATCCAAATGCCGATACCCTTCGCTCCTCAGACCGGCTCAGCATACCGCCGCGCTGGATCAGCTTTACCATGCTGTTCGCAAAGGTCACCTGCAAGATGATCCTGAGCGCGAATCTCATCGGCCGCAAAGTTCCGGAAAAATCAAGATATTTTGTGAAGTGTTTGCAAAGGTCACCTGCAAGGTGATCCTGAGCGCGAATCTCATCGGCCGCAAAGTTCCGGAAAAATCAATATATTTTGTGCAGTGGGTGCACTCATATCCGTTTATTTAAGTTAGGTGATTGTTAACTGCAACCTGTTATTGGCTATTCGCACCGCAAAATCTCATAATTTTTCACGTCTTTTCAATATATGTCTTATCTATGCAATTTTAGGAAAAGTGATCAACACGAAAGTTGTAGATCTCGTCGAGATCTACAACTTTCGTGTTGATCACTTTTCCTAAAAATGCATGTACAAGGCATAATTTGGAAATATATCCAGATTCTGTGCCTTTCAGAAATACTTCTTGTAAATGCAATTTCAGGAAAAGTGATCAACACGAAAGTTGTAATCTACAACTTTCGTGATGAACATTTTTCCTGAAATTGCATGTACAAGACATATTTTGAAAAGACGCGAAAAGTTAGAAGATTTTGAGGTGCGACTAGCAAATAACGGTTGTGGTTAACAATCGCCTTAAATTATTATATGGATAACCTTGATTTTTTATTTCAAAACTTGGGTTTTAAGTGTATATAATATTTTTAAAAAAATTTCCTATTTTAACTCAAATTTTTCTCTAGAAACATTATAGTACATAATAAGTGGCAGGCCTAGAATTTTTTGTCAAATTCGGACATTAATGAAAATTAAATGTAAATAAAATGTGTGTAATAGCAGTGTTAGTTGTGTAATTTTATAGTTATGCAGTGCAAGGCGATGTAATATTTGGGTGGCCTTGTGTAGTTGAATGGTGGGTTAACATAAGTAATCTTCTAAAGTTAAAGAAGAGAAGATAAATAAAATTCTTTTACTTCTACACAGGAGACCCTAAAAGGAGATTTGCGTCTCAAATTTGACTTCGGAGACTTACCATCTTGAATTTGATATTTTCTTTTCCACATCATAATACAAAATCAAAGATAGTAAATTCTATAGATAGCCCTAATAATATTACATTGGCATCTCAATAAATTTTTGAAAAAAAACAGCTTGTAGTTGGAATTTGCTTATAAACATTACCAGATCAATCCACAGAATCAACTTCTCAAGAAAAAACTAAATTTGTGACAGCTAAATAAATGTTACTTAAACTTCTTTGAAACTTGAAGTATTCCTAGAAGAAATTCAGTTTTAATCATGGTATTGCCTACTAACTCATTCTTCAAGTTAAAGTCCTAAATCACTTAGCAGAACCAGGAAGCCATAGAAATATTTGAGATTTGGAGACTTCGAAGAATACATGCTTGAAGAGCGAAGCTAGAAGCCTGTAGAAGTTGAGTTGCAAGAAACTGCGCAGCTGCCCGTCGGTCACCCGTCGTAGAAGAAGGGAGATGGACGTCGGCCCATCGCAAAAGAAGCGATATGAATGTTGCCCGACACAGAAAAAGGGAGATCAGGAGTTTGAGCTCCAGACGTCTTCGTTTTCTTCGAGAGTTCGGAAATGGATTAGGGCACGAGGCATCGAAAATGCTGGAAGGTGATAGAGCAGAAGACTATTTTTATGGGTATCAAATATCTTGGATAATAGGGGGCAGACTCCTGTGGACGAAATTTTTAACCCGGGCGCGTGCCCGGATATGCCTACACGTGAGTCCTCCCCTGCATATATATATATATATATATATATATATATATATATATATATATATATATATATATATATATATATATATATATATATATATATAAAACAATAATCATATCTTAAAAGTCACACCGAACTTCCATTTTTAGCCGTCAGATCTCAAAATCTCACAATTCTCATCATTGGATTGAAATACAATTCATAAAAGATCCAAAACCCTATCGTGTTTCCAATAAATTTCTCCTGAAGCCCCATCGTTCCAAATCAAATCTCGTGCTTCTCCTCTCTGCCATCTCTCCTCCGATTCCGCCTGGACTGCTCCTCCTCTCTTGGACTGCTCCTCTTCGGCAATGATTTCCTCTCTTGGACTGCTCCAATGCTCGCGCCTCTTTGCCGCTCTTCATGGTCTGATGGTTAGGTTTTCATGTCTAGGGTATGCACTGCTCTCTTCATTGTCTTCGCCACTTTCTTAAACTTTAGCATGAGGTTTTCACTACTCCGATGCCCGCTCCTCTCTTGGACTACAAATTTGAAGGAAGTTGCCTCTCTTGGACTGCTCCGATGCTTAGGTTTTTACGGCTAGGGTATGCACTCGCCGCTGTTGCCACCATCCAAAGTTGTCGCTCTCTCCCTCCTACTCCACAGATTTGCGTACAACCCATGCTCCTTCTTATCCACTCCATCTACTCTGGAAATTTCATTTATTTAAGTTTTCTACTTCAAATCCAATTAAATTATGCTAATTATGCATCAAATTAAAATTGCATCTGAAAGAATTGGTTTCAAGATGTTCTAAACACCTAAAGGGGGGGTGAATAGGTTCAATTCTTTTTCTAACTTAGGCAGATAATTCTATCTAATTTAGCAATTTATTCAGCTGAAAATACAACACAGTATTCACATACACAACATTCACAGATTGCACACCAGTTTTATAGTGGTTCCCCAAATGATGAGTACATCCACTTTTTCCCTTCGCCTATCTAGCAGTGTACTAGATTCAGCCTAACTTCCTTCCTTTTTCTCAGATCCTCAGATCTTACAGCTCAGAACCAAGACTGGTTCCTACAACTCAGAGTGAATCCACACTCCTACAACTCAGGCACAAGCCCTACCTCAGCCTCTTCTACAGGCCTACAACTCAGAGTGACACACCACTCCTACAACTCAGGCAAAATCCCTACCTCAGCCTCTTTCATAGGCCTACAACTTAGGGAACAGATTCCCCTACCTCAGGCACTCAGCCCTACCTCAGCCTTTATAATTTAGGCTTACAACTCAGAGATGTAAATCTCCTACACTCAGATCTATTACAGATCCTACAAAAATTATTGATGAAAAGTTGATGATATCTTCTACCAGATAGAGAGAGAATTGGTTGAAGGCTTCTTGATCAGTTCTTGATAGAACTGATTACTTAAGGATCAACCTGTCTTAGCTTTCTTCAAAGCTTCTTGAATCTGAACAAAATAGGGTTGATCTTCTTGGTGTTGGAGTTGATCTTCAATCAGCTTCCTTCAGAAATTAATTTGAATTCTTCTTCAGACTTGATCTGAATTCTTCAGGCAGACTGTTCAGAATCTGCCTTCACTAGATGAGAACTTCTCTCCTTCTTGTTTTTCTCTCTCTACAATCTGTTGACTGTTTCTTTCTCTTCTTCTGGATTCTCAATCCTTCAGAGATTATAATTGATTGGCTTGATTAACTTTTCTATGTTCTGTATATGTTGTTTTATATCGTGTTATTGTTGCAATTGTTGAGAGAGCATATCTATATATAGGCTTCTTCCATGGTAATCGGCTGTTCCGATTTCAAACAGTCTTCTGACACCTCTGACAGATGTGACAACAATGTCAGTAATGACAGTTATCAAGTCTCTAGTTGTATTACTTCAGCCTTTATTAGACTTTGACTCAGCAGCAGAGAATGTCGACTGAATACTTCATATGTGTCGACACACATAGTACATGTGTCGACACAAGTCATGTGTGTCGACACAAACACTCCTTCTCTTGACAAAGTTGGTGTCGACTGAATTCTGGTGTGTGTCGACACAAGTTCTGTGTGTCGACACAGTCGTTGTAGATAGAATTCTGGAATGTGTCGACAGCTTCTCTGTGTGTCGACACAACTCCTGATAATGTCGACACAATCTGGCCCTTAGTGTCGACACAGCATTGTCGACATATTTTCTGTGTGTCGACACAAATTCTGGGTGTCGACACAATCTGACCCTTAGTGTCGACACAGCCATTCTCAAGTGTCGACACTTGTACTTAGAGAATTTTCCTTTCTATTTACTTAACCTGCACATGATAACTCAACACAACATCAAATCAACTTAATGCATATCATTGAGTTAGGTGAGACTTCTCCAAATCTGGTACACATTTTCCAATATACCCAACAATCTCCCCCTATTTGGAGAAGTCATAACCCTTAGTCAATGATATACATCACTTATAATAAAATTAACAATATGATGTATAAAAACATTCAATGACAGAGAAACATATAAACAAAACAAGTAAATAATATCATCACAGAATATGATACAACAATAACAAGCATGAATCATTATTTTGTTTAAACTTCACAAAAGTTTGTTGACAACAGATTACATGGAGCTTAAAACTGAAGATTATAATGTTAAAAATCTAGTCAATTTATCCTAAGGCTGATCAGGATCCTTGATCACTATGTCTTTTCCAGACTGGACTCTTGCTTGTACTGGAGCTTCAGTATCTTCAGCTGGCTTCTTGCCTTTGAGATCCTTCTTCTTAAGTTCTTCAGCCTTAACTTTTTGTTTTTCAAAATAGTGATAAGGCTTGGGAAAGTATTTACTGGGCTCTACAGCTGTAGCAGGTATTTTCCCAGCCTTGTGATCCCTTCTGAACTGATGTATCACATCTTGTCTTTGCAGATATTTATTCCACTCAACTTCAAAATACCACTTGCCTCTATCATGCATTTTGTGTTTGACAGCTTGTCATGTAGTGAGTATTATATTTCTGGAGGTTGGACTCCATCTTTCAAAATCAGGCTTTAGTTCAGCCTGCTCTCTAAACCTTTTCTTTGAGAGTTGAGCTTCTTGCTCTTTATTCAGTGCTGTCTCTAACATTTAAACTTTCTCAATTATAACATTCTTAGTAGCCTCTAGAGGTCTATACATCTGTTGAACAAGTTGTTGAATTCCTTCAAAATTAGAAGGGGGTATATGATTTGAGCTACCTCCTGCTGACCCCCTTCATGACCTACAGCTTGAATACCTGACTTAGTTGTATTATCATCATCACAAAGGGGTGGATATCCCAGAGTTGCTCTAACAGCATTTCTTATCCATTTGGCATGCTCTGAGCTAGCATTGACTATCACCCTCTTCCCCTTTATGACTTCTCTCTCAATATAATCTCTTAAGTCAACTTTTTGGAACCGGATCTGATTAACTAAATAATTGGTTCCTTCTGTATAATAAGCTTTAAACTTTTGTAGCTGAGCAGATATGATCTTCTGAGAGGCTTGAATGGCTGATTGGAAAGTGGGTAAATCTTCTTGAAGCTTCTTATCAAACTCTGACTTCTCTTTAGCCCTTTCCTCTGTTAATGTAGTTGCATTATTCTTTAACTCAGTAACAATCACATTATGTGATTTAGTAAGATTATCATTCATCCTAATTTGATTTTCTAGGACATATCCTAGCTTGACCACTATATCATCAATCTGTGTCCTTGCCTCTTGTTGCTGTTTTGTCAGATAAACTACAGCATTACCTCGTTTATGAAAGCAATATGTCATCTCCTTCTTATTCTGGTTCACTTCAAATCTGATTGATTTTATATCTTGAGCCAGAGTTAATTGAAGGTCCTTATGACTTTCATCCATATATTTTTCATGGTTGCTCTTTGCTCATCCATTTTAATTTGTAGAGCAACTAATAGTGAACTAAAATCAACTGTTGGGGCTGAGGGTTGTGAGGCAGTATGTAAAGCTTTCTTATAATTTGAGTTTTTTTTCTTGTAAACCATCAGTTTTCTCTTTTTTGCTCTTAGTGCTTCTCCATCATCAGATTCAGAATAACTTTCTAGATTCACTGTGTCCTTTGGACTTGAGGGCAGCTCCTTGTCAGTTCTGGGCAACTCCCCCTGAGTCCCTGGATCCTCCCCCTCAGTTCTTGGCACTACTTTCTCGGTTCTTACTTCTTGTAAATCAGGGAATAATTCCTCAAGAGTAAATTCTTGTTGCAGTTGAACTGGAGGAACATCTGTATCTTATACATTTAATGGAGTATCATCTAATGCAGATGTATTATTCATAGATACATCATGTGCAGGGATGTTATCATGGTGTGTCTGTTCAACATCAGTTAGAAGCACAGTTAGTGTATCTGGCTTAGAATCTAGTATATTTTGATTAATGCCATTTATTACCTCAAGAATAGTTTGAGTGGTTGTTTCTGTCTCTAAGGCAGCTTGCTCTTTCTCAGGAGCACTTTCTGGAGGCAAGACCTCTTGTTGAGCTGGTGAAAGTTCATTGGCTCCCCTTTGAGGAGGCACATCCTGAACTTGATCCAGTGGGATGGTGCTTTCTGGAGTATACTCCCTCTGCATCTGACTATCATCTATATTCTTAGGAGCAGATGATTTCCTTATAGATTCTTGTTGGTATTCATCTAAACTGAAGATTACTTGTTCTTCTGAATCACTAGAAGATTCAGGCTTCCTGAGGATTGTCTTTTTATTTTGCAGTTATGGTAGTTTCTGTGGTGTAGAACCATCTTTTGTCAAAACTCTTTCCCACCTAGATAGTATTTTCATATCCATCCTTCTCATGTGATTTATTCTAGATCCAGTTGTGTGGTTTAGCACTTCAGGAATATTTATTGTCAGATACAGACTCAGTATTCTACCTAGATTAGGTTTCTTCGGACTTTCCTTGATCTTGTCAAAAATCACTGCAGACCAATTAGTTTTTATTTTGAAAATGACTATGGTCATCAAGCTGAACATATAGGCTGAGATCCTATCATGTCCACCTGGTTTGCAGAGAATTACTTTTCCCATAATCTCTGAGAGAAACTTTCCTTGTGAGTTCATCCCCTTCCTTTGCATTGATGATTCAATCTTAGTGGTGGGATCTAGGCCACACCATTGAAAAGCTTCTTTTGTTATTAAAGATGTGACTTCATCATCCTCCTGAGTCCTGGGCAATTGGAGTGTCTTCCTCAGATGCTTTTGGGTAAGTTTCACCTTGCTTCCTTGAATTGATGACCTAATCTTCAATCCAGTTGAATCCAGGGTTGCTTTTGTATATAATTCAAGAATCTCCGTCTTCTAGATCTTGGTAGGTTCTGAAACTAGAAATTCTAAACCATTTTCTTGGATTAGGGTTATCACATCTCTAATCTCAGTCGCTGCACTCTCAAAAGCATTGCGAACTAACTCATAGCCTTCGTTGATGTTGGTCTCCAACTTTGGCGCCATTGGTGACGAGAAATTTGAGGAGAAGATAGATGAAGGTTTGTCGACTCAAAGATTTGGTCTCGAAAATGTTGAGAGCTTAGCCGACAATGTTGTTCTGTGACCTATTTATATGTTTGTCAACACAAAAGGTCAAAAGGCGGATAATAAATACTTAATCTGTCAACACTGTAGAGATTTTATCGACACAGACTTTTATCGTCTCGACATAGTCAGACAACACTATGTGTCGACACACTTTGCGATGTGTCGACACAAACTTCTTAATAGTCGACTATAATATATGTGTGTCGACACAGACTTCTGTATGTGTCAACACAACTTTCTAAATGATAGTACTTCTATGTGTCGACACAAAACTATGAGTGTCAACACCACTATCTCACCACTATATTGTTGTGTCGACATAACTTACCTTATGTGTCGACACAAACTACTATATATCAACATTCAATTACTTAGCCAGATTTACCAAGTTACTCCAGGTTTAACATGCCTAATTCAATTTTGAAATAATTGAATTTAGTTTCATCTAGTGGTTTAGTAAACATGTCAGCAATTTGATTATTTGTGGTAACAAATTCCAAACAAATATCTTTTTTTTTCAACAAGCTCTCTAATGAAGTGAAATCTAATTTCTATATGCTTTGTTCTGCTATATGATACATGGTTTTTAGCAATAGAAAAAACACTTGTAGAGTCACAAAATAGTGGAGTTCTACTTACCTTGAGACCATAGTCTTCAAGTTGATATTGAATCCATAAAAGTTGAGCACAGCAGCTACCTGCAGCAATATACTCAGACTTTGCAGTGCAAATTGCTACACTAGTCTGCTTCTTACTGCACCATGACACCAGTCTACCACCTAGAAACTAACATGTACCAGTGGTACTCTTTCTATATTCTTTGCAACCTGCAAAGTCTGCATCTAAAAAACCAGTCAGTAGAAAGTCTCTATTCTTAGGGTACCAAAGACCAAGATTAGGTGTGCCCTTAAGATATCTCAATATTATTTTGACTGCAGTATAATGAGATTCTTTAGGGCTTGTTTGGTACCTAGCACAGACACATGTAGCATACATAATGTCTGGTCTACTAGCAGTTAAGTATAAGAGGGAGCCAATTATCCCTCTATACAAAGACTCATCTACAAGTTTTCCTGCATCTTCTTTGCCTAAAGGCATACTTGTCCCCATTGGAGTTCTCATGGTAGTGGATGACTCCATACCATATTTCTTAATTAACTCCTTGGTGAACTTAGACTGTGAAATGGACAAGTCATCATCAGTCTGTCTTACTTGGAGTCCCAAGAAGAACTTGAGCTCACTCATACTACTCACCTCAAACTTCCCTTGCATAAGTTTTGCAAACTTCCTACAAAGGTTGTTTTCTGTAGATCCAAAGATTATGTCATCAACATAAATCTGTATTAGGATCATCTTGCCCTTTGACTCCCTAAGGAATAGAGTCTTGTCTATTTTCCCCCTTGAAAATTTATTTTCAATGATTAAAGTAGATAATGTTTCATACCAAGCCCTAAGGGCTTGTTTCAAACCATATAAGGCTTTCTTAAGTCTATAAACATAATCAGGATAAAGTGGATCAACATAACTTGAGTGCTGATGAACATAGACTTCTTCTTTCAAATTACCATTTAGGAAAGCTGACTTGACATCCATTTGGTATACTTTGAAACCTTGGAAAGCAGCGAAGGCAAGGAATAGCCTTATTGCTTCTAACCTTGCCACTAAGACAAATGTCTGATCAAAGTCAATACCCTCTTTCTGTCTATAACCTTTGGCAACCAGTCTTGCTTTGTTCTTCACTATGATGCCATTTTCATCTAGTTTGTTCTTGTAGATCCACTTTCTCTCAATAATATTATGATCCTTTGGTTTTGGAACCAGCTCCCATACTTTACACCTTCTGAATTGATTCAGCTCCTCCTGCATTGCATCAATCCAGTTGGAGTCTTGTATGACTTCTTCAAATCTTTTTGGTTCCAACTATGACAGGAAACTTGAGCAAAACACTGTGTTCATGTGTTTGCTTTTGGTTTGCATACCATGTCTGGGATCACCAATGATTTGGTGTGCTGGATGATCCTTTAGATTCCTTATTGCTGGAGGCATTCTATCAGCAATTTGAACTTCTTCAGTTTCTCCACCATGCTGAACTTCATTATCTTCAATGTCAGCTTGTGGACCTTGTACTCCCCCTGGACAGCAACCATTATTTTTCACATCCTGGCTTGCAGTTTGGTCTTCATTAATGGTCAGCATGTCCAACTTTTCTTTTAAACATGTTGAGCTACAAGGATTGCTAGACAACTAACAGTTAATATGCTCAGATTCATCAAACACTACATGAACAGATTCTTCTACAACTTGTGCAGTCAAGTTATAGACCATATATGTCTTGCTATTGTTGCTGTACCCAACAAATATTCCATCTTGGGATTTGGCAGCAAACTTAGTTAGGTGAGACTTGCTAGTGTTAAGCACATAACACCTACTACCAAAGATCCTAAAGTAGTATATGTTTGGTTTTCTGCCCTTCATAATCACATAGGGAGTCTTTTTGTGGTTCTTAGTTATAGATGCTCCATTGAGAATATGACAAGCAGTATTTACTGCCTCAGCCCAGAAATATTCTGGGAGTGAGGTGTCACTTAGTAGAGTTCTACCGGCCTCAATAAGAGTTCTATTCTTTCTTTTAGCAATTCCATTTTGCTGAGGTGTTCTAGGAGAGGAGAATTCCTGATGAATCCCTAGTTCTTCACAAAACCTTGTCATACACTCAGACTGAAATTCAGTTCCATGGTCACTTCTGATTTTGACCACTGAATTGTTAAATTCATTCTGAATTTGTTTAACAAACTTATGAAAGACAGTAGGGGTTTCAGATTTCTGCCTCAAAAAGAAAACTCATGTAAATATAGAATAGTCATCTACTACCACAAAAGTATAGACTTTCCTACCTAGACTATGAACTGGCATAAGACCAAATAGATCCATATACAAGAGGTACAAACACCTCACAGAGTCTTTGGTATCAAGACTATGAAAAGAGGATTTGGTCTGCTTGCCATTTTGACAAGCTGAACATATACCCTCTTTTATGCACTTAAATTGAGGATCATTCCTCACTAACTCTAAACTATAGAGTTGGCTTATAGTCTTATAGTTCAGATGAGCTAGCCTCTTGTGCCATTGGACACACTGAGATGCTTTCTCATCTGCAACTAAACATACAGGAGTGTTCATGTTTTTACAATCAAAATTTAAACAATAAACATTCCATTTTCTATAACCAGACAAGATCACCTCCTGATCACTTTTCCTTTTGATCTGACACTCATTCTTAATAAATGAAATGTCATACCCAAGATCACTCAGCTGACTTATGCTTATCAAGTTATGTTTCAAACCTTTTACATAAGCCACTTGAGTGATTGTTATAGAACTATTAGAAATGTTACCAAACCCTTTTATGACCACTTTTTCTGATCCACCAAAATCACTTTGGGTCCATTCTCTATGGGAGTATAGTCCTTTAACATTCTACTTGTTCCAGTCATGTGCCTGGAACATCCACTGTCCAAGTACCATATAGGGGTATGACAACTTGGACCCACCTGCAGCAAATAAAATTAATTTACCTTAGAACCCCAATTTTTATTGGGTTCTAGGTTCAAGTTAGAATGAAACATGATATTCTTGCCAGCAGCCTTCCTCACAGGTAAGCTGACATTCTTCCTAACACTGGTGTTGTGCCAGCAATCCATTGCATAATGCCCTATCTTACCACAGCACCAACAATCATATCTATTATACCTCTTCTTAGGTACAGTTTTAACAGCATTGCTGTCAGCTGTTCTTAATACTGTTGGAACAGTGGTTTTTTGCTTGAGTGCTGGAGCTACACCCTTGTCATTCAGAATATCAGGCTTACCATAACCATGTATGATATCATGATCATATCTATTAGTTGGTTGCCACACTTTTCTGAAGGAAATGGGGGGTTTGAAGGCTAGAGGTTGTACTGGGGCTTTGCCTTTTCTTTTGGAATTGGCAGCCCTTGCATTTCCCTCAAATCCCAATCCTGTCTTACCCTTTTTGGGAATAAAGTCATCAATTAAAGATAAGACTGATTTTGGCTTAGAGAACTTAGCCACCAGATCCTTTTCCTTCTGAAGTTTGACTTCCAGACTTTTGATTTGATCATTCTTGAATGTAATAGAACCCATCTGAATAACAGTTATGTTTTTCAGTTTGGCTACTTCATTCATCTTTAGATCCAGCATTTTTTTGAATCTAATGCAGCCAGCTTAAGAGCAGCAATTTCCTTGGCATGTGCTTTGTTAAGGATTCTGCTTTTCATAAGTGCTTGCAGCAGATCACCATATTCATCAATAAGTTGATGAACATTTCCTTCAGATTCACATTCATCTACATCTCTTGATGCAGATGCTTCTGATTCTGAACCAGTATAGTAATCAGAATCTATTGAAGAATTGTTTACCTTACTAGGTCCAGGCTGATCCTGACACTGATCTTCTTCTGTCAAGGCCACCAGCCCTTTACAACAAGGTTCTTTAAGTCCATTTACTGAGTTTAGCAACTTCAAGAACTCAGCCTCCTCTACATCCTCTTCAGTTGTCAACAGTCCTATATATGCTTCAGCTTTAGCCTTAGAATCTGATGATGAAGAATCTGACCAGCTTTTTTGCTTATTTGCAACAAAGGATTTCTCCTTCTTGCCCTTATGTTTTAGTTTCTTCTTATCATTAGATTCTTTTCTTTTTGTTCAGTTGTTAGTTGAAGATAATTTCAGCTACCACATGTCCAGGCACTGTTGAACCAACAATAACAAACAATCTTAGTTGAAGTTTTGAAAGATAATTTACTAGGTTTAGAACCATACCTGTCCTTCCTCCCCGGATAGAGGATTCTTATCTTGCGGTAGCATTTCTGATAGTAATCATCCTTGGATAAGTATATGTGAGGAGGATAGACTTGGATCTCAGAAGTCACCATTCTGTTTCTTCAACTTTCGTGTTAATAATAGAACCTTTGAAATTGTCTTTGGAGCAAAGCAGAAAGCTAAGAAACCATTCTTCATCAGTCTAGGAATTTGGACTATCTGACTATGTGTGACTCACATTGTCAGAACTTTCTGAAACTATTTCGATGCAGCTTTCCTGGGAGGAGATGGAGACATCCTCCTATGACACTTTCTTATGGCTTTCCAGTGACACGGGTTGGGAAACCCGTGTCCACATGACACGGCCGTGTGCACTGACGTCTATCTCTGTAATCAACTTTCATTCGACGATCTCGACACGGGTTTCTCCTCCTCCTTTCTGACACATCACCTGCATTTCATATGTAAAGCTAGTCCCTTTGTGACACAACGATAATGCTTGGAGGTGCACAAATTTCTGCTAGTCTGGCCACTCTCCTCTCAATCCGGACTAGACATTATATCTTGGTGTCCCAGTCCTTAGTTAATGATCTCAAAAACTTATCATTTAACTCATATGTACTGAATACTCTTCCATATGACATCAATTCATTAACTATTCTAAAGAACTTCTTATAACATTCAGTTATGTTGTCTGTTTTAGATTGTCTAAAACTTTCATACTCCGAATTCAGCATAGACTTTCTGTCTTCTCTCACCTCTTCTGAACCCTCCATGTAGATAATCAGGGTGTCCCACATTTCTTTGGAGGTCTTGCAGTGAATCAAATTTTGGAATGTTGAATCATCTATGACACTGACTATTATATTCTGTGCTCTCTTATCCATAGTAGCCAAGATGATCTCATCCTTTGTCATTTCAGAAAACTCCTTTGGTGTCCTGATATTTGCATCAAGAACTGAGACTTTCATTGAGATGAATAACCCTTCTTTGACTGTCATATAGATTCTTGGATCTGAAGCTTCCATAAACAGTCTTAATCTTTTTTTCCATATGCCAAAAATCTCTTTCCTGCATACAGGTAACTTCATGGAACCAAACTCCTTATGATTCTCAATGGAACCCATTTTGCCTAATAGATTTCTTTCTTGGAGATCTACATAGACTGTTAAGTTTAATCTTTGAGTAACCTCGCTTTGATACCACTTGAAAGAATTGGTTTCAAGATGTTCTAAACACCTAGAGGGGGGGTGGGGGGGTGAATAGGTTCAATTTTTTTCTGACTTAGGCAGATAATTCTATCTAATTTAGCAATTTATTCAGCTGAAAATACAACACAACATTCACATACACAACATTCACAAATTGCACACCAGTTTTATAGTAGTTCCCCAAATGATGGGTACATCCACTTTCGCCCTTCGCCTATCTAACAATGTACTAGATTCAACCTAACTTCCTTCCTTCTTCTCAGATCCTCAGATCTTACAGCTCAGAACCAAGACTGGTTCCTACAACTCAGAGTGAATTCACACTCCTACAACTCAGGCACAAGCCCTACCTCAGCCTCTTCTACAGTCCTACAACTCAGAGTGACACCCCACTCCTATAACTCAGGCAAAATCCCTACCTCAGCCTCTTTCATAGGCCTACAACTCAGGGAACAGATTCCCCTACCGCAGGCACTCAGCCCTACCTCAGCCTTTATAATTTAGGCTTACAACTCAGAGATGTAAATCTCCTACACTCAGATCTATTACAGATCCTACAAAAATTATTGATGAAAAGTTGATGATATCTTCAACCAGATAGAGAGAGAATTGGTTGAAGGCTTCTTGATCAGTTCTTGATAGAACTGATTACTTAAGGATCAACCTGTCTTAGCTTTCTTCAAAGCTTCTTGAATCTGAACAAAGTAGGGTTGATCTTCTTGGTGTTGGAGTTGATCTTCAATCAGCTTCCTTCAGAAATTAATCTGAATTCTTCTTCAGACTTGATCTGAATTCTTCAGGCAGACTGTTCAGAATCTGCCTTCACTAGATGAGAACTTCTCTCCTTCTTGTTTTTCTCTCTCTACAATCTTTTGACTATTTCTTTCTCTTCTTCTGGATTCTCAATCCTTCAGAGATTATAATTGATTGGCTTGATTAACTTTTCTCTGTTCTGTATATGTTGTTCTATATCTTGTTGTTGTTGCAATTGTTGAGAGAGCATATCTATATATAGGCTTCATCCATGGTAACCGGCTGTTCCGGTTTCAAACAGTCTTCTGACACCTCTTACAGATGTGACAACAATGTCAGTAATGACAACTGTCAAGTCTCCAGTTGTATTACTTCAGCCTTCATTGACTTTGACTCAGCAGCAGAGAATGTCGACTGAATACTTCATATGTTTCAACAAACATAGTACATGCGTCGACACAGCTTCACTTTTACTTCTCAACACAGCTTATGTGGAATGTGTCGACGTAAGTCCTGTGTGTCAACACAAACACTCCTTCTCTTGACAAAGTTGGTGTTGACTGAATTCTGGTGTGTGTCGACACAAGTTTTCCGTGTGTCGACACAAGTTCCGTGTGTCGACACAGTCGTTGTCGACAGAATTGTTGTACTTAGAGAATTTTCTTTTCCATTTACTTAACCTGCACATGATAACTCAACACAACATCAAATACAACTTGATGCATGTCATTGAGTTAGATGAGGCTTCTCCAAATCTGGTACACATTTTCCAATGTACCCAACAACATCTTCATTTTCTATTATCTGATGTTAATGTTGACATTAGTAAGGAAAGCACATAATATAAATCATAAATAAATGAATTTGTTGTTTTTAATCATGACCTAGCTCCTTTGACTTGGTGATTTCTTCTTCCAAGCGATCTTGGTGCTTGCTTCAGTCCGCCTATGGTGAAGAACTCATGCAAGGTTTCGCTCCTCCTCACTCAGTGTTACTCACTCGGCGCTCTGCGGGTAAGCGTGATGTTCTGGATTTCGTTTGGATTTTTTTTTGCGTTTTGTTTTTGATTTCGTTGTTTGCTAATATTTGTATTTAGAGATCGCCTGTCATTTTCGTTTTTGACAACGTCGCCTCCAGAATCGCCATCGCTCACCACATATTTCTATGTCACCTTTGACTGGAGAGCAGCTTAGGCTTCTAGATTTTGTTTTTAATTTTGTTCTTTGCTCATATTTGCTGACTATTCTGGTTTTGATGAACCGCACAGAAATGGTGAAGGCGTAGCGCTTATAGATGCAGATATCAAGCCGCTTATACAGATAATTCAAATGAAATAATTATGATGTTTACATGTGCATAAAGAGTCATTAAAGGCAGAGAGTCAACAAGATATTTTCTACCTGGAGAAAGATGAGACATTACTAATATTGAGTGCTTATTTTTAACACCATTCGATTGTGCTGTGAGGAGACAGCTATTTGGATGTTGTTAGGAGGGATTTAAATCGTGATTTTTGATCCAAGACACAATATTCTGTTCTGAGTCACTGCAAAGTTCTCACCTGTGAGAGTATCAGCAATACTTAGTTCTCATTGCAAGTTAAGCAGAACAACTGCATCCTATACTTTGCATTGTATTTGACAAATTGAGCATTTGTACATGCTATGGTTTCCTTAATGTCTCAACACTAAAGATGTTAGGGCATTTGAAAAGCTTATTCTCTTATCGTCGAATTATACTAATATTTGTTTATAAATTCCCAAGTTGTGCAGGTGGAGAAGAGAAAAATGGAAAAATGTAGGGCGACTACTTTGATGGAGAACTGTGGCCCGGATGTAGCTCATGTCAAAGGTAATGACTTCTTTCAAATGCTTTAGTGGTTTAAATAATCGGCGTGTATTAACATGTCATTATCTTTATGTTTGGTGGCCTTGCCCGCTCGCCCCTAGACAACCCCCGACGGGTTCGTCGGAGGCCGGCGAACCACCCCGGGGGTGCCGGACAGGCTGCCGGCGGCGACATAGAGAGGCAGCGGCTCCTGCGCGGGTTCTTTTTTTCTTTTATATTTTTTTTCTTATTGTGATTACTAATAATCCAAATTGTGCTTGAGTTTTTCAATTGGAATGGTTAAAAAAATCAAGAACGAGCTTGAGTTTTATCTTATTACATTTCCTGCACGCATAAATCTAAGAGGTTGAGTTTTACCCTCACATGTGGGTGGACAGTTTTTCGCACGGGCAACACCATTTTTGATGAAGCACATTATTGCTTATGCTGCTGAAAATAGCTAAAATGTTGAGCAAAAATATTTTTGAGAATTTAGAGTAGAATTAAATTGCTTAAAAATCATGTCATTCTGACCAAACATCACAGTGACGTGCCCAAAATACTTTAAGATTGAGAGAGAGAGGTGCACTAAAGCAACACGAGTAATCTTGATTTGCAAGAATACTCTCCATAAATTAAATATTGCATCTTGATTTATATTTATAATTATAATAATGTCCACATCAAGAATCTATATTCTTCCAATACATGTAAAGAAGAACATGTTAAAAATGATCTTTTGCCAGAATTTCTGCAGGAAATAGCCATCGTCATCATGAGCAAACCATCAAGAGAATGCACAATATTTGGAGGGAAAGCTGTCTTTTTCTGCTTAGCTGCAACTTGAAGAACACAAATGCAAGGGTCACAATAAGCACAAGCATAACACTCACAAAAGGTTGTGAAATATAGAGATCAATAAAAACACCAAGCAACCATCCCTCTGTAGAGCCAAAATCTGAAGAGACGTTCTTATCTACAGTAATCATGGAAAATCTGAAGAGACGCTTGATTCCATCTCCTGACTTGGAATCATCTTGCCATCCACAAGTTCTTCTTCCTTTAGGTATATCCAAATCTCTACACTTTTGTCTTTAATTTAAATACTTTCATTTTATATAATGGCGAATTCTCAAGAACTATTTGGTAATTCTCTTGCTTTCTTACATACTTTTATGAATGTTTGATGTCCAAATTTTTCACTATAGTTTAATGTTTATGGTTCCATTGTAAGATTTTGTATGTTAATATTGACATTAGTAAGAAAATCACATAATATAACTCATAAATAAATGAATTTGCCGTTAATTAGGGCATCAAGTGTTAATAAGATGTCAATTAGAGCATCAAGTGTTCTTCTCCTTGTTAAGATAGGATTTTGAATTACTGTGTTCTTCTTCGAACGGGCTTCGCTTGGATGCGGGCGCAACCCGCCTGGATGCCAAGTGGGCAAAGCCCGCTTGGTTACTGGTGAAGCCCGTAGCGACGCATCGAGAACGGGCGAAGCCCGTTCGAAGATGATAGTATATATATATATATATATATATATATATATATATATATATATATATATATATATATATACTATCTTAAGAACTCCTGAGTAAATGGTTAGATAGTCTGACTAAATAGTAATTCTAATCTATTTTATTATTATTTGAACATTCAAAAATATATATTACTATGCACTTAAAAAAAACTCATGCATAAATAATTTGGTATATTGGTAAAGGCACACTTAAGCCTATTTTGTAACACTCTTCGCCTCCTGGTAATTGAGCACGACCAAGAGGATTCTTATGATCAGAATCGACACCTTGCAATGAGACTAACACTCGAGTTAGTCATCACTGCAAGACGTCGATCCTGGTGGCAACCTAATTCATCATAGGCCAACCATAGATCTAGAAGTTATCAGAAATAAACTGAAGTCCACATCACATTGATATATGAGTAAAGATGTCAACAAAATAAGAGAAATGAAAAAGACTTATGTCAAGTACAAGTCCAAATACTAGAGTACTTCTTTCAAATTAAAATACTAATGCAGAATCTCTCAAAGTCTCACATCAATTGTAGGAATCGCCGTAGTACGTTGCATCCTCTCCCCAGGTCCTGCCTCCCTGAAATGTTGGTCCTCCATGGCGGGGTACTGCTACTCAGGCTCCTCGTACTCCTAAGACTGTGTGGTTCAATCGACGTTAGTCAAAAAGACTAAGGGTTTCAGCATCCACTCCCCCGGTGGCTCCTAGGCACCGAGCGGAAGGATGGAAATGGAAGGTACAATATAAACAATAATAGTATAAGCAAGTGACATATGTGGACAAGAACAATTATATGATCACACTTGTTTTGTTTTTAAGAAAGTGATGAGTTGCATAACAAGTGAATTAGTAACACTAGTTTGTAACATTAATCAACTTATACCAAGTAAATAGAAATTCAAAACTAAGAAGTGCAATAGTTATTAAGGTACGTACGTAAACTTAACTTATAAAAATGCACGTACAAATTTATAAGTTAAAGATCATTTTAACAAGTAAAATAACTCATCATATAAAAGAACACATACTAATTTATATAATGAAGATTTTGTCGTATGTGATGTGATAAATGCAATGAAATGTTATGGAATGATGATGCAGACGTACATCTACTCACATACACAACTCTATGCCGACAAAGACCTTTAGTTTCAACTTTTTGAAGGTAGTTAACCTCTCGAGCATCTCCCATCATGGTCAAAATGAGGGCGGTGGAGCAAGCGTCTCCAATACTATGTGGGTATGCACACTACTAGACCTAGGTTGCATATATGCCTCGACGCGTGAGCATTAAGGATCCTCTACATACTCTTGTTATAATATAATAAACCAGAACCTCCATGGCTTAGGGAAGAGTCATTGGGAAAGCGTCTCCAAGACACCAGCTGAGTTGTCCCACTAGACCTCAACCCTTCTAGCCAAGTCTACATGTCTCTGACGGTGTGACGACCAGACACACATTGTAGACCCACCACAAGTAACTCATGATAGGATCTTTATGAACATGATATCACCACATGGCACATGTATGTTCAAATTAACAATTCTCGGGGTTATTATCTGGACCCACCCTACTACCTTTCTCCATTATAATCTATTGCCAAGAGTTCATTTTGGTGAAAGGGACATAGCTCAAGATAAAATAACTCTATTATCTTACCATTATGCTTGCATATAAAGACCTAACAACTTAGGTTAATCTTGGACTTCCCGAGGTTTACTGGGCAAAGGGCTCGCAACGGTACTAGGTGGTACGATGTGATGACACCTCAAACCTCCCTTTCTCAAGATACTTATTAGTGTGGGTTTCTAACTTATCATGTTGGTTTAATAGTAATTCAAGTGATTCAATGAGAATGAGGTTCAAGTTTTATTAAATGCACTCCATGCTTGTTATCTTACTTTTCAATTTAGAGGGGTCTACAATTCTCAAACTAACCCAATTGACCTAAGATTTCTACCGGAGGTTAAGAATGGTCCAAATGAGGTACCATCAATATTTGGTTAAACTTTGATGAAAATTTAGTTAATTATTTAGGTTATATATTTTTGCTAACCATACACCATAAGCAATAGCTTATATGGAATTCACCTGTTCCATTCACCCAAATGACCTAAAATTTCTACAAGAGGTTAAGGATGGTCTAAATGAGGTACCATCAAAATTTTATTAAGTTTTGTTGAAAATTTTGTCAATTTTTTAGGTTACACATTTTTTTCTAACAACACACCATAATAATAACATATTTAGAATTCACCCAATTTCTACGAGAGGTTAAGAATGAACTAAAAATTATGCCACCAAAAATTGGATAATTTGTGAAAAGAGCTATATACAAAAATTTCATTTATAATATAATGTGACATACATTAAAAATTCTTACAAACTTATCAAATTTTGGTTCCAAAAATTGAACAAATTTTTGGAGCACATACTAGTAGCATCTTACTGTCATGGGAACATTTTCAACTACATTGGATGAGAAATCAAGGATATATACAAAGTTACCACATTTTGCTATATGCATACTATTATTATTACTATAACACATATACATAGTGAGAATTAACAAGATCCATATATCTAGTGGAGCTAGAATTATTACCAAAGATGTAAATGGTAAAATAAAGGTATCACTAAATATTTGGAATTTTTCAGATTAATCCAAGCACAATTATTTCATTAATATGGTGTGTGCATTATAATTAAATAAACACAAAAACTATAAAAAAAAGTTTGCCAAAAATTTTCAAATTCATTGTGGTGATGTACTTAGGTAACAATCATGTCTGGTTCAAATTTCATAAACATGCAAGCAATATTGAGGAAAAAATACACAAATACATTTTTTTCTACTTAAGAAACACCTGTCACTAAAAATTAAATTGTGAGGTTACAAGCCACCCCAGAAAACATGTCACCACTTGCTAAAATGCCCCGATAAAGAGCTACAACTTTTATGTTGAGCACAAGGAATGAATCTTTCTCTAAGGTACCTAAATATTGATTTGAATTTAGCTATTGAAGCGTGACATCTTGCATAATTATTAAAACTAAACTATATAGATTTGTGGATGTTGATAGTGTGCAACCCATATTTGTCGAGTGGACTCGGTTGGCCCAAAGGCAAGGAGCGGGTGTAAAATCACTATCCGTTGCATGACATATAATAGAAGGTCCTGTCGGGGGCCCACACCATATACCACAAACAGGCAGCGAAGTTACGGATTAATATCAGAGTTGCGCATCCTAACTCAGAGCATTCTAGCGGAAGCTTTTAAGTTGATTGAACTCAACCCATCTGAATGTCCATAATATATAAGCCAACATTTATATATAACAACACGAAGAAATGTTCGCCAAATACACAACAAGTCTGGCCTTGTGGCCTTACAGTTAAGATTTATACATATGGATTTCATACGTCGGCACGCAGGCCGACAACACATAAAAATACTATCATATGAACTTCTTTGGCCTTCAAGGGCCAGCATAGCAGCAGCAGCAGTAGCAACAACAAGGGCATCATCCCCCTATTTTCCGCTCGGCTCTCCTGCACCTGCATGGGACAATCCACCGCACGGTGGTAAACAAGGCAACGGTCAGCGTTCAGCTGACCAATTTATAACGACCATACCCCTTACCCGGGGCAGTGACATTCCTTCCATGCAGACATAACATTTCACAAGCAAATATATCACACAGTGTGCACTCACGTACAATCAATATCATAAACATCGACCACACAGTCCGACGCTCCGTGCACTCAGGGCACATTCTTGGTGTACCAGAAATACCAGGGTCCCACCGTCATTCAAGGCCCGAAGCCCAACGATAAACTTGAGCATTTTGCTCCACGGCATTCAGCCAGAGACTTTAGTCTTATCGTAACGACCCGGTATTTGGCCTGTAGCCCCCATGGGATCGCTACCGGATGGCCTTGTTTTAACGACTCGGGATTTGGACCGTAGCCCCCATGACATGGCTATCAGATGATGCGCACAGGCCCAAGACTCTCATTCTGCATTTCTGTCGAATGTTAGGCGCCCAGGCACTCATGGCGGACAACCAGAACGCAGATACAGTTCAACCCTTTCCCGTTGCTCAAATCGTTAGTTCAATGACTAGACTAATGCGGGTCGGCATCCCCTTGTCCATTCAGCACTAAGCCTTTCCAAGAGCTTAGAAAGCTCACAAATAGCCACATTGTCCCTGAAGGACTGGCTTCACATTCACAGGTTAGCTAGGAGACATCGCCAGCGACACTCACTCTCGCTCGACGTTAGTGACAGAACTCACTTTCCATCCCTAGCCCTACCTTATCTGGATCAACCATCCAGCAATCCCTGCAGCCATCTGTAGTACTAGAAACACTAGTCTTTCAAAGCATACAACACGTGCACTTTGCGGGTATTTTCCTGGACTTTCACTCCAGTACTTCCTGCTACTACCCTTCACAGGCACAACCCACTGAATCCGCAAACATATTCATTTATACGCGGAGTCTTCTCCGATGTGCAAAATAAAACATCACCAATCCAGACCAACCTGTCCAGATGGGCTTCACATAGAATGTCTATTCCGTACTTCACGTTTTCGGATCTACATGCAAGACATCTTGGGGACATCCAAAATCAACCCAAGGGGAATCCCTCAAAAATCCACCTTTTGGTGGGGGAACCTAAGAATATGCCAATTTAAGGACTTCACATGTCCAAGGATGAAAGATCGTTACCCTTGACGACAGTTTTGGAGCCCTGGAAAACTAGCCGGACGAAAAGCACCGTAATGGCCTTACCTCCACTAATCTGGCCTCGGCACGTGATTCGGGGCTCTAGAACTCCACCGGCAGCCGGATTCCTCCTCCTCCCTTGTTCTCCCCACTCTCCACTTCTTTCCAACAAGAGAGAAAAGCCTAGATAATGAGAGAGTTATCCTCATCTCATGAACTTATAATAGCAGGGGGATCTCAGAACCGTTGGATCCTAATTGAAAGGAAGGAACGACCACGAAAAGCCCTAAAAACTACTTTCCCAGGCTGAACACGGCTTGTGACACGCCCGTGTCACAGGTCGTGTACCTTAAGCGGCAAAGAAACCGACTTAACCCGATCAGGACACGGCCGTGTCACAGGCCGTGTACCAGACACGACTTCAGACACGCCCGTGTTCATCAGTCTGCCCAAGCACAGAGCAGGACACGACCCTTGAGACGCCCGTGTTACAGGCCGTGTGCCACACTCGAGGATCGTCGAGTGCATTCCGTCGAACTCACTCGAGAACTCGTCGAGCGCATATTAGGACATGACCTCGGACACGCCCGTGTCACAGGCCATGTACCCCACTCGAGGATCATCGACCGCACTTTGTCGAGCTCACTCGAGAACACCCTGCCAGCACTCGAGTGCAGGATACGGCCATGGACACGCCCGTGTCCTCGGCCGTGTACCTCACACAGAGTAGGACACGACTTTGGTACACGCCCGTGTCCCCGGCCGTGTTGCCCACTCTTCTCAGCCCAGTCACCACTGAGATTTGGGGCGTTACAATCCTCCTCTCCTTACAAGAAATTTCATCCCAAATTTTGCATACAGTACTCAGGAAACTCTCAACCAAAAATGTGTTACAACATTTTATATACAACACAAACTGTTATACAAGTTTAAACAAATAATTCAGGAAACTCAGCATGCGTGGTCTGCTCCCGCTCCCATGTTAGCTCCTCATAGCCACAATTGTCCCATCGTACATTGACCATCCCGATTGTTTTGTTCCGCAACTGCTTATCGGCCTTATCCTAGATCCGAATGGGCCTAACCTTCGTTGTTAGCCCAAAGTCGATCGGTACACGATCATTTGCAATCACTTGAGCTGGATCTTTTATGGCTTTTCGAAGCACTAAGATGTGGAACACATCATGCAATCCACTCAATTCATCTGAAAGGGCTAGCCGATAGGCTACTTCACCAACTCTTTCCACCACTTCAAATGGACCAAGATATCTCGAACTTAACCTTTTTCAAGCGTCGAATCCTGGACACGCCTTTGAAGGGTTTGATTTTCAAATAGACCCAATCGCCAATCGCAAACTCAACATTTTGGTGCTTGGTATTGTAATATTTGGCTTGTCTATCTTGGGCTATCAGGAGTCTCTCCCGAATCGAGCGTATTGTCGAATTAGCTTCTTTGAATTCCTTACACTTATATAGTTTAGATTCGCCTGCTTCCGCCTAAGCTAATGGTGTACGACATTTTCGATCATATAGAGCTTCAAATGGTGTCATACCTATGCTCGCTTGGTAGCTATTATTGTAGGCAAACTCTACCATGTAGAGAAGATCTTCCCACCTCTTACCAAAGTCCAAGGTGCACTTTCAGAGTATGTCCTCCATCGTTCTATTAGTCCTCTCAGTCTGGTCATCAGTTTGGGGATGAAAGGCCGTACTGAACGTTAACTTTGTTCCCAACAGTTGAAGGACTAGCCTTCAGTCATTCGATGTGAATCACCCATCACGATCACTTACGATGCTACAGGGAACACCGTGCAATCGTACGATCTGCTCAACGTTGAGTTTTGCCAAGACTTCCACTGAATCGTCCCTCTTGTTCGGAAGGAAGTGAGCCACCTTGGTCAACCGATCTATGATCACCCAAATCGAATCATTACCGCGTTGAGACCTTGGCAAACCATGCACGAAATCCATTGAAATATCATCAAACTTCCACTCCGGAATAGGTAGCGACTTCAGGAAACCTCTAGGCTTCTGACATTCAGCTTTCACTAAGGCACAGGTCTGACATTTAGCCACATAATGTGCGATGTATTTCTTTATCCTTGGCCAACAAAACAACTTTTTTATGTCCTTGTACATCTTTGTGCTTCCTGGGTGAATTAAGTATTTCGTAAAATGAGCCTCATACATCAATTATTTTGTTAGCTTACACATGCTTGGAACGCACAAACAACCCTCTTTCCGCAAAAGACCGTCATCCCAGGAGAATTGGTCATTCGACCCATCCACTGCATAGCATTGCAGACTTTCGTCAAGTTCTGTTGCCTGCCGAATTCTGTTTGCAAGATCACACTGTACCTCCGTCCAGTGCAAACACGCATGTACTGTGGAATTCTTGTCAACACAAGAAATCTCTAACGCTTCCAACTCCTGGATCAGACGCTCATCATGCATCTACAACCAATTTGCCCTTGCTATAGTCCTCCGACTCAAGGCATCTGCGGCCACGTTTTCTTTCCCGAGAGTGTAGTGAATCTCAAGAGTGCAGTCCCCGAGGAACTCCATCCACCTTTGTTGTCGCATATTAAGATCCTTCTGGTCCAATAAGTACTTTAGGCTCTTATGGTCCGTGAAGATATGTAATGCCTCCACTCATCACATGGAATATAACGGTGGGTCCGGTCGGCACCCCATGCCATACTTCACAGACAAACGGCGGAATTACGTGTGGAAATCAAAATCTACTCGTACCCTAACTCAAAACATTCTAGCGCAGCATTTTATGTTAGATAAATGTGGAGTTTATATATATAATTTCATAGAGTGGCACGCAGACCGGCCACATATGAAATCCAAACACGCTTTCTTCGCACGGCCTTCAAGGGCCTTAAGCAGCAAGCCTCCATTCCACTCAAATCAATTCAATCATTAGTACCTGCAATTAGATATCCACCCAAGAGCGGCAAACAAAGTAATGGTCAGCATTAGCTGACTAATTATAATGACCCTACCCCTTACCCGGGGCAGTTGTTCCTTCCCTGTATATATTGCCATCACAAGCTATCAATCTACCAATCACAACCACATCACAAACACCGATATCCACCAGACGCTCCATGCACTCAGGGCACCTTATTGGTGTACCAGATGTCCCAGTCGTACACCGCCGATCATAGGTTCTTCACTTGTTGGTTGGGCGGTTCAATCCTAGTCCACCAATCCCGCGGGATAGCGACATTACGTCCATACCACTCAGAGGTACTACCTCACAGCATCCACAAACATAACCAGAGCAGATTGACCCACCCTAGTGGTGTAGCAAGCCGGGTTTATCGATGCTCCCCTGGCATTACCACCAATCGACCCCTCATACTATTCCTGATCGACCCACCCTTGTAGTGTAGCAAGCCGGGTTTAACTCGGCTCCCCAGGAGTTGCCACCAATCGACCCCTTATCTATCCAGATCAACCCACCTTAGTGGTGTAGTAGGTCGGGTTTATCCCACGCTCCCCAGACGTGCTACCAATTGACCTCTCATCATAACCGGGAGCTTACTCAAAGCATCCATACATCCATAAGCAACATCCATACATACACCCATACATCCATCCAACAAAGCATAACCTTTCATATCATCAAATCCACGGAGTATTCTCCGGTTTACCCATAATCATCACCAATCCAGACTATCCATCCAGATGGGTTTCACATAACATGCCTATGCCATACTCCACATTTCCGGCTCTAGATGCATACTCAACCAAGGAATCACTTACAATATCCACCTCTTGGTGGAGGATTCCATGCATATGCATAAAGAAAGGACTTCGATGTCCAAGAAGGAGATCGTTACCCTTGAAGATTGTTTCGGAGCCACGAATTAGCCGGATGGAAATCACCGCCTCGGCTTTGCCTTCACGAATCCGATCTCGGATCTTCGCTCTCCACTCCGCAGCTCCTCCAGCAGCTGGTTTCTCCTTCCTTATTTCCTTCCCTTAACCCCCTCTCTCTTTCTTTCTCTTTGAGCATGAGAAGAAGAAGATGAAAATGAAGGGCTTTTATCCTCATTTCTCGGCCTTTATCCACATGGAAGGGGCCTGGACCCTTGGATCCAGAATAGGGAAATGAACGGCTTGAATTTGCCCAAAGTAGCCTAAACGCAGCCTAACACGCCCTGTGACACGCCCGTGTCATAGGCCGTGTCACTTAAGCGGCAGGCAACCAACTCAAATCCAACCAGCATACGGCCGTGTGACATGCCCGTGTCACACCTTACACGCCCGTGTCATGCCCGACACGCCTGTGTCCAATAGTCGTGTACTTCACACAACACAATCTCCACTTCATCGTAGCGGTACACGGCCATGGGACACTCCCGTGTCCCACGCCGTGTACCCCAGGACACACCCGTGTCCACCAGTACATGCAGTCCCGCCTGAACCCGCAAAGGACACGCCCGTATCACAGGCCGTGTACCCCGCACTCGACGATCGTCGACCAAAATTCGTCGGCCACACACCCAACTCCTCAACCCGAGCATGACACGCCGTGGGACACGCCCGTTTCCCAGGCCGTGTAACCCAACCTGAAACCCAAAGTTGAACTTGGGCTATTACAATCATCCCCTCCTTCAAAAAATTTTGTCCCCAAAATTTGACTCAGCGACCACCCGCAACATAACCACTCATGTTGCACCATACACACCCGTGCACTCAAATAAGGCGAGCCGGGTTAGAGCTCAGGGGTCGTACCCCAAGGCATCACACAAACCAAACAACACATGCAACACATACATATGCATATATCTCCTCAGGTACACATCCCTCCACAATTTTATCGAATGCGATAGATCCAACAAAAAACATCATATTGATAGCCACCATGATTGATCGATCACATACATAACACCAAATGTGCACTAATATTTACATAACATATACCATCTATGTACACAACCATCTCCTTATTCGTTGTTTAGATACACCAGTAAGCACATCATCAAGTGATACAAGTCACTTTTCTATGTTTCCTTCCGCTCAGCCTCCTGATTAAACGTTCGAGGCATCAAATTAAACACTCGAGGCTGAATTTCCCCAATTGAACTTTGCGGCTCTTTCACTTCCAAATTATGCAGTCAAGGTTGTGTCCGGGATGCAGATGACTCGGCCACTATTTTACCCTTTTCTTCATAAGACACACCTGTCTTCTTCTCACTCCTTGAAGGGGCACTCCAACAAAATTTAGCAATATGTCCTTGCTTCCCGCAATTATAACATGTTCGTGTATCAGCACGTCCCTGCCCATAAGTTGCCCCCGAAGAGATAGTTGACGGAACTGATTCTGCAGGCCTGAACCTTTTCTTTTCTCTTCTTCGAAATTTCGATTGTTCTGACTGCGACACTTTGAATTCTGGCTTCTCCACTGCCAGTCTCTTTTTCTCTTATACCTGCTTCAAATCCTTCTCCAACGCACGGGCTGTATCTACCAACGCTTGGAAGCCTTCGTTCACCGAACTCGGGAGTACCAATCTCAACTCATCCCGCAGTCCCTCATAAAAATGATTCGTCTTTAGCGCTTCCTCCGCAAAGCTGGACCCCGCATAACATCCCAGTCTGGTAAACTCATGTAGGTACATGTCAATATCAGTCTCACCCTGCACCAAACGTTGAAACTCGTTCTCCATCGCAATCCGCTGCAACACTGACAAATACTTGGCTAAAAACAATCTGGAGAATTCATCAATTGAGACTTCCTCTAATCCGCGACCTGCTAAGTGATGCACTTCCACGTCATCCCACCACAATCTCGCATCTCCTTCTAGCAGAAAAGTGGCTAAGGTCACTTTCTGCTCCTCCGCCGTCCTGATTGCAGTCAGGATCCTCTTCACTCTAGCAAGCCAATCTTCCGCCTGCGTTGGGGAAATCGCCCCACCAAACGTAGGTGGATGAAATTCCATAAATCTTTTCAATGACTCATCCATTGCTTGCTCGTCCACCACAACTTCAGCGCGCTCCTTCCTTGCATCAGGACGTACTGGCACCCCTACAGGCCTTGCCTGCCCAGTAGGTTGTGCCTGTAACACTGCAAGCACCATCTCCGTCACCATTCATATGGTCTCCGCCGAGGGAGGCATAGGCGCTTCAACAGGTGCTGCACTCTCATCGGACCGCTGGGGCTCAGACTGCAGAGCACCACTCCTCGCTACCTATCAATCAATGTACAAAACACCATTAAGCATGCAATTTATAATGGCAAATATACATTGATGCACATTCCTAGTGGAGATTCGTGAGTTCAATTATGCTCTTCCCTCCCAAACAATCTCAACCTAGCTCTGATACCACTTTGTAACGCCTCCACTCGTCATATGGAATATAACGGTGGGTCCGGTCGGGGCCCCACGCCATACTTCACAGACAAGCAGCGGAATTACTTGTGGAAATCAAAATCTACTCGTACCCTAACTCAAAACATTCTAGCGTAGCATTTTATGTTAGATAAACTCAGCTCAATCAATGTCCACTAATATATAAACTCCACATTTATATATCAAAATCTAGAATGTATACAACACACACACACACATGGCCTTAAGGCCTTACAGGTTTCTCTTTACAAACATATACAATTTCATACATCGGCACGCAGGCCGGCCACACATGAAATCCAAACACAGTTTCTTCGCACGGCCTTCAAGGACATTTAGCAGCAAGCCTCCATTCTGCTCAAATCAATTCAATTATCAGCACCTGCAATTAGATATCCACCCAAGAGCGGCAAACAAAGTAACGATCAGTATTAGCTGACCAATTATAACGACCCTACCCCTTACCTGTGGCATTGGTTCCTTCCCTGTATGCATTGCCATCACAAGCTATCAATCTACCAATCACAACCACATCACAAACGTCGGTATCCACCAGACGCTTCGTGCACTCAGGGCACCATATTGGTGTACCAGATGTCCCAGTCGTACATCGCCGATCAGAGGTTCTTCACTTATTGGTTGGGCGGTTCAATCCTAGTCCACCAATCCCGTAGGCTGGCTACATTCCGTACATACCACTCAGAGGTAATATTTCACAACATCCACAAACATAACCAGAGTAGATCGACCCACCCTAATGGTGTAGCAAGCTGGGTTTATCGATGCTCCCCATGCATTACCACAAATCGACCCCTCAACCTATTCCTGATCGACCCACCCTTGTGGTGTAGTAAGCCAGGTTTAACTCGCCTCCCCAGGCGTTGCCACTAATCGACCTCTCATCTATCCAGATCTACCCACCTTAGTGGTGTAGCATGCCGGGTTTATCCCGCGCTCCCCAGGCGTACTACCAATTGACCTCTCATCACAACCAGGAGCTTACTCAAAGCATCCATACATCCATAATCAACATCCATACATACATCCATACATCCATCCAACAAAGCATAACCTTTCATATCATCAAATCCACGGAGTCTTCTCCGGTTTACCCATAATCATCACTAATCCAGACTATCCGTCCAGATGAGCTTCACACAATATGTTTATGCCGTACTCCACATTTTCGGCTCTAGATGCAGACTCAACCAAGGAATCACTTACGATATCCACCTCTTGGTGGAGGATTCCATGCATATGCATAAAGAAAGGACTTCGATGTCCAAGAAGGAGATCGTTACCCTTGAAGATCGTTTCGGAGCCATGAATTAGCCGGATGGAAATCACCGCCTCGGCTTTTCCTTCACGAATCCGATATCGGATCTTCGCTCCGCACTCCGCAGCTCCTTCAGCAGCTGGTTTCTCCTTCCTCCTTTCCTTCCCTTGACCCCTCTCTCTCTTACTCTCTCTTTGAGCATGAGAAGAAGAAGAAGATGAAAATGAAGGGCTTTTATCCTCATTTCTCAGCCTTTATGTGTCACAACCCGCATTTCCTCAACGAGTACATCGTATTAGAGCAAGAGGAACTACGGGTTATGATGCCACGTCGTGTAGGGGATAACTGCACACGCTCAGGCAACTCTTGACGCTTACGTTATGAGTTGAAATTCAACAGTGAAATGTACGAAAACCTTTGGATTGAATGGCCGTATCCCTCGGCCTTAGGTATCAAAAACTGTATTTGTACGCGGCGGAAATACTTTGTTTATTTATGATGAGCTCCTATATGTAGTCTATAGTGATACTACTATAAGAAATCCTCTTTGTGTACGTCATTTGGAAAATACGTCTTAGTTGATCAAAACATGTATGAATGATATACAATAATAGGTTTTGTGTAGCTTAGAAAATACCTAATGCAACCTACCATAAATCCGTCCCAAGAGCAAGAAGACATCATCCAAATGAGTCACATAGCAGTCTCTTATTCATACATCACAAGTAAAGAAAACCACAGATGGGCGCCAACAAGCTGACACGAACCCATTGGGGCACATGTATGTCTGTACACCAAAGAGAAGAACTACCTCGCTAAGTATGCTCGGCTAGCTCCCAAGAAACGCCACCAACCAACCTAGCCGCTCAACCGGCTACAACCTGCACCTGAGGCATTCAAGAAAGAATACCTCAGTAATCAACCAAGCCATACAAAAGAGAGCATGAATTTCATAATCGATAAAGAAGGGGATTACCGACCCCGTAGCAATGTTTCATATAAGTAAAAATAGTGCATAAACAAGTGCATACAAGTAGGAAACAATGTCATTCCAAAGTGCCAACCGCACCAAGTGCGTACAAGTTCAACAAGTCCTGCTCCACCCGCAGGAGAAAAAGGGCAATACACATGCCCAAACTCAGCATCTTATAAACAAGAAACAACCAAACTAGTGAAACATAAGCAGCGGTTAAGTTCAATTCCGCAAGAGTCTTTCGGTGGCGGCCCTAAAGTGGAACGCACCAAACAAAACCAGCCCAAATCGGGGCCAAAGTGGTCTCTCTAACCACAAAAACCAAAACCCGGTGGCCACAGGCTGAAACCACACCACCCCTTGCAGAATTCTCAAACAAACGCTCCTGCCATGGTTCACAATTCGCCTCGCAAAACGCCCCATAACCCAAGCTAAACACGTTCCTTTCATCGTTCTCACGCATGACGACAAGTTGCTAGAAAAGTAATTAAGCTATAATCTACATGAATTACATGATGAGGAACAAGAACAAATCACATACTTAGGCAAGAAAAAGGCTACATGAACATGAACAAGAGAAATGACATGAAACAACCTATCATGGACTTGCTAACTAACAAAACTACACATGCAAGATCAAAGTCATTCAGCATAGGGAAATTTGATCAGAAGCAAGAGGATTGATACTTACATAAAATAAGCATAATTTTGAATCAAGAAGAACAAACTAGGCAATTGAATCAAGAAGAACAAAATAAGCATAAGAAAATTGAAAGAGCAATTAATCACAGGACAAGAAATCAAGATTGGCAAGGGTGAAGAACACCGCTTGCCTGAACCGAGATGATGCCGCGACGACTGCTCTTATCTTTCCTTGCCTTGCTTGCTCCCTTGCTCTCTTGATTTCTCTTTGAGGATGAAGAAGAAGATGAAGAGAAGGTGAAATGAGAAAGACAATTCTCTGTTTCGGCTTTATTTCCTCCAGAACAGAGCTGGACCGTTAGATGCAGAATCAAGGAAATGAACGGCACAAAAAATCTAGAAAAACTCGATTTTCGGGCCGGTCACGCCCTGTGTCACGCCCGTGACACAGGGCGTGTACCATAAGCGGCGCAGAAAGTCGGCAATTCCAAGTTTATCTACACGGTACACGGCCGGGTACACGCCCGTGACGGGTCGGTCACGCCCGTGACCTAGGGCGTGTAGCCCGTGTCTCGACACCTCGTCGACACAAAGTGTCGACACTCGACACCGCTTGACACGCCCTGTGATACGCCCGTATCACAGGCCGTGTCCCCTCTCTCGACACTCGATACTCGACACTCGACACTCGACACTCGACACTCGACACTCGACAAAGCGGGACACGGCCCGTGACACGCCCGTGTCACGGGGCGTGTACCCCATTCGTCGAGCTCAACTCGACGCAAGAAAAATTCGTCGAGTCAAGGAGGTCACGCCCAGGTCACGGCCTGGGTCACGCCCGTGTCAGGGGGCGTGTCTCGCACAAAAACGACCAATTTTCCCTGTTTTGAAAAATGTTCCTGTGTCGTCCTAGACCATTTTTGCCTTAAGAACCTTTTACCCTTTTTTGTTTCTTGTACCAGCAACTCACTTTCAGCAACATTTCCCGGGCGCGAAAAAGTGCAAACATTCCCTAAGAGGCCTCACCAAGTCCCCAATTTGGACTCCGGTTTGCTGGGGAATCGTGCAACTCGACAACCAAAACAGCCACTCGCAAGCCCGCAGGAAAAACCATGCGCGAACAATGTTCAAAGCCAACGTAACGTCCATCATGCGTACGCAATCAAAAATCCGGGGCGTTACATTATGCACATGGAAGGGGCCTGGACCCTTGGATCCAGAATAGGGAAATGAACGGCTCAGATTTGCCCAAAATAGGCTGAACATGGCCTGACACGCCTGTGTCACAGGCCGTGTCACTTAAGCGGCAGGAAACCGACTCAAATCCAACCAGTACACGGCCGTGTGACACTCCCGTGTCACACCTTACACGCCCGTGTCATGCCCGACACGCCTGTGTCCAGTAGTCATGTACTTCATACAACACAATCTCCACTTCATCCGAGCGGGACACGGTCATGGGACACGCCCGTGTCCCAAGCCATGTACCACAGGACACACCCGTGTCCACTAGTACACACAGTCCTGCCTAAACCCACAAAGGACACGCCCTGTGACACGCCCATATCACAGGCCGTGTACCCTGCACTTGACGGTCGTCGACTAAAATTCGTCGACCACACACCTAACTCCTCAACCCGAGCATGACACGCCCGGGGACACGCTCGTGTCCCAGGTCGTGTCACCCAACCTGAAACCCAAAGTTGAACTTGGGATATTACAAGATATCCACCTTCACGCCACATAAATAGTGACGCCACAATTTCAATGCAAAAATCACCGTTGCCAACTCCAAATCTTGAACTGGACAGTTCCACTCATGCACTTTCAACTAGTGTGAGCCATAAGCAATCACCTTTCCAAATTGAAGAAGAACACAGCCTAAGCCGCTCCCTGACGCATCACTATAAATCTCAAAGCCGTTTGTACCACATGGCGACGTCAAAACGGGAGCTATGGTTAAACGACTCTTTAGCTCTTCAAAAGCTCACGCGCACTCTGACGTCCAAATGAACTTCTGATCCTTCCTCGTCAACGTGGTAAGAGGCAAAGCAATCCATGAGAAATTTTCTACAAAACATCTGTAGTAGCCTATCAGTCCAAGGAAACTCCTAACTTCGGCAACTAAAGACAACACTGGCCACTCATAGATGGCTCTTATCTTGGACAGATCCAACGCAATGCCCTCTCCACTCACCACATGGCCAAGAAAATCCACTGCCAACAGCCAAAACTCACACTTTGAGAACTTGGCGTAGAGCTTATTTCTCCGCAGGGTGTGCAACACCAACCTTAAATAGTTCACATGATCTTCTTCAGACTGAGAGTACACTAAGATATCATCAATGAAGATAATCACAAACAGGTCCAAGTACTCTCGGAACGTTCGGTGCATTAGATCCATAAACAACAATGGCGCATTACATAGTCCAAACGGTATTACAGTGAACTCGTAATGACTGTAGCGTGTTCCAAACACCGTCTTAGGAATGTCACCTTCCCGAATTCGCAACTGGTAGTAGCTTGATTTCAAATCCAGCTTTGAGTTTACTTTCGATCCCGCCAATTGATCAAACAAGTCATCTACCCCTGGAATCAGATATCTATTTTTCTTTATCAACTTATTCAATTCATGATAATCAATACACAATCACAGGCCATCGTTCTTCTTTTTCACAAAAGAATAGGTGCACTCCAAGGTGAAATACTTGGGCATATATAACCCTGTTCCAACAATTCTTGCAATTGCACTTTTAGTTCGGCCATTTCCTTTGGCGCTACTCGATATGATGAGCGGGCCACAGGTTTTGCATCTAGCACCAGCTCAATCAAGAAATCAATCACCCGCTGTGGAGGTAATCCCAGAAGCTCTTTCGGAAACACATCAGCAAATTCCGACACAATCGAAACATCATTCACACTGGCCTTTGGCTCAACATCCTCAACAAGCGCGAAGAACAACACTGTGCCTTTCCGAACTGCCTTAACCACTTGAAGAGCAGACATCAATGTCATGCTCGACCCTCGCATACCAGCGAACTATAACAACCCAAATTCGAGAAACGGGAAAATATTAGGTGACACGGCCTGGGACACGGTGTCCTACTTGGGTTGAGTGGTCGAGCGCACGTTCGACGAATTGCGTTCGACGAATTTCGGTCGATGAATTTTTGGGAGGTACACGCCCGTGACACGGGCGTGTTAGGGGGCGTGACCTAGGGCGTGTACTCCCCTGGTCGACGACTCTCTCTAGGTCGACAAACTGCGCTCGACGATCGTCGGGTAGAGGGTACACGGCCTGCGACACGGGCGTGTCACGGGGCGTGTCCCGCTCATACTCGAGTAGTTCTCGTATAGGTCGAAATGTACTCGAGTAAGTGGAGAAGTACTCGAGTAAGAGGGGGTGACACGGGCGTGTCATCTGTGACATGGGCGTGTCCTTTCTGGGTACTCGAGTAGTTGGTTTTCTCACGAGTAAGTGCTCTCGAGTAGGTCTCGAGTGGGTTACACGCCCCGTGTCACGGGCGTGACTAGGCTGACACGGGCGTGACACTGGCGTGTCACCTTGGCGTGGATAAGTTTGGATAAGGCGGTTCGTGCACCGCTTAGGGGACACGGTCTGTGATACGGGCATGTCACAGGGCGTGTCAGACCCGAGATAGCTGTTTTCAGGGAATTTTCTGGTCATTCCTTTTCTTCCTATGGGATCTGATGGCTCAGGTTTCTCCTTATTGTTATATGGCGAGAAATGAGGATTATCTCCTTATTTTCATCTTCTTCTTCTCATTCCAAGAGAGAGAGAGAAAGAGAGAGAGGCCAAGGGAAGGAAAGGAGGAAGGAGGAAATCCGCTGCTGAAGGAGCTGCGGAGTGTGGATTGAAGATCCGAGTTCAGATTCATGGAGGCAATGCTGAGACGGTGATTTCCATCCGACGGATTCATGGATCTGAAGTGATCTTCAAGGGTAACGATCTCCTTCTTGGACATCAAAGTTTATATAGTAGTGGACATTCTCTGAGGTGAGTTCGTGTTAACGTAAAATGCTGCGCTAGAATGGATTGAGTTAGGATGCGAGTAGATTTTGATTTCCACAAGTAATTCCGCCGCTTGTCTGTGACATATGGCGTGGGGCCCCGACCGGACCCACCGTTTTATGCCATGTGACGAGTGGGGGCGTTACACGAACTTCGTTTCTCGTTCGGTATTCCGCTCCAGTGTGATTTCCTTTGACTTGTAATCTATATAGGCACGCTGCGCCGAGAGCCAGTCCATGCCAAAGATCACATCAAACTCTGATATCGGCAACACCGATGCTTCCAATCCGAAATCCTGACTTCCTATTCGTACCTCCACAAAACAAGACCTATCCGCATGCATTACACATCCATTTGGTAATAACACCTTCATACTATCTGCCACCATACGAATCGGTACGCCGATCCGTGACACGAAGTCCATAGATAGAAATGAATGAGAAGCACCAGTATCAAACAGTGCTCTCGCCGGAAAGTCTAGAATCAGGACAAATCCTAATACAAACACATCACACACAAGCTACAAACAAGGTATGAAATAACAAAAATAACAATCAAATATGTTACCGCGTACCTGTGACAACGTCACTTTGCTTTATGGCCTCCTGCTGGCCAAGATTATACACTCGGGGTTGTGTCTGGGATGCGGTGGACTCCACCACTGCCTTTCCCTTATCTGTATATGACTCTCCTGTCTTCTTTTCAACCTTTGGTGGACCACTCCGACAGTGACGGGCTATATGCCCCACTCGACCACATGTAAAACAGGTCTGAGACTCCTGCCTCGAAGTTGCTTCTGACGCAATACTCGAGGGAGCCTGTGAAGAAGACTTGAATCTCTTACCCCATTTCCTTCGGTACGTTGATTTCCCCCATTGCGGCTTTCTGAACTTGGACTTTGCCGCCAAGTCCCTTTTTCCTTGTACCCGCTTCATATCCTTCTCAATTGCACACGCCGTATCCACCAACGCCTGAAACCCTTGGTTCACCGAACTTGATAGCAGGAATCTCAACTCATCCCGCAATCCTTCATAGAACCGATTTGTTTTTCGTTGTTCATCAGTGAAGATAGACCCCGCATAGTGTCCCAATCGCGTAAACTCATGCAAGTAGGTATCGACACTACTCTCTCCCTGAGTTAGACGCCGGAACTCATTCTCCATAGCGATGCGTTGTGCCGCTGGCAAGTGTTTTGCCAAGAAAAGTCGCGAAAACTCCTCAATCAAAACTTCTGTTAGTTGCCTGCCCGCTAAGTGGTGTAACTCTATCTCGTCCCACCATAGCCGAGTCTCTCCTTCCAATAAGAAGGTGGCCAAGGTTACCTTCTGATTTTCCTCCGTCCTTATCGTAGTCAATATTCACTTGACGCGAGACAACCAATCTTCCGCCTGCATTGAGGATCCCACACCCATAAACGTGGGAGGATTGAAGCTCATAAACTTCTTTAACTGTCGTTCAGCTGCCTGAGGATCAACAACCTCCACAGGTTCGGGCCTTACACCAACCCATTCTGGAACCAATGTCGGCTGCGCCTGCCTAGTAGGCTGTGCATGAATCATTGCAAACAACGCCTTAGAACCTAAGCATACTATTTCCACAGAAGGAGGAGGTGTAGGCACCTTAGCTGGTGCCACACTCTCATCAGAATGCTGGGGCTCAGACTACCCAGCACCACTACGAGTCACTTACAGGTGGACAAGAAACACATTAGCGACCTTGCACAAGCAATAACAACAAAATATGAACGCGCAGGTTCCTTAAACAAGTGTATTTGCATTCCTTAGTGGACATTCTTGAGTTCATTCATGTTATAGTGGGTCGTACGTACACGTGCTCGCCACCCTACAAAAGAATTCGACCACAAATTCGAAAGAGGAAGACCGAGACAAGCTGATACCAAAATGTAACACTACTATCCGTTGCATGACATATAATAGAAGGTCCGGTCGGGGCCCACACCATATGCCACAAACAGGCGGCGAAGTAATGAGTTAATATCAGAGTTGCACATCCTAACTCAGAGCATTCTTGCGGAAGCTTTTAAGTTGATTTAACTCAACCCATCTGAATGCCCACAATATATAAACCAACATTTATATATAACAACACAAAGGAATGTTCGCCAAATACACAACAAGTCTAGCCTTATGGCCTTACATTTAAGCTTTATACATATGGATTTCATACATCGGCACGCAGGCCGAACACACATTAAAATACTATCATATGAAATTCTTTGGCCTTCAAGGGCCAACATAGCAGCAGCAGCAGTATCAACAACAAGGGCGTCAACCCCCTATTTTCCGTTCGGCTCTCCTGCACTTGCATGCGACAATCCACCGCACGGTGGTAAATAATACAACAGTCAGCGTTCAGCCGACCAATTTATAATAACCCTACCCTTACCCGGGGCAGTGGCATTCCTTCCCTGCAAGCATAGCATTTCACAAGCAAATATATCACACAGTGTGCACTCATGCACAATCAATATCACAAACGTTGACCACACGGCCAGACGCTCCGTGCACTCAGGGCACATTCTTGGTGTACCAGAAATACCAGGGTCCCACCGCCATTCAAGGCCCGAAGCTTAACGACAAACTTGAGCATTTTGCTCCACGACCTTCAGCCAGAGACTTTAGTCTTGTCGTAACGACCCGGGATTTGGCCCATAGCCCCCCCCCATGGCATCGCTATCGGATGGCCTTATTGTAAGTACCCGGGATTTAGCCCGTAGCCCCCATGACATCACTACTAGATGGCGCTCACAGGCCCAAGAATCTCATTTTGTGTTTCTGCCGAATGCCAGGCGCCCAGGCACTCATAGTGGACAACCAGAATGCGGATACAGTTCAGCCATTGACCGTTGCTCAAATCGTTAGTTCAATGACTAGACTAACGTGGGTCGGCATCCCCTTGTCCGTTCAGCCGAAGCCTTTCCAAGAGAGCTTACAAAGCTCACAAATAGCCACACTATCCCCGAAGGACTGGCTTCACATTCATAGGTTAGCTAGGAGCCATCACCAGCGACACTCACTCTCGCCTGACGTTAGCGACATAACTCACTTTACATCCCTAGCCCTACCTTAACTGGATCAACCATCCAGCAATCCCTGTAGCCATCTGCAGTACTAGAAACACAGGTCTTTAAAAGCATACAACATAAGCACTTTGCGGGTATTTTCCTGGACTTTCACTCCAGTACTTCCTGCTACTACCCTTCACAGGCACAACCAACCGAATCCGCAAACATATTCATTTATACGCGGAGTCTTTTCCGGTGTGCAAAATAAAAAATCACCAATTCAGAACAACCTATCCAGATGGGCTTCACACAGTATGCCTATTCCGCACTTCACATTTTCGGATCTACATGCATGACATCTTGGGGATATCCAAAATCAACCCAAGGGGAATCCCTCAATAATCCACCTTTTGGTGGGGGAAACCTATGCATATTCCAATTTAAGGACTTTACATGTCCAAGGAAGAAAGATCGTTACCCTTGACAATCGCTTTGGAGTCATGGAAAACTAGCCGGACGAAAAGCACCGCAACGACCTTGCATCCACTAATCTGGCCTCGGCACGTGATTCAGAACTCTAAAACTCCACCGGCAGCCGGATTCCTCCTACTCCTCCCTTGATCTCCCCACTCTCCACTTCTTTCCAAAGAGATAGAAAAGCCTAGATAATGAGAGAGTTATCCTCATCTCATGGACTTATAACAGCAGGGAGATCTTAGAACCGTTGGATCCAAATTGAAAGGAAGGAACGTCCATGAACACGGCTTGTGACACGCCCATGTCACAGGACGTGTACCTTAACCGGCAAAGAAACTATCTTAACCCGATCAGGACACGACCATATGACACGCCTGTGTCACAGGCCGTGTGCCAGACATGGCTTCAGACACGCCCGTGTCCAGCCCGTGTTCATCAGTCTATCCAAGCATAGATAAGGACACGACCCTTGATACTCCCGTGTCACGGGCCGTGTGCCCCACTCGATTATCATCGAGTGCATTCCGTCAAACTCACTCGAGAACTCGTCAAGCGCATAGCAGGATACGGCCCTGGACACTCCCGTGTCACAGGCCATGTACCCCACTCGAGCATCGTCGACTGCACTTCGTCGAGCTCACTCGAGAACAACTTGCCAGCACTCGAGTGCAGGACACGACCATGGACACGCCCGTTGTAAGACCCCTACCCTTACCCAGGAGTTAGCCCAGTCTTATGCCTAGAACCGCCATCTTACGGTGGCACTAACACACGGGTTAGCCGACACCGCAACACGCCGATCCTGCCGTCTAGTACGATCATATAACCTGTTCGGCCAAAAGAGAGAAAGCAATATAGACAAATGCTAGTGCACAAGTCACAACACTATCAAATAATAAATATGAGTACATCAGTCCATAATGAGTTCATCAAAAATAGAGAAAAGGGCTTATGCCTAGTATATAATGACAAATAGCTCTTTCATAAATGACAACAAGCAGAAGCTACACTATCATCAGAAGACACGTCCCCCCTGACGTCGGGCTGCAGTAGTAGTAGTAGTAAGTGGTGGTGGTATCAGCTCCTCACGTCCTGCCACCTCGTCCTGCTGGTACTCCCTCTCCTCGAGCTCCTAAAATGATTTGTCACACCGATCGTTAGTCAAAAAAATTAAGTCGTTTCCTCCACACCTCGCCCCCGCAACTCCTAGGCACCGGGAGGGAGGACGAAGCGGAGGACAATAAGGGGTAAAGAAAAAAGCAGGTGACAATGGAACTATACTAACAAGTATACATGCATCCAATATTTCTAATCTAGCAGTTATATATATATAGTGTAGGAAAGCAAGAAGAACTGAACAGAAACAAGTATGTGCAGTAAATAAACAGTACTGGAAGTAAGCTGTGTAAAGACAACAAGTAAACTAAGCTACTACTACCATCACAGAAGTACCTTAACTTATATGAATGCCCATACAAACATATAAGTTAAGGTTTCCAGAAATATAACATACCATATAAAAGAGTCCGTACTAATTTATATGATAAGGATCTATGATGCGTATGCCCTAGTTATGAATGTATGGTATGCATGCGTGTTATGGTTCATGCAAGTGCAATTCACACACACAACTCTTCTGATCACAGACCTTTAGTTCCCACTTTTTAGAGCTAGCATCACTCTCTGGTACCACTGTTGTGGCTACGTTAGTAGTGGAGCGGGCGTCTCCACTCCTAGGCGGGTATACACACTACCAGGCCTAGACCTCCCATACGCCTCTATACACATCCTAGGTGCACTCTAGAGTCTCTGCGTACTATTTGCTGGCTACCCGCCAGTCTTTTTGGTCGAGTGTGCATTTTCAGGGATCGTCCTCCAGACCGCAGCATAAAACAACCCACTAGCCCCTCAAACCATCACACCTCGCCAGAGTCACAGTACTGCCATTGGTGTGACGATTGGCCCAGTACCGCATGACCCGCCACAAGTTTATGCACATGCACGATATTCCAACCCGAGCCTCCAGCTCGCAGTACCAACCCATCCCGAATCCCTCCAACCCATCGCGGGTGAGATTGCACATTAGTGCCTTTATTCAAAATCCCTCAAACCCATCACGGGTGAGATTTCACATAGTGCCTTTATTCAAAATCCCTCCATCCCATCACGGGTGAGATTGCACATAGTGCCTTTATTCAAAATCCCTCCAACCCATCACGGGTGAGAATGGACCACAATGTCTTAACATATTAGACTACTCTTGTCTAGTGTTAGTTACACCGGACAGTTTAGGGTTATTCCCAGGACTGCCCAAGGCATGCCAGTGAAGGGCTCTCGGGGGCACTAGGAACTACGATGGGCAGAATCCCAAAGCTCCCTTTCTCAAGGATATTTAATTTTATTAATGCCTACCCCTTAACCATACCAACTCTCATTGTTACTCTGGACAAACCTAATAATTTAGGATGTTATCAGGAGAGCAGCAATCTTCCGCCGATCTCCGTTTTAGCCACTATCCTTGGGATTTTGCTCTCTACCACTCGTAATTAGGAAGTGACCTATTGGCCACCAACTAGGGTTTGTCATCTCAATATAGTTCCCAACTCAACCAACCATCGTATCCCCTGTGGGTCCCAGTAATATGTGCTATGTTTTTGTTATACACACCCATGACCTAATGTTGACCCGTATAGTAGAACTTCTAATCCCTTGGGCCAAATGCCCCTAATTAATTATCATGGATGGGTATGGTGTATGATGTTGACCATTTAAGATTTCACCATTTTTCTAAGTAATTAAGGGCCTAAATTAATTCCTTTAATTATGTGACCTATGTCACATTGCACATGATGTACTACTTATATTGCTTCATTCTACTTAGGAAATTTATCAGGTGTTCTAAGAAGTTAAATATGGCTGTCCACCAGATTTCCCAATTTTCCCATGTAATTTCAATTTTTATTTTCATTTAACAACAAAATCTCAATTTGCTTACTTTACAAATGAAGTATAGTATGTCTATCACCAAAAAAATTGGGAAAATGACTGGAGATTCATAATTATAAAATCAAACTGAATATAAAATTTTAAAGCCCTAAACAGTAATTTGGCCTAGCAAATATCCAAAATACCATTATTACTAAAATGCCTTTAATAGGGTTTTCAACTTACTGAAACATCCAAAAATTCTCAGAAAATTACAAAAGGATTAGATCATATAAATGAGCCACTGTAAAATTTTGCATAATATTCCAACAAAAATTTCTTTTATTTTAAATTAATTACAATATGAGAAAATAATAATTCTACTTAAAATCAAAGATAAATTTATCTAATAGCCCCATAAATTTTTCCAGAGATACACTATGAGTCATTTAAGCTTGTGGTGAAGTTTGAGAATTTAATATCATCATTACCCTTAGTTTCAAATTTTTATTTCTAAATGGCCTAATTTTCAAAAATTCCAATTAATGGGATTTTTGATCAAAAAATCCCATTCTTCGTGTGGGAGGTGTATTTCACCCTAAAAACTTCTATCCAGAGTTTCATGGTCATGCATGTTCTAAATAGGCTGAATTTCTCATTTTGCTAATTTTGCTATATGCACCCCAAACCTAAACCTACCTTTCTCATGCAACTGGGATTACCCAGCATGCAGGAGTCAACAGATACTGAAATTTCTACCATGGTTTAACATTGACCCAATGGATATGCCACCAAACGTTGGGGCCATTTGGAGTTGTATTTCTCCAAATATTCAATTAATTTAAATAAGTGCATTTTACCAAATACTATAGAAAATATTTTCTCAAAAATTAAATTTTTTGGTCAGTATCAAGGTATGACTTTGTCACATGCATGACCAAAATCTCAGGTCATGAGGACTTATAGTTTGGCCTGGGCACACATTTGAAAATCTACCCTAGCTTAGGACCAGTCATGGTAGAATGGCCCTACAGGGAGCTCTACAACTCCAAATCTCAAGTTTAGGGTGTCAAAATAAATCTAATACCTAGGCCTACATGTTTCATGTTGATGTCTAGTTCTGAAATTGCATCTAAGAGGCCTATGTTTAGCATGCAAGAATACTATTAAAGTGTGACACAAATTTTACTGTTCATAATAATTAAACCATTAAATCAATTCAAATTCAGATGGACGGCATCCGTTCATCGTCCCAAAGCAGCCAACAACTGAGATTTCTTCTTCCTGGGCCATGTTTGCTGGCAAATTCTGGCCACCTAGGCTGGCGCCACCGCCGACGATTATTGCCACCACCTTCGTTGAGGTGGTGGCTAGCGTTTCCCGGCGGTGAGGCTGCCGGAGGCGGATCCTCCAGCAATCCCGAGCAAGAAGTAAAACTCGGAAATATCCACACATTCTCCCATGGTATCGGTCTCGATTGAGCCCGATGTCTCGCCTAATTGAGCTAGAAAGCTAACACGGGGTGAGGTGAGGTGAAACGAACCTACAGCCGGGCTTGGCGGAGCTTGCGGTGGCGGTGCTCCATGGCCGACGCTTGCTCCGGCGAACTAGCCCAATTCCTGGATTCTCCAACAAAGGAAGTGCTCCAGATGTCGATCTCCACTCGTTTCCTCCTCTTGAAGCTGATGGTGGGCTCGAATTTGGTTGGGGGTGGCTGTGGGAGGAGTTGGAGTTAAGGGGGGTGGCCGACCAAGCTTTGGAATTTCCTCCTGACCACTAGGTGTCCCCAAATCCCTCCACCCTGCAGGAATTATCCTGAGGAGCTCAGCCAGCTGCTTTGGCAGAGAAAAGGAGGGTCACATGGCCACCTTTTCTTCTCTTCCCCCCTTTCTCTCTCCTCTTTTCCTCCAAAAAGTCCAAATTGCCCCCATGCATGCATTCTCTCTCCATTTTCAGGAGGGTAGGGGCTGTCATTGACCCCTTTAGGCTGGTCTTAGGCCTTGGCTTGTGGGCCTGGCCCATGGGGATGGGTTTGGTCTTCAAATCCCTTAAATAGGCCTAAGGTTGACCTGCTGACTTTTGGGGTTGACTTGGTCAACATGGTGAGTGGGCTGGCCCCATTTGAAGGTCATGGACTCTATGGCACCACCCAACTTGGGTTGGGCCATGGTGGTGCCCCACTTGGACTAATTGGGCCTTTGGATGTGGGTTTGACCAATTTAAGGTTTAGGGTTGACTTGAGTCAACTTGGGTCACCAAATGACTTAGTGATATTGTAACGCCTCGAAACTCAAAAGAGCGACGAGTGACGTTTCTGTACCAAATTTGGAATTTGGCAGGGGTACACGGCCTGGGACACGGGCGTGTCCCAGGGTGTGTCGGGGTCGTTCAAAGATCTAGAAACAATCAGACAGTATCTGGGTTCGACGATTTGGTAGACATTCTGCGGTCGATGATTTGGTCGACATTCTGCAGTCGACGATTTGGTCGACGTTCTGCGGTCGACGATCGGGTCGTGGGTTCGACGATCTGGCTGCGTTCGACGATTTGGCAAGAGATCTCCGTTCAACGATCTGGCAGAAGTCGACGATCTTAGTTTGACAATCGTTGAGCACGGGCGCATTATGGCGTGTTTGACTCTGTCGACGCGGAGTGTCGATACAGGGGTTTTGGCAGGAGTTGACTAATGATCCGACACAGTTTTTTTCGCGGATGTGTCCTACTCCTGTTGGCGTACCATGCAGTGTTTAGCCCCATTTGTCCAGGTCAGACCTGGATCGTATCCGTGCATCCCTTTTTGTGGGATCCGACGACTATGGTTATCCCGAAGGGGGTTATACCCGAGAGAAGGGTTTCAAAACCCTTATTTTTCTGCCATAGTTCTCTGTCTAAATCTTAGAGAGAGGGGAGAGCAAAAGAGGAAGGAGTCTAGATCCAGTCGTTGGAGGAGTTTCAGAGCTCCAAATCGTGAGCCGACTTCGGATCTACGAAGGCAAGGAGATTGCGGTGCTTTACATCTGCCTACATTTCCATGGCGCCAAGGAAGAACACTAGGGTAACGATTCTCTACTTGAGCATGTGAAGCTCTCCTTCTTTTGCATAGGAAGCCCGCTCTCGCGAGTTTGCGGTGAGTTGGAGGCGTTCCTTCGGGTAGATATGTGAAGTCCCCATTGTGTAGAGTCCATAATCGAGAACAGACATAGGCATGATGTGTGAAGCCTATCTGGACATGTTGCTCTGGATCGGTGATGTTGCATTGCATAAATGCCAGAGAAGACTCTGTGCGAATATTTATTTTTCGGGTTTTCTACGTGGTAGATTGCAACAGGGAACCTTGGGGATTAACCCTAAGGTGCACCCGGAAAACTAGGCGGATGCGTGATCTTGCCAACTTGGTGGCCTGAGAACCAACTTGAACATAACCGGGTTATGTGAAATGTGTGACGGAAACGGGACTTGGGAGACGTTTGACCCGCGCATATGTTTTAAATTAACGTTGCGGTGTGAGCAACGGGTCAGGCGGAACCGTACCCATTCTATGTTGTTCGGTTAGAGCCGTTGGCATAGATGAGGGTTTTCAACGGTCTATGGTTTAAATTACCGTAACCCATGCCGGGAAGACAAAATGCTCATTATTTGGCCGTCCAAAGGGAAGGTGGTGAGTCAGCGGACTTTGACCGTGATCACCGAGAATGTGCCCTGAGTGCACGGGGTGTGTGGCCGTGTGAGCCTACGCCTGTGATGAAATGTATATTTATATACTGCTTGGTTATGCTAATAAGTGCAGGGAAGGAGCATCGCCGCCCCGAATTGGGGTCGGGATCGTTATAATTTGGTCAGCATTGCTGACCGTTGCTTTTGTTTGCCACCGTACGGTGGATTGTGCTTGCAGGTATCGCTGGACCAAGCGATCAATAGCGGGCTAAAGCCCAAATTGCGAAGCCGACCCTCGAAGGTCTAATTGGAGTGTTTACTTGTTTTTGTTCATGTATGACCGGCCTGCGTGCCATGGTATGGAAAACATGTAATATGAGTATCAGCAGGTTTCTTCCCTTTCAGCTCCTTCTTCTTTAGCTCCTCAGCTTTAATCTTTTGCCTTTCAAAATAATGATATGGCTTGGGAAAGTACTTGCTAGGCTCCTGAGCAGTAGGAGGTAGCTTTCCCATCTTGGCCTTTCTCCTGTATTGCACTATGGCTTCTTGCCTTGTCTCATGCTTTCTCCATTCCAACTCAGAAAACCACTTGTTTCTGTCTTGTATATTATCTTTTGCAGCTTTCCATGCAGTTAAGATAATGTTTCTTGAAGTGAGGCTCCACTGCTCAAAATCTGGTCTCTGTTCAGCTTGCTCTATGAACCTTTTCTTAGACAATCTAGCTTCTTGTTCAGCTTGTTCCTTCAGTATAGCTTCCTGTAAAGCCTCAGATACTGGCTGAACCACTTTTTCTAGAATAACATTTTGCTTACCCTCAGATGGGCTATACATAGTCTGGATCTCAGCTTGTACCATGTCAAAATCTGGTGGAGGATAAATTACTTGAGCTACTTCAGGTTGCTCACCTCCAAGATATGCAGGATTAACTCCAGATTCTGCTACATTATCATCATCACATAAAGGAGGATATCCAAGAGTAGCTCTGATAGAATTAGAAATCCACTTGGCATGATCAGAGCTAGCTTTGACTAACACCCTCTCCCCCTTTATGACTTCTCTTTCCATGTGATCTCTCAGATCATCTTTTTGAAATCTTATTTGTGCATTAAGATAATTGACTCCATCCTTGTAGAAAGGTTTTAACCTTTGAAGTTTTTCAGTGATGAGCTTCTGAGAGTCTTGTATAGTAGTTGTAACAGCAGTTAAGCTCTCTTGCAAGTGCTTATCAAAAGTTGTTTTGGCTGTAGCACTTTCTGCAGACTGTGCAGTGGCTATATTCTTTATCTCAGTTACAATAGCATTGTGAGAGGCTGTCAAGTTATCATTCATTCTGATTTGATTCTCAAGAACATAGCCTTGCTTGACTTCAAGTTCATCTACTTGAGCTTTTATCTTCTCTTGATGTGTAGCCAAGTACACCACTGCATTCCCTCCCTTGTGGAAGCAGTCAGTCATCTCCTTCTTATTGAGATTCATCTCAAATCTTATGGACTTAATGTCCTGTGCCAGATCAAACTGAAGAGATTTCTGGCCTTTATCTACATACTTTTCCAGTGCTTGTCTCTGCTCATCAAGCTTGATTTGCATAACAACCAGCAGAGAACTATAATCTATAGATGGTGCTGGTTGAAGTGCAGACTGTGGTGCTACAGTTTGCAATGCCTTCTTATAATTCTGGCTTCTTCTTTTAAAGACTTGAAACTTCCTTTTCTCAGCTCTTGCCGCCTCCTCATCCTCAGATGCTGATGTGCTTGCTATGTCTACCCTCTCCCTAGGTAGCTCCTCAACAGCTTGGGGCTTCTCAGGCTCTTGCCTTGTAGTTTATTCTAGTATTACCACTTTCTCCCCCTCAACTGAAGCATTCTCCCCCTCAGCAGCAGCACTGTCCTTCTCAAGGTCTACTTGATCCAGATTAAGAAAGAGATCTTCCATAGTAAATTCTTGTGGAGAATGGGCTGGAGAAACTCTTGGCTCATCTACCACTGGATCATATACTACTTGAACTGTAACAGATGTGTCCTCCATGACAACATCTGGGACTTGACTATCAATTTGAGTTTGCTGATTAACATTATTTAAGGAATCAGACAATACATTATCCTCTATAAGGAAATCTAAAGCATTAAGCTCAGTGATTACCTCAAGAATAGTGGTTGTAGCTTGTTCACTTTCCAGTGGAGTTGGCTCTTCCACTACTAGAGGCTCCCTTTGGATTTGATCCTGGTGTAAGGGGCTAGCTGGTGGTAGCTCCCCCTGCCTCTATACAGCATCTAGTTAAGCTGGAGACTTCCTAACATTTTCTTTTACATCCTCTTCTGGAGTAAAGACAACTTGCTCTTCACTACCAGAGCTGCTAGATGAAACCTGAGCCACTGGGGCAGTTTTCTTCTTCTTTTGGGGTGTTACTTTCTCAGGAGTTATTTTCTCAGGGGTTGGCATTTCCTTAGACAAAACCCTGTCCCATCTAGAGAATATCCTCAAGTCCATCTTCCTCATATGGTTGATCTTAGTGCCTGCAGCTTGACTCATAACCTCTGGTATACTACCAGCAAGGTATAAACTTAGTATTCTTCCCAAATTGGGCTTTTTCAGACTTTCTTTAATCTTCTCAAAGACAATAACAGACCAATCTGTTTTCAATGTGAAGATTATCCTTGCCATAATGCTGAACATATGAGCTGATACCCTATCATGCCCTCCAGGCTTACTTAAGATTACCTTGCCAACAATTTCAGAAAAGAATTTCCCCTGGCTGTTTATCCCCTTTCTATTGAATACAGAACCAATTTTCATCTTTGCATCCAGTCCACACCATGTTAATGCTTCTCTGGTCTTAGAAGCAGTAACCTCATCCTCTTCTTTTGTCCTTGGTAGATTTAGGACTTTTCTCAAACTTTTAGGTGATACCTTCACCTTTTCACCATGAACCCTAGACTTGATCTTGAGTCCAGGTTCGTCTACTTTAGCTCCATTCAGGAATTCCAAGACTTCTTTCTTCCAGATCTTAGTCGGCTCTGAAACAAGAAAATCCAACCCCGAGTCTGCAAATAGGGTTATCACATTCTTGATCTCCGGGTCTGCATCATCAAACGCATGTCGCACCAGTTCGTAGCCTTCATTGACGTTCTCCTCGAGCTTTGGCGCCATTAGGGTTTGAGCACTTTGACTGAAGAGAAGAGAGGTGTCGACACACAAGTTTGGTCTCGAAACTTTAGTGAGCGTGTCGACAGACAATGGAGAAATACTATTTATACCTTTCTAGGTTTGAAGATGAAAGGGCGGGTTAACTAACTTAAATTGTGTCGACACTATGGAAAAGTGTCGACACAGACTTATAATGTCTCGACACCTATGTGCCGACACAAGTTTAGGCAACATATATATGTGTCGACACTTGTTTATGTGTCGACATCACTAAACTCGACATTCAGTCGAGACTTTACTTAGATAATTCTAAGTAAACACTAAGTGTCGACACCACCTTGGATGTGTCGACACCTACTTGTCATGTGTCGACACTAATATTCTGAAGTGTCGACACCAACTTCCTAGATGTGTTGACACCTTTTCCCTGAAGTGTCGACACCACTATTCTGTGTCGACACAGATAACTATGTGTGTCGACACTATATTACTTAGCCATTTCTATAAACTTATTCTAAGTTTATCATACCTAGTTCAATTTTAAACCTATTGAACTTTGATTCTTCTAGAGGCTTAGTATACATATCAGCTAGTTGATTATCTGTCTTAACATATTCCAGTAAAATATCTTCTTTCTCTACATGTTCCCTAAGAAAATGATATTTTATTTCAATATGTTTAGTTCTACTATGGGAAACAGGATTGACTGCAATTGATATAGCACTAGTAGAATCACAAAATAGTGGAGTTCTACTTACCTGAATTTCATAGTCCTCAAGCTGATGTTATATCCATAGAAGTTGAGCACAACAACTTCCTGCAGCCACATATTCTGATTCTGTTGTGGAGATAGCCACACTGGTTTGCTTCTTGCTACTCCATGAAATTAGTCTTCCACCTAGGAATTGACAGGTTCCAGTTGTGCTTTTTCTGTCTTCTTTGCAGCCTGCAAAATCTGCATCTGAATAACCTGTTAGTTCAAAGTCTCCATTCCTAGGGTACCAGAGGCCTAGATAAGGAGTGCCCTTTAGATATCTCAGTATCCTTTTGACTGCTGTCAAATGAGACTCCTTAGGGCATGCTTGATACCTAGCACAGACACATATAGCATACATGATATCTGGTCTACTTGCAGTCAAATAGAGTAGGGAGCCAACTATCCCTCTATACAAAGTCTCATCTACAGGTTTCCCTGCATCATCTTTGCTAAGAGACATACTTGACCCCATAGGAGTCTTCATGGTACTGGATGAATCCATACCATACTTCCTTATGAGTTCTAGGGTGAACTTAGACTGACATATGAATAAACCATTCTCAGTCTGTCTAACTTGGAGACCCAAGAAGAACTTAAGTTCCCCCATACTACTCATCTCAAATTGTCCTTGCATTAGTTTTGCAAACTTTTTGCAAAGACTACTTTCAGTAGACCCAAATATTATGTCATCTACATATATTTGGACTAGTATTACTTTGCCTCTAGATTCCCTAAGGAATAGAGTCTTGTCTATTTTCCCCCTTGTGAACTTATTCTCAATGAGGAAACTAGACAGGGTTTCATACCAAGCCCTAGGGGCTTGCTTTAACCCATACAATGCTTTCCTAAGTCTATAGACATGATTAGGTTGAGTTGAATCAACAAAACCTGATGGCTGTTCCACATAGACTTCCTCTTTTAGATTACCATTCAGAAAGGCTGACTTTACATCCATTTGGTAAACTTTAAATCCTTGAAAGGTTGCATAGGCCAGGAACATCCTTATGGCTTCTAGTCTGGCTACTGGAGTAAAGGTTTGATCAAAGTCAATACCTTCTTCCTGCCTATATCCTTTAGCAACCAATCTTGCTTTGTTCTTAATGATGACTCAATGTTCATCCATCTTGTTCCTAAAGATCCACTTGGTTCCAATTATGTTGTGGTCTTTTGGTTTAGGAACACGTTCCCAGACTTTGCACCTCTTGAACTGATTCAGCTCTTCTTGCATTGCCTCAATCCAATGAGGGTCTAGAATGGCTTCTTCAAATTTCTTTGGCTCTACTTGGGATAGAAAACTGGAGTAGAGTGCTGCATTCAGGTTTCTGCTCCTTGTTTGTACCCCTTGTCTTAGATCACCAATGATTTGATCTACTGGATGATCTCTAAGATGCCTATTAGCTGGAGGCATCCTTGCTTCAGGTTGAACTTCTTCAGTTTCTTCATCTTGCTGCACTCCTTGAACTTCATCTGCATTAGGTACATGTAGTACTCCCCTTGGACAGCAACCACTATCTTCTACTTGTTGTCTTGCAGTAGGTTATTCTTCAATAGTGAGCTTGTCCATCTTCTTAGTTATACCTGTGGAGCAGCATATACTACTAGACAACTCATTGTTAATAAGTCTAGTTTCATCAAACACTACATGTACAAACTCTTCTACAACTTGTGTAGACAAGTTGTAGACTCTATAAGCCTTACTATTATTTTTGTACCCAACAAAAATTCCCTCTTGGGACTTGGCAGCAAACTTGGTCAAGTAAGACTTTCCATTGTTAAGTATAAAGCACTTACAACCAAAGATCCTGAAATAGGATAAGTTTGGTTTTCTGCCTTTCACAAGCTCATAGTGGGTCTTGTTTTGGCTTTTTGTAATGATAGCCCTATTAATTACATGGCATGCAGTATTAACTGCCTCAGCCCAGAAATATTCTGGTAGTGATGTATCACTTAATAGGGTTCTACCAGCCTCAATCAAGGTTCTATTTTTCCTCTCAGCAATGCCATTTTGCTGAGGTGTTCTTGATGAAGAAAACTCTTGAAATATCCCAAATTCTTCACATAGTTTTGCCATACTATCAGACTGAAATTCAGTACCATGGTCACTTCTTATCTTGACCACGGTACTGTCTATTTTGCTGATGTGTTCTTGGTGAAGAAAACTCTTGAAATATGCCAAATTATTCACATAGTTTTGTCATGTTATCAGATTGAAATTCAGTACCATGGTCACTTCTAATTTTGACCACTGTACTGTCTAGTTCATTCTGAATCTGTTTGACAAAGCTATAGAAGATACTAGGTGTTTTAGATTTCTGTCTAAGAAAGAACACCCAGGAAAACCTTGAGTAGTCATCTACAACTACAAAGGTATAGTCCTTCCTACCTAGGCTGTGAACTGGCATTGGACCAAAGAGATCCATATGCAAGAGGTATAAACACCTCACAACATCTTTGTTTTCTATGCTTCTAAAGATGGATCTAGTCTGCTTGCCCTTTTGACAAGCTGAGCAAATACCATCTTTAATGCACTTAACTTGAGGACCATTCCTCACTAACTCTTTACTAAAGAGTTTGCCAATTGTCTTGTAGTTTAGATGGGCTAGCCTCTTGTGCCATTTGACACAATGAGAGACTGTCTCATCAGCTACTAGACACCCAGGAGAACCATTGTTCTCAACCATAATGTCTAAGCAATAGACATTTCTTTTTCTATAACCAGTCAAAATAATCTCTTGATCATTTGACCTCCTGATGTGACAACCATCTTTCACAAATGAGATGTCATATCCTACATCACTCAATTGACTTATACTAATAAGGTTATGTTTCAAACCTTTAACATAGGCCACTTGAGTAATTGTAATAAAGGAGTTAGAAATGTTACCAAAACCCTTGATGATCCCTTTTTCAGAACCACCAAAGGTGACTTTTTGACCATCTTTGACGGGTATGTAGTCCTTTAGTAAACCCCTTGTTCCAGTCATATGTCTGGAACATCCACTGTCCAAGTACCATATTGGGGCATGACCACTTGGACTCACCTGCAAAACAGATTAGTGAACCTTAGAACCCAAAGAATTCTTGGGTCCTTGGTACTTGTTAGTTTGCATCCTGATAAAGCTACCTGCAGGCTTTCCTACAGGCAGTTTGCTACTCACTTTGGCACTAGCATTGTGCCAACAGTCCATTGCAAAGTGGCCTACCTTGCCACAGCACCAACACTCAAACTTATTGTACCTTTGCTTAGGTACTGTCTTTGCTGTTTTACCTACAGCTGACTTGTTGAGAGTTGGGGCTTTGCCCTTGGACTTGGACTTGGACTGAACAGTCCTTGCAGGTCTAGTAAATCCCAGTCCAGCTTTACCTTTGTGATGAACAAATTCATCAATTAATGATAGAACTGACTTAGGTTTAGAAAATCTAGCAACTAAGTCTTTCTCCTTCTGAAGATTAATCTCCAGATTCTTGATTTGATCATTCTTATGTGTTATAGCCCCCATCTGAATCACTGTTATGTGCTTCAGTCTGGCTATCTCATTAAGTTTTTGATCAAATAACTTCTCAAATTCAGTTGCAGCAACTTTGAGATTAGCAATTTCCTTTGCCTGACTTTTGGCTAGGGACTTGCTCTTCTTATAAGCTTGCAACAGAACTTTATATTCATCTATCAACTGATGAATATCCTCTTCAGACTCAGATACACTCTCATCACTTGATGATGATGAATCTGATTCTGTACTGGCACAAGAAATTGAACTGAATGAACAATGTTGTACCTTACTAGGTCCTGGCTGCTCCAGGATTTTGTCACTTTGTGTCAATGCCATTAACCCTTGACATTGACTGTCCTCTTGTTCATATATAGAATTCAGAATCTGCATGAACTCTTCTTCTTCTTCCTCAGCAAACAGTCCTATATATGGCTCAGCATCTGACTCAGTTTCTGATGAAGAAATATCTAACAGGCTCTTGTCCTTTTTGGCAACAAAAGACTTTTCCTTCTTACCCTTGTATTGAGTCCTTTTCTTCTCACTAGACTCCTTCCTTTTTTCTGGACAATCTGCAACAACATGGCCTTGTCTATTGCAGCAATAGCAAACTATTTTTGAAAGAGTTGCCTTGCTAGACTTGGTCTTTTTCCTGTCTTTCTTTGAAGACTTTTTATTCTGATAATAGTCTTCTTTTCCCTGTGAAGTAGATGGCCTTGTCCTCCACTGTTTCTTCTTTAAGAACTTCTGAAAATGTCTTGTGAAGACAGCAAAATCCTCATCACTTTCACTGCTTTCAGATTTTCTGCTGACTGACTCATCTGACTCAGATTCAGCTACTTTTGGTGGTGGAGAAGGTGACTTACTTCTATACTTTCTGGGGACTTCAGTTTTGAAGGCCACTGTCCTTTCTTTGTGTTCACTTCTTGTTGATTTCTCCTCTTCTTTCCTCACCATTAACTGCATTTCGTAGGACAGCAATTTGTCAAACAGTGTTGGTGGAGGAATTTCTCCCAACTTTGCCATTTCTCTAATGACACAGATCTTGGTGTCCCAATCTTTTGTTAGGGACCTTAGAAACTTATCATTGAGTTCATAATTACTGAACTCTCTTCCATAAGACATGAGCTCATTCACAATCCTGTAGAACTTCTTATAGCATTCAGTTATGCTATCAGCTTTTCCTTGTCTAAAACTTTCATATTCTTGGTTTAGCAAGGATTTTCTGTCTTGCCTAACTTCTTCAGAACCCTCCATGTACACAATAAGAGTATCCCACATCTCTTTAGCTGTCTTACAGTGTATCAAATTCTGAAAGGTTGCATCATCTATGACACTCACTATGATGTTCTGAGCCCTTTTGTCCATTGTGGCTAGAACAATCTCATCCTTAGTCATTTCAGAGAAATCTTTAGGTGTCCTTTGATTAGCATCTAAGACTGATACCTTCATGGGCACATATGCCCCTTCTTTTACTGTGATGTAAATCCTAGGGTCTGAGGCTTCCATAAACAATCTCACCCTTTCCTTCCAGATACCAAAGATCTCTTTTCTACATATGGGTAACTTCATGGATCCCAATTCCTTGTGATTCTCAGTGGAACCCATGGTTCTTGATTTTCTTGATTCTGTAATTGACTTAGACTGAATCTGCCAACATGATCTACTCAGACAATTATGTCCTTTTTTGAGTAACCTCCCTCTGATACCACTTGAAAGATATTGTACCTAAACACCTAGAGGGGGGGGGGGGTGAATAGGTGACTTGAATCTTTTTAACTTTTTATGGCGGAATACAGAATCTAACACAGAATTCTAGCTACTTTATCACAGCAATCACACAGCTATCACAGAATATCACAGCACACAGTATACACACAGTTTTATAGTGGTTCCCCAAGGTTTGGGTACATCCACTTTCCCCCTTCGCCTATCTAGCAGTGTACTAGATTCGGCCCAACTTCTCCACTATCTCAGATCCTCAGATCTTACACTCAGAACCCACAACACAGGTTCCTACACTCAGCCACCAAGGCCTACACTCAGCCACCAAGGCCTACACTCAGCCACAACAGGCCTACACTCAGAGATTTCAATCTCCTACACTCAGGCACTCAAGCCCTACACTCAGCCTTTATAATTACAGGCTTACAAGACTCAGATCCCTAAGGATCCTACAAGATATAATGAATACAAAAGTATTTACTCAACAACTCAGAGAATAGAGAGATGAGATGTGAGTTTCTTGATGAGTTCTTGGAAGAACTCAACTGAAATCAATCTGACTTGGCTTTCTTCAAAGCTTCTTGAATGTAGAACACAATAAGACTGATTCCTTTGTAGTTGATCCTTGATCTCTGCTACTTAAGATTCAAAATAAATCTGAACCCTTCTTCTCAGCCTGGTTCCAATGGCTAACTTCTTGGATGGAGCTCTCTCTCTACAACTTCTTAGATCTTCACTTGAGAGTTAGATCTTCTTGTGTGTTTCTCTTGTGAATGATCACTTGAACCACTTCATCAATCAGTTTCTGTAGACAGTGTAAGCCTATTTATAGGCCTTCTTCATGGTAACCGGCTGGTCCGGTCCATAACTGAATTCTGACAACTCTGACAGGTGCAGAAGACCGGCTGGAATGACAGCTGTCAAGTCATCCAGTCAGTTCTTGAAAATTCTGTAACTGTCTAAAAGTGTCGAGACTTTCTGTCTTTAAGTGTCGACACTTATAAACCAAGTGTCGACACAAGTTGTCTAAGTGTCGACACTAGCCTACAAGGTGTCGACACAACTCCTTGTGTTGTAGATTTAATATCTCGACACTGCTTCTTCTTCATGTGTCGACACTTATAATGTGCGTCGACACAAGTCTTTGTACTTCAGGATTTTGCTGAATTCTTCTAAGTGTCGACACATCTCTTTTGTGTCGATACATCTTCATGTGTTGAATCTGTTAAGTGTCGACACTGCTTCTTGGTGTCGACACATGTCTTCAGTGTTGATACTTGTTGAGTGTCGACACAGCTCCTTGTGTCGACACATTCTTCTTCTGTCGAGACTCTGGCTGAGTGTCGACACATTCCCTTAGTGTCGACACTTGTACTTAGAATATTCTTGAACTTTGCTGATCTTTGCTAAGTGTCGACACATTCTCCTTGTGTCGACACTTTCTTCAAGTGTTGAGTCTTCAGCTGAGTGTCGACACATTCTTTCTTGTGTCGACACTTTCTTCAAGTGTTGACTCTTCTGTTGTGTGTCGACACATTGTTCTGGGTGTCGACACTTATACTTAGTCTCTGCTGACTTTTGCTGAGTGTCGACACAGCTTCCAAGTGTCGACACTTTCTGATGTAGACACAGTTCCACTGGGTGTCGACACAATTGCTGAGTGTCGACACTGCTTCACTGCACTTTTCTTCATTGAGTGTCGACACAGCTCCTTGTGTCGACACTTTCTGTCTGATGTCGACTCTGCATCCAAGGTGTCGACACAATGACTCCAAGTGTCGACACTGCTTGCCTGGGTGTCGACACAAGTCTTCTTAAGTGTCGACACTTTCCCTCTGGGTGTCGACACATGGACTTAGAAACTTTTTCTTTTTTCCTGTAAATACTTAGCCTGCACAAGTAAACTCAAAATACATCAAATACATTTTGATGTATATTATTGAGTTGGGTGAGGCTTCTTCAAATCAGGTACATTAGAACCAATGTACCCAACAAAATCCCTTGATGATTCCTTTTTCAGAACCACCAAAGGTGACTTTAGGACCATCTTTGATTAGAGTGAAGTCCTTTAACAATCCCCTTGTTCCAGTCATATGTCTGGAACATCCACTGTCCAAGTACCATATTGGGGCATGACCACTTGGACTCACCTGCAAAACAGATTAGTGAACCTTAGAACCCAAAGAATTCTTGGGTCCTTGGTACTGGTTAGTTTGCTTCCTAACAAAGCTACCTGCAGGTTTTCCAACAGGCAGTTTGCTACTCACTTTGGCACTTGCATTGTGCCAACAGTCCATGGCAAAGTGGCCTACCTTGCCACAGCACCAACACTCAAACCTATTGTACCTTTGCTTAGGTACAGTCTTAGCTGTTTTATTTACAGCTGGCTTGTTGAGAGCTGGGGCTTTGCCCTTGGACTTGGACTGAACAGTCCTAGCTGGTTTAGTAAACCCCAGTCCAGCTTTACCTTTTTGATGAACAAATTCATCAATTAAGGGTAGAACTGACTTTGGGTTAGAAAACCTAGCAAATAAATCTCTCTCCTTCTGAAGACTAATCTCCAGACTTCTGATTTGATCATTCTTAAAAGTTATAGTCCCCATCTGAATCACAGTTATGTGCTTCAGTCTGGCTATCTCATTTAGCTTTTGATCAAACATCGTCTCATAATCAGTTGCAGCCATTTTGAGACTTGCAATCTCCTTAGCTTGACTCTTGGCCAAGGATTTGCATTTCTTAAATGCTTGCAACAGAACTTTATATTCATCTATCAACTGATGAATATTCTCTTCAGACTCAGATGCACTCTCATCACTTGATGATGATGAATCTGATTCTGAACTAGCACATGAAATTGAACTTAAAGAACAATTTTGTACCTTACTAGGTCCAGGCTGCTCCTGGATTTTGTCACTTTCTGTCAATGCCATCAGTCCTTGGCACTAACTGTCCTCTTGTTTATATATAGAGTTCATGATCTGGATGAACTCTTCTTCCTCTTCCTCAGCAAACAGTCATATGTATGCTTCAGCATCTGACTCAGTTTCTGATGAAGATATGTCTGACAGGCTCTTATCCTTTTTGGCAACAAAAGATCTTTCATTATTGCCCTTGAATTGAGTCTTTTTCTTATCATTAGACTCCTTCCTTTTCTCTGGACAATCTGCAATAACATGTCCTTGTCTATTACAGCAATAACAAACAATTTTTGATAGAGTTGCTTTGCTAGACTTGGTCTTTTTCCGGTCTTTCTCTGAAGACTTTTTATTCTGATAATAATATTCTTTACCCTGTGAAGTAGATGGCTTTATCCTCCACTGTTTCTTCTTTAAGAACTTCTGAAAATGTCTTGTGAAGGCAGCAAAGTCCTCATCACTTTCACTGCTTTCAGACTTTCTGCTTGCTGACTCATCTGACTCAGTTTCAGCTACTTTTGGTGGTGGAGTTGGTGACTTACTTCTGTACTTTCTGGGGGCTTCTATTTTAAATGCCACTATCCTTTCCTTATGTTCACTTCTTGTAGATTTCTCCTCTTCTTTCCTCACCATCAACTGCATTTCATAGGATAACAGTTTTCCAAACAGTGTTGGTGGAGGAATTTCTGCTAACTTTGCCATTTCCCTTATGGCACAGATCTTGGTGTCCCAATCTTTTGTAAGGGACCTTAGAAACTTATCATTAAGCTCATAATTACTGAACTCTCTGCCATAGGACATTAGCTCATTCACAATCCTATAGAACTTCTTATAGCATTCAGTTATGCTATCAGATCTACCTTGCCTGAAGCTTTCATATTCTTAGTTTAATAATGACTTTCTGTCCTGCCTCACTTCTTCAGAACCCTCCATGTACACAATAAGAGTATCCCACATTTCCTTGGATGTCTTGCAGTATATTAAATTCTGAAAGGTAGCATCATCTATAGAACTCACTATGATATTCTGAGCCCTCTTGGGCTAGAACTATCTCATCTTTTGTCATCTCAGAGAAATTCTTAGGTGTTCTTTGATTGTCATCTAAGACTGAAACCTTCATGGGCACATATGACCCTTCTTTAACTGTGATGTATATTCTAGGGTCTGAGGCTTTCATAAATAGTCTCACCCTTTCCTTCCAGATGCCAAATATTTCTTTTCTGCAAATGGGTAGCTTCATGGATCCCAATTCCTTATGATTCTCAGTGGAACCCATGGTTCTTGATTTTCATGATTTTGTAATGTACTTAGACTGAATCTGCCAACAGAATCTACTGAGACAGTTATGTCCTTTTCTGAGTAACCTCGCTCTGATACCACTTGAAAGATATTGTACCTAATCACCTAGAGGGGGGGGGGGGTGAATATGTGACTTAAATCTTTTTAACTTTTTTAGGCAGAATTCAGATTAATTCTCAGAGTTATAACTACTTTTACCAAGCAATCAAACAGCAATCACAGCAAACCACATACACACAGTGAACACACAGGTTTATAGTGGTTCTCCAATGTTTGGGTACATCCACTTTCCCCCTTCGCCTATCTAGTAGTGTACTAGTTTCGGCCAAACTCCTCCACTATCTTAGATCCTCAGATCTTACACTCAGAACCCCAAAACAGATTCCTACAGCTCAGGCCCAAGGCCCTACAACTCAGCTTCTTCACAAAGCCTACACTCAGCTTCTTCACAAAGCCTACACTCAGCCACCAAGGCCTACACTCATCCACAACAGGCCTACACTCAGATATACAAATCTCCTACACTCAGGCACACAGACCCTACACTCAGCCTTTATAATTACAGGCTTACAAACTCAGATCCCTAAGAATCCTACAAGATAATATGAATACAAAATGTAAACCCTACAACTCAGAGAGAAGAGTTGAGAGTATCTTGATGAGTTCTTGGATGAACTCTGTTGAGATCAATCTGACTTGGCCTTCTTCAAAGTTTCTTGAATGTAGAACACAATATGATTGATCTCCTCTGCAGTTGATCCTTGATCTCTGCTACTTAAGATTCAGAACAAAGTCTGAATCCTTCTTCTCAGCCTGGTTCCAACGGCTGACTTCTTGGATGGAGTTCTCTCTCTCCAACTTCTTAGATCTTCACTAGATTCTTCAATGAATAGCTAGATCTTCTTTGTATAACTTGATGTGTTGATCACTTGAACAACTTTTTCTGTAGACAGTATAAGCCTATTTATAGGCCTTATTCATGGTAACCGGCTGGTTCGGTTCATAACTGATTTCTGACAACTCTGACAGGTGCAGTAGACCGGCTGGAATGGCAGCTGTAAAGTTATCCAGTCAGTTCTTGAAAAATCTGTAACTGTCTGAAAGTGTCGAGACTGTCTGTCTTTAAGTGTCGACACTTATAGACTAAGTGTCGACACAAGTTGTCTAAGTGTCGACACTAGCCTACAAGGTGTCGACACAACTCCTTGTGTTGTAGACTTCACTTCTCGACACAGCTTCTTCTTCATGTGTCGACACTGATAATGTGTGTCGACACAACTCCTTGTTCTTCAGTATTTTGCTGAATTCTTGTAAGTGTCGACACAACTTCTTGGTGTCAACACATGCCTTCTGTGTTGATACTTGCTGAGTGTCGACACAGCTCCTTGTGTCGACACATTCTTCATCTGTTGAGACTCTGGCTGAGTGTCGACACATCTCCTTTGTGTCGACACTTGTACTTAGAATATTCTTGAACTTTGCTAAGTGTCGACACAGCTCCTTGTGTCGACACTTTCTTCAAGTGTTGAGTCTTCAGCTGAGTGTCGACACATTCTTTCTTGTGTCGACACTTTCTTCAAGTGTTAACTCTTCTGCTGTGTGTCGACACATTGCTCTGGGTGTCGACACTTATACTTAGACTCTGCTGACTTTTGCTGAGTGTCGACACAGCCTCCAAGTGTCGACACTTTCTGATGTAGACACAGTTTCTCTGGGTGTTGACACAACTGCTAAGTGTCAACACTGCTTCACTGCACTTTTCTTCATTGAGTGTCGACACAGATCCTTGTGTCGACACTTTCTGTCTGGTGTCGACTCTGCATCCCTGGTGTCGACACAAGTACTCTAAGTGTCGATACTGCTTGCCTGGGTGTCGACACAAGTCTTCTTAAGTGTCGACACTTTCCCTCTGGGTGTCGACACATGGACTTAGAAACTTTTCAGCTTTTCCCTACAAATACTTAACCTGCACAAGGCAACTCAAAAATACATCAAATATATTTTGATGTATATCATTGAATTGGGTAAGACTTCTTCAAATCAGGTACATTAGAACCAATGTACCCAACAAGGAGTTCCATTTGCAAGCATCGTTATTGCCGCTAGTGGAATTCGACGTTATATTTGGCATGGACTGGCTCTTGGAGCAGCGACCCTATATTGATTGCGGTAGCAAGGAATTCAAGCTGGGAGCAGGTCGTGAGACGACTTTCACGGGCTTGAAGGGGTCGAGCAAGACGTTGATGTCTGCTCTTCAGGTGGTGAAGGTGGTTCGTGCCGGTGCAGAACTGTTCTTTACACTAGTGGAGGTTGCAAAGCCTAAGCCCGCGTTGGACAGTATTTCAGTGGTATCAGAGTACCCTGATATGTTCCCTAGCGATCTTCCTGGAGCCCCGCCGTAGTGGGAGATAGATTTTACGATAGAGCTCATATTAGGTGCAAAGCCTGTATCACGCTCTCCATATCGGCTAGCACCTAAGGAAATGGCGGAGCTGAAGTTTCAACTACAAGAGTTGTTGGAGCAAGGGTATGTGCGTCCAAGTTCTTCGCCTTGGAGCGCATCGATCCTCTTTGTTAAGAAGAAGGACGGAAGCTTGAAGCTATGTATTGATTATCGGGAGCTCAACAAGTTAACGGAAAAGAACAAGTACCCGATTCCCCGGATTGATGATCTATTCGATCAGTTAGTCGGGTCGACGGAGTACTCAAAGTTGGACCTCATGTCCGGGTACTATCAGCTGCGAATAAGGGAGAGTGATATCCCGAAGACAGCGTTCAGTACGAGATACGGGCATTACGAGTTTACGGTCATGCCGTTTGGGCTGACTAATGCTCCATCAGTGTTCATGGTTTTGATGAACAGGACCTTCAGGGAGTACTTGGACCATTTTATGATCGTCTTCATCGACGATATTTTGGTGCACTCGCAGAGCGAGGAAGATCACTTCAGGCATCTTAATTTGGTTTTAGAGACGCTAAGGAGGAATCAATTGTACGCTAATTTCTCGAAGTGCGAGTTTTGGTTGTCCTCAGTGGCGTTCCTCGGTCATATAGTGAGTGGGGAAGGTATTGCAGTGGATCTGACGAAGATTGTTGCGATACGGGAGTGGCCTGAGCTTTCTACGGTAGCGGAAGTCCGGAGCTTTCTGGGGCTTGCCGGCAACTATAGGCGCTTAGTAGAGAACTTCTCGCGGATAGCGTTACCTCTCACTACTTTGACGAGGAAGGAGCAGAAGTTCGTTTTGACGTCGGAGTGCGTACGAGCTTTTGAGGAGTTGAAGTGTCGGTTGACCACGACGCCTGTGCAGAGTTCGCCGAGTGGGACCGAAAGTTATGAGATTTATAGCGATTCTTCGGGCAGTGGTTTGTGTTGTGTGCTGTTACAGCAAGGAAGCGTTATAGCATATGGATCGAGACAGCTGAAGGTGCACGAGAGGAACTATCCGGTCCATGACTTGGAGTTAGAGGCCGTGATTTTTGCCTTGAAGCTGCGGAGGCATTATTTGTACGGTGTGAAGATTGATATCTACACCGATCACAAGTGCCTGAAGTATTTGATTGATTAAAAAGATCTGAATATGCGGCAGCGTAGATGGATGGAGTTCCTAGGGGACTATACATTCAAGATCCACTACGTGCCTGGTAAGGGCAATGCAGTTGCGGACGCGTTGAGTCGCCGGGCCCCAGCTCAAGCCAATTGGCTGTCGGTTCATGACGAGCTGTTGGTTCAGGAGTTAGAGGCGTTGGAGATCTTTTGCGTTGATAAGCAATCAAGTGCTGAAGCAGTACTGAATTGGACTGAAGTCCAATATGACCTAGCTGATCGGATTCAGTAGGCATTGGATTTGGATGGCCACATGAAGCAACTCATGATAGAGGCTCTGGATGGGTCAAATTCCCAATATGAAGTTGTGGATGGATTGTTTTGGAAAGACGGTCGTCTTTGCGTCCCAAGCGTGGGCAGTTTGCGGGTGGATTTGTTGTACAAGGCGCACCATGTCAAGTACTCGATTCACCCGGGGAGCACAAAGATGTACCGCGACGTTAAGAAACTGTTTTGGTGGCCGGGTTTGAAGAAGGATGTGGCGCTCTACGTGGCAAAGTGCCAAACTTGCGCCTTGGTGAAGGCGGAGTGCCAATAGCCGGGAGGATTTCTGAAGTCCTTGCCTATTCCGGAGTGAAAATTCGATGACATCACTATGGACTTTGTGCACGGGTTGCCAAGGTCGCAAAAGTGGAACGACGCCATCTGGGTGGTCATAGATCGGCTAACGAAGGTGTCGCATTTCATTCCACATAGGAAGGATGATCCGGTGGAGAAGTTGACAAAGTTATATGTGTATAACATAGTACGGCTCCACGGTATGCCCCGCAGTATCGTGAGTGACCGATATGGGCGGTTCAAGTCCAATGATTGGAGGCTTATGCAGCAAATGTTGGGAACAAATCTGAGTTTTAGTACAGCCTTCCATCCGCAGACAGAAGGGCAGACCGAGAGGGTCAATAGAACTATCGAAGACATGCTCCGCATATGTGTCTTGGACTTTGGAAAGCAATGGGAATACCATCTTTATTTGGTGGAGTTTGCGTACAAAAATAGCTACCAGACGAGTATTCAAATGACACCCTTTGAGGCCCTTTATGGTAGAAGATGTCGCACGCCATTGTCCTGGTTGGAAATGGGTGAGTCAAAGTTGTACAAGCGTCAAGAGGTGGAGGATGCTACTTCATTGGTGCGAACCATTCGGGAGAGGTTGCTAATCGCTCAGGACCGTCAGGCGAAGTACTATAATGCCAAGCACAGGAACGTGGAGTTCACTGTGGGCGATTGTGTGTACTTGAAGTTCAAGCCGTTCAATGGTGTCTCGCATGTGCGGCGATTGAAAAAGCTAAGCCCGAGGTACCTTGGGCCGTTTGAGGTTCTGGAGCGGGTTGGTGAAGCAGCCTATCGGTTGAAGCTATCAGTGGAGCTCAGTGGTTTACATGATGTATTCCACATATCGGTGCTACGGAAGGCGGTGCAAGAGCCTTCGCTTGTGATCACGCTTGATCAAGTACCGGTGGATAGTGGGTTGATGACAAAGGTCAAGCCCGTGCGGATTGAGGACTCAGAGTTCAAGCGGCTACGCAATAAAGAGATCTAGATGGTCAAGGTCCGTTGGGACAATTGCGGCCGAGAAGATCTCTCTTGGGAATGAGAGCAGACTATGCTTGTTGAGTATCCGGAGTTGTTCCGCTCAGGTAAAATTTAATTTTGTACTTATCTTTCCTTTATGTAATTTCGTGGACGAAATTCTTTTAAGAGGGAGAGAGCTGTAACGCCCCGAAACACAAAAGAGTGACGGGTGACGTTTCTGTACCAAATTTGGAATTTGGCAGGGGTACACGGCCTGGGACACGGGCGTGTCCCAGGGCATGTCGGGATCGTTCAAAGATCTAGCAACGATCAGGCAGTATCTGGTTTCGACAATTTGGTCGACATTTTGCGGTCGACGATTTGGTCGACATTTTGCGGTCGACGATTTGGTCGACGTTCTGCGGTCGACGATCGGGTCGTGGGTTTGACGATCTGGCTGCGTTCGATGATTTGGCCAGAGATCTCCTTTCGACGATCTGGCAGCGGTCGACGATCTTGGTTTGACTTTCGTCGAGCGCGGGGCGCATTGTAGCGTGTTTGACTCTGTCGATGCGGAGTGTCGACACAGGGGTTTTGGCTGGAGTTGACTAATGATCCGACACTGTTTTATCGCAGACGTGTCCTACTCCTGTTGCCGTACCATGAGGTGTTTAGCCCCATTTGTCCAGGTCAGACCTGGATCGTGTCCGTGCAATCCCTTTTTGTGGGATCCGACGGTTGTGGTTATCCCGAAGGGGGTTATACCCGAGAGAAGGGTTTCAAAACCCTTATTTTTCTGCCGTAGTTCTCTATCTAAATCTTAGAGAGAGGGGAGAGCAAAAGAGGAAGGAGTCTAGATCCAGTCCTTGGAGGAGTTTCAGAGCTCCAAATCGTGAGCCGACTTCGGATCTACGAAGGCAAGGAGATTGCGGTGCTTTACATCCGCGTACATTTCCATGGCACCAAGGAAGAATGCTAGGGTAACGATTCTCTACTTGAGCATGTGAAGCTCTCCTTCTTTTGCATAAGAAGCCCGCTTTCTCGAGTTTGCGGTGAGTTGGAGGCGTTCCTTCGGGTAGATATGTGAAGTCCCCGTTGTGTAGAGTCCGTAATAGAGAATGGACATAGGCATGATGTGTGAAGCCTATCCGGACATGTTACTCTGGATCGGTGATGTTGCATTGCATAAATGCCGGAGAAGACTCCATGCGAATGTTTGTTTTTCGGGTTTTCTACGTGGTAGATTGCAACAGGGAGCCTTGGGGATTAACCCTAAGGTGCACCCGGAAAACTGGGCGGATGCGTGATCTTGCCAACTTGGTGGCCTGGGAGCCAACTTGAACATAACCGGGTTATGTGAAATGTGTGACGGAAACGGGACTCGGGAGATGTTTGACCCGCACATATGTTTTAAATTAACGTTGCGGTGTGAGCAATGGGTCAGGCAGAACCGTACCCGTTCTATGTCGTTCGGTTAGAGCCATTGCCATAGATGTGGGTCTTCGGCGGTCTATGGTTTAAATTACCGTGACCCATGCCGGGAAGACAAAATGCTCATTGTTTGGCCGTCCAAAGGGACGGTGGTGAGTCGGCGGACTTTGACCGTGATCACCAAGAATGTGCCCTGAGTGCACGGGGTGTGTGGCTGTGTGAGCCTACGCCTGTGATGAAATGTATATTTATATACTGCTTGGTTATGCTAATAAGTGCAGGGAAGGAGCATCGCCGCCCCAAATTGGGGGCGGGATCGTTATAATTTGTTCAGCATTGCTGACCGTTGCTTTTGTTTGCCACCGTGCGGTGGATTGTACTTGCAGGTATTGCTGGACCAAGCGTTCAATAGCGGGCTAAAGCCGAAATTGCGAAGCCGGCCCTCGAAGACCTAATTGGAGTGTTTACTTGTTTTTGTTCATGTATGACCGGCCTGCGTGCCGTGGTATGGAAAACATGTAATATGAGTAAACCATTTGTAAGGCCTTAAGGCCAGTACTTGTGTATGTACTTCATTCCTTTTTGGATTGTTAGTGGACATTCATGCTTGTTGCTGGGTTCTTTTAATTGCAACTCTTAAAACTGCTTCCGCTAGAATTCTCTGTGTAGGACGTTGGATTGGTTGGATGGTTTGCATTGAGTAACCACCCGGTCTGTCTGTGGTATATGGCGTCGGGCCCCGGCCGGACCTACTGCTATATGCTATGCGACGGATAAGGGGTGTTACAGATATGGCTTATGGTTCCCTTAGGTTGGTGTTAGGGTTATAGGTGCAGTGGTAGAGTTAATGTGTGGCTAGGGCCCCAATTTGGGTTGGTTTGACTTAGATTACCTTGGACCCTGTTGTGGGCCCCATGTGACTAAACCCTAACCCCATGGTTCAAACCTAGCCTAAACCCATGCCCCCACCACAAGTCCTAACCCAACCTAAGTAGAGGGGTCTAATTGAATGTTGGATGTTACAAACCCCAATAAATAAAAGAAATAATTTCGTCCCCGAAATTCAAGTTTGGGTCTACGGGGTTTCCAATCATAAAATTATTAGTAATTTAGCTAATAATTGAAGTGTTACCTGATGTAAAAAGCTCCGGGTGATGTTACAGCATCAGATCCCTCGTCTCCCAGGTGTGCTCCTCCCGTCCATGGTTGGACCACAATACCTTCACCAGGGGACCTTCTTCTTCCACAACACTCGGGCCGTAGTATCATCGATCCGGACCGGCTCTAGACGAATTGATCTTTCGGATGCTAACGGGCCTGCTGTAGTGGTGATATGCGGCTCCAACCGAAGGAGAGCCCTCCGTAGCGAGGAGATGTGGAAGACGTCGTACAAGGTCCCCAGCTCTGGCGGCAACTCCAGCCTGTAGGACAAGGGGCCGATCCGCTCCAGAATCAAATATGGCCCATATATCGAGGGCTGATCTTCTTGTGCCTCCACACTCGAGAAACACCATGCACCGGACGTATCTTCAAGAAAAATCTATCCCCCACCTGGAGCTCCACCTTCCGATGCCACGCATCGTAGTACTTAGCCTGTCTACTCTGAGCCTCCAACATACGGTCCCTGATCAATCATATCTGAGCGTCCATATCCTCAATATATTCCGATCCAAGTACCCTGGGGTCCTCATCCTGGAACCAAGATAGCAGTATCCGACACTTCCTCCCGTAAAGATCCTCATAAGGTGTCATCTCAATGCTTGGCTGGTGACTGTTGTTGTAGGAGAACTCAACCAGTGGCAACAATCTCTCCAAGGGCCTACCTATATCCAGTATACACAATCGTAGCAGATCCTCCATAGTCCTTGAAAGAACTAGTGCCTAATCACCTAGAGGGGGGGGGGGGGTGAATAGGTGTCCTTTTTCTTTTTTACTTTAAAAGCAGAAATACAGTACTGTAAATGCAATTCTACAAGTATCACAACATAGCAACCATACAATCATACATACATAGAGTGCACACAGGATTTATAGTGGTTCCCCAAAGTCTGGGTACATCCACTTTCACCCTTCGCCTATCTAGTAGTGTACTAGATTCGGCCTAAATTCTCCACTTCTTCTCAGATCCTCAGATCTTACAACTCAGAACCCCAAACAAGTTCCTTCAACTCAGAGTGTCCCCACTTTTACAACTCAGGCACTAAGCCTTACCACTCAGTCTTCACCAAGACCTACACTCAGGCTAAACAGCCCTACCTTAGCCTACAATCAAGGCCTACACTTAGAGAATAAAATCTCCTACACTCAGGCACAATAGCCATACCTCAGCCTTTATAAAATAGGCTTACAGCTCAGATCCGTTAGGATCCTACAGAAAATAAAGTTTACAAAGTATATAACCACAACTCTGAAAGAGAGAGATGAGTTGACTGGCTTCTTGATGAGTTCTTGAAAGAACTTTGCAGAGATCAACCTCTCTTGGCTTTCTTCAAAGCTTCTTGAATTAGAACACAGTAGGGTTGAGTCTCCTCTGAAGATGATCTTCAATCAACTTCTGTCTTAAGAATCAGATCTTAATCTGAAACTTTCTCTTTAGCCTGGTTCAACAGTTGTTCTTCTTAGAAGGAGCTCTCTCTCTCCAACTTCTTAGATCTTCTCTTGAAGGTCTTATTCTTTGTTGTGTTGTTTTTCAATTCATTGATCACTTCATTTTTTCTGTCGAAGGAGAGAGGTCTATAAATAGTCTTCCTCCAAGGTAACCGGCTGATCCAGTTTCTAACAACCTTCTGACAGCTCTGATAGTTGTAGTTGACCGATTGAAATGGCAGCTGTCAAGTCATCCAGTCACTTCTTGAAATCTCTGTCACTGTCTGAAAGTGTCGAGACAGATAGTCTTTATGTGTCGACACAAATAGACCAAGTGTCGACACAAGTAGACTAAGTGTCGTCACTAGCCTTGATGGTGTCGACACAACTCCTTGTGTTGTTGTAATAGCTTCTCGACACTGCTTCTTCAGAATGTGTCGACACTGATCCTGTGTGTCGACACAAGCCTTCTGTTGAATGTGTTGACACTGATTGAGTGTGTCGACACAAGTACTTCTTCTTCAATACTTAGTTGATTTCTACTGTGTGTCGACACAACTCCTTTGTGTCGACACTTGCTAAGTGTCGACACATCTTCCTTGTGTCGACACATGCATTCATGTGTTGAAACTTTGCTCAGTGTCGACACATCTCCTTTGTGTCGACACTTGTACTTAAACTTTGTTGAAGTTCGCTGAGTGTCGACATAACCTCCTGGTGTCGACACTTTTGATGTCGACAAAATTTCTCTGGGTGTCAACACTGCTTCTAAGTGTCGACACCGATTATGTAGACAATTCTTCACTGTGTGTCGACACTGCCTGTATGTGTCAACACATTTCTTTTAGTGTCGACTCTGTCTTCCTGGTGTCGACACAATTACTCCAAGTGTCGGCACAACTTCTCTAGGTGTCGACACAAGACTTCTTAAGTGTTGACACTTTTCTTCTAGGTGTCGACACATGGACTTAGAAACTTTTATGCTTTCCCTGCAATTACTTAACCTGCATACATAAACTCAAAGCACATCAAATACACCTTGATGTATATCATTGAGTAGGGTGAGGCTTCTTAAAATATGGTACATATATTCCAATGTACCCAACAATATCCCCCTATTTGGAGATGTCATAACCCTTAGTTAATGATATACACCATACATAACAAATACTCAATATGATGTGTAACAATATTAAATGACATGGTAAGAACTAAACATGTATAAACAGAACATGTAAAAATAATTATCTCAGAACAATAATGTAATAGATTGAACATATAACATTGTTCTTACAACTTCAAACATTTTCATTAATCAAAAGTTTACATAGAGTTTCATGCAAATGATTACAAATTGTAAACTTAAGAAAATTCTATCCTATGGCTGCTCTGGTTCCTTGATTACAATGCCCTTTCTAGATTGAATCTTTGCTTGGACTAGAGCTTCATTGTCATCGGGTTCTTACCTTTAAAATCTTTCTTTTTCTGTTCTTCAGCCCTTATCTTCTGTCTTTCAAAATAGTGATAAGGCTTAGGTAAATACTTGCTAGGCTCCTGTGCATTAGGAGGTAGCTTCCCTAATTTAGCCTTCCTTCTGTATTGTACTATGGCTTCTTGCCTAGCCTCATGTTTCTTCCATTTCTGCTCAGAATACCATTTGCCTCTCTCTAGGAAATTATCCTTAGCAGCCTTCCAAGCAGTTAATATGATATTCCTAGAGGTTGGGCTCCATTGCTCAAAGTCTGGCCTTAATTCAGCTTGCTCTCTGAACCTTTTCTTAGATAATTGGGCCTCTTGTTCTTTTAGAACTGCCTCTAGCACAGGCTGTACAACTTTCTCAAGAATAATATTCTGATTACCCTCAGGAGGACTATACATAGATTGTACCTCCTGATGTATCATGTCAAAATCTGCAGGAGGATATATCACTTGAGCTACTTCAGCTTGTTCTCCTCCAAAATATACAGGATTTATGCCAGACTCTGCCACATTATCATCATCACATAAAGGTGGATATCCAAGGGTAGCTCTGATAGAGTTTGAAATCCATTTTGCATGATCAGAGCCTTCTTTGACTAATACCCTCTCCCCCTTTATGACTTCTCTTTCTATATGATTCCTAAGATCATCCTTTTGGAATCTTATCTGAGCATTCAAATAGTTAACTCCATCCTTATAAAAGGGTTTTAGCCTTTGGAGTTTTTCAGTAATTGCCTTCTGAGAATCTTCAATGGCAGTTTTAACAGCAGTGGGACTCTCTTGTAGTTGCTTATCAAAGGTTTCTTTGGCAGTAGCAATTACAGCAGTCGGGCAGTAGCTATATTTTTCATTTCAGTGACAATGGTATTATGAGAAGCAGTTAGATTATCATTCATTCTAAGCTGATTCTCCAGGACATATCCTTGTTTGACTACCAAGTCATCAATCTGTTTTTTATATTCTCTTGATGAGTGGCCAGATAGACCACTGCATTCCCTCCTTTATGGAAACAATCAGTCATTTCCTTCTTGTTTTGATTCACTTCAAATCTTATAGATTTTATGTCTTGAGCAAGATCAAATTGAAGTGATTTATGGCCTTTATCCATATAAGTTTGTAAAGCCTTCCTTTGCTCATCTAGCTTTATTTGCAATGCCACCATTAGAGAACTATAATCAGTAGTTGTAGCAGGCTGTGGAGCAATTGTCTGCAATGCTTTCTTGTAGTTCTGGCTTCTTCTCTTGAAAACCTGGAACTTCCTTTTCTTGGCTCTAGCAGCCTCTTCATCCTCTGAAGCAGAAGTACTAGCAATATCTACTCTATCCTTAGGACTAGGATGTAAATCCTTCTCAGTCCTTGGTAGCTCCTCAGCAATTCTTTGCTCCTCAGTCTCTTGTCTAGCAGTCTCCTCTACATGCTCCTCTTCAAGATTTACCTTCTCCCCCTCAACAGCTGCTATCTCTCTCTCAAGGTCTGTCTGTACAAGATCAGGGAATATCTCTTCTAATGTAAACTCATGCTGAGGTTGTACAGGAGAATCTCTTATTTCTGGAGCAACTGAGTCTACTTTATCAGCAACTGATATGTCCTCCATGACAACATCTTGTGGTTCACTATGTAACTGCGTTTGCTCTAGAATGGTTTGGGTAGCCCTTTCACTCTCTAATGGAGTAGGCTCATCCACATGTAGAGGCTCCCCCTGGAGTGGATCCAGGTGAATTGGGCTAGCTGAGGGTAGCTCCCCCTGCCTCTGAGCATCTCCTTGTCTTGCTGGTGACTGTCCAGCATTGCCATGCTCCCCATCATCTGAACTAAACACCACTTGCTCCTCTGAGCTACTTGAGGATTCTTGTGCCATAATGGCTGTCTTCTTCTTCTTCTTCTGAGGTGTTTCCTTTTCTGGAGTTGGCAGTTCCTTTGTCAATACTCTATCCCACCTTGAGAAAATTCTTACATCCATTCTCCTCATGTGGTTTATCTTTGAACCTGCAGCTTGGTTCATCACTTCAGGAATACTTCCAGCTAAGTATAAACTCAGAATTCTACCCAGATTGGGTTTCTTCAGACTCTCTTTTATCTTATCAAACATTACTGCAGACCAATCAGTATTAAGTTTGAAAATTATCCTTGTCATCAGACTGAACATATGAGCTGAAATTCTATCATGTCCACCAGGCTTGCTTAGTATTACCTTGCCAACTATCTCAGATAAAAACTTGCCCTGTATGTTCATTCTTTTCCTGTTGAACACTGATCGAATCTTCAGGTTTGAATCAAGTCCACACCATGTTAGTGCCTCCCTTATCTTTGAAGCAGATACATCTTCCTCTTCTTTAGTTCTAGGGAGATGTAGAACTTTTCTTAGAGTCTTATGAGTGACCTCCACCTTTGCCCCATGAACTTTGGACTTAATCTTGAGTCCAGATTCATCAAGAGTTGCTGCACTCAAGAATTCGAGGACTTCCTTCTTCCAGATCTTGATTGGTTCTGATACAAGGTACTCTAATCCAGTCTCGGCAATTAGGGTTACCACACCTTGGATTTCGGGTTCCGCGTCATCAAAGGCGTGTCGCACGAGCTCATATCCTTCATTAATGTTCTCTTCTAGCTTAGGCGCCATTAGGGTTTGAAGAAATTTTGAATTTAGAGAAGAGAGATGTCGACACACAAGTTTGGTCTCGAAACTAAGGTGAGCGTGTCGACAAACAATGGGGAAAACCTATTTATACCTTTCTAGAATTGAAGGTGAAAAGGCGCGTTAACATACTTGAATTGTGTCGACACTGTTGAAAAGTGTCGACACTTACTGCTAATGTCTCGACAACTATGTGTCGACATAAATATAGTCGACAGAATATATGTGTCGACACTTATATATCTCAGCTCGACACTTAGTCGAGACTCTACTAGACTAATTCTGTGTAAATCCTAAGTGTCGACACCACCCTGGATGTGTCGACACCTACACTGCATGTGTCGACACAAATTCTCTGAAGTGTCGACACAGACTTCTTAGATGTGTCGACACCATTTCTCTGAAATGTCGACACCACTTCTATGTGTCGACACAGACAACTCTGTGTGTCGACACTATTTTACTTAGCTAATTTTTGTAAACTATTCTAAGTTTATCATACCTAATTCAATTTTAAACTTATTAAATTTGGTTTCATCTAAGGGCTTAGTAAACATATCAGCTAACTGATTATCTGTCTTAACATACTCTAGGGAAATGTCTTCTTTTTCCACATGTTCTCTTAGAAAATGGTATTTAATTTCTATGTGCTTAGTCCTACTATGGGAGACAGGATTATTTGCAATAGAAATGACACTAGTAGAATCACAAAATAAAGGTGTCCTACTTACTTGAATACCATAATCTTCTATCTGATGTTGAATCCATAGAAGTTGAGCACAACAACTTCCTGCAGCCACATACTATGACTCTGCTGTGGAGATAGCCACACTGGTTTGCTTCTTGCTACTCCATGACACCAGCCTTCCACCTAGAAATTGACAGGTTCCTATGGTACTCTTCCTATCTTCCTTGCAGCCTGCAAAATCTGCATCTGAATAACCTGTCAGTTCAAAATCTCCATTCCTAGGGTACTAAAGGCCTAGATAAGGAGTGCCCTTAAGATATCTCAAAATTCTTTTGAATGCTGTCAAATGAGATTTTTTAGGGCAAGCTTGGTACCTAGCACAAACACATGTAGCATACATGATATCTGGTCTACTAGCAGTCAAATACAGTAGGGAGCCAACTATCCCTCTATACAAAGTTTCATCTACAGGTTTCCCTGCATCATCTTTGCTTAGAGACATTGTTGACCCCATAGGAGTTTTCATGGTAGTTGATGATTCCATACCATACTTCCTTATCAAATCTAGGGTGAACTTAGACTGGCATATGGATAATCCATCTTCAGTCTGTCTAACTTGGAGACCCGAGAAGAACTTAAGTTCCCCCATACTGCTCATTTCAAATTATCCTTGCATAAGTTTTGCAAACTTTCTGCAAAGACTACTTTCTGTAGACCCAAATATTATGTCATCTACATATATTTGGACTAAGATAATCTTGCCTCTGGATTCCCTAAGGAATAGAGTCTTGTCTATTTTCCCCCTTGAGAATTTATTCTCAATGAGGAAACTAGACAGGGTTTCATACCAAGCCCTTGGGGCTTGTTTTAACCCATACAAAGCCTTCCTAAGTCTATAAACATAATCAGGTTTAAGAGTATCAACAAAACCTGATGGCTGCTCTACATAGACTTCTTCCTTCAGATTTCCATTCGAAAAAGCTGACTTAACATCCATTTGATATACCTTAAATCCTTGAAATGTTGCATAGCAAGGAACATCCTTATTGCTTCCAGTCTTGCTACTGGAGCAAAGGTTTGATCAAAATCAATACCTTCTTCCTGCCTATATCCCTTTGGAACAAGTCTAGCTTTATTCTTTATGATGATTCCATTCTCATCCAACTTGTTCCTAAAGATCCACTTAGTTCCAATGATGTTGTGGTCCTTGGGTTTAGGAACTAGCTCTCAGACCTTGCATCTTTTGAATTGATTCAGCTCCTCTTGCATGGCCTCAATCCAATGAGGGTCTAGGATAGCTTCTTCAAACTTCTTTGGCTCTACTTGAGATAGAAAACTGGAGAAAAGAACTGTACTTAGATTCCTACTCCTTGTTTGCACCCCTTGTCTGGGATCTCCAATTATTTGATTGGCTGGATGATCCCTTAAGTGCCTATTTGCTGGAGGCAGCCTGTCTTCTGGTTGTACACCTTCAGTCTCTTCATTTAGCTGCACCTCTTAGTCTTCTTCAGCATCAGGAGTATCTTGTACTCCCCCTGGACAACAACCACCATCCTCCACTTGCTGACTTATAGAAGGACCTTCTGTTAAGGTAAGCTTGTCCATCTTCTCAGTTACACCTGTAGAGATGCAAACACTTCTTGACAATTCATTGTTAATGAGTCTAGCTTCATCAAAAATTACATGAACAGACTCTTCTACAACTTGAGTAGTCAAGTTGTAGACCCTATAAGCATTACTATTATTGCTGTACCCAACAAAGATCGCCTCTTGGGATTTGGCAGCAAACTTGGTTAGATAAGACTTACCATTGTTAAGGATATAGCACTTGCAACCAAAGATCTTGAAATAGGATAAATTTGGTTTTCTGCCCTTCACAATCTCATAGGGGGTCTTCTTGTGGCTCTTGGTGATAGTAGCCCTGTTGATCACATGATAAGTAGTGTTAACTGCCTCAGCCCAGAAATATTCTGGGAGAGATGTGTCACTCAAAAGGGTTCTACCAGCCTCTATCAAGGTTCTATTTTTCCTTTCAGCAATACCATTTTGCTGAGGTGTTCTTGGTGAGGAAAATTCCTGAAAAATTCCAAATTCTTCACACAGTTTTGTCATACTTTCAAACTGAAATTCAGTACCATGGTCACTTCTGATTTTGACCACTGTACTGTCCAATTCATTCTGAATTTGTTTAACAAAACTATATAAGATATTTGGAGTTTCAGATTTTTGTCTAAGGAAGAACACCCAGGAAAACCTTGAATAGTCATCTACAACCACAAATGTGTAGACCTTACTACCTAGGCTGTGAACTGGCATAGGACCAAAAAGATCCATATGTAAGAGGTATAGACACCTCACAACATCTTTGTTCTCAAGGCTATGAAAGGTGGATTTGGTCTGCTTTCCTTTTTGACAAGCTGATCATATCCCATCCTTGATACAATTAACCTGAGGACCATTCCTCACTAACTCTTTGCTAAAGAGTTGGCCAATTGTCTTATAGTTAAGATGAGCCAGCCTCTTGTGCCATTTAACACAATGTGAGACTTTCTCATCAGCTATAAGACAAATAGGAGAAATAATGTTCTCACACATAATGTCTAGACAATAGACATTTCTCTTCCTATATCCTGTCAGAATGATCTTTTGATCACTTGACCTTTTGATATGACAACCATTCTTGACAAATGAGATGTCATATCCTAAATCACTCAGCTGACTTATGCTAATGAGGTTATGTTTCAAACCCTTTACATAAGCCACTTGAGTAATTGTAATTTGGTTACTAGAAATGTTACCAAAGCTTTTGATGATTCCTTTTTCTGAACCACCAAAGGTAACTTTAGGACCATCCTTGATTGGTGTATAGTCCTTCAGCAATCCCCTAGTTCCAGTCATGTGCCTGGAACATCCACTGTCCAAGTACCATATAGGGGCATGGCCACTTGGACTCACCTGCAAAACATATTACTTAACCTTAGAACCCAAATAATTCTAGGGTCCTTAGTGCAGGTTAGTTTGACTTTTAACAAAACTACCTGTAGCTCTTCTAGCGGGTAGTTTGTTACTCTCCTTGACACTAGAATTGTGCCAACAATCTATGGCAAAGTGGCCTATCTTTCCACAACACCAACACTCAAACCTATTATACCTTTGTTTAGATACAACCCTGACTGAATTTTCTACTGCAGCCTTCTTGTTTAGTGCTGGGACTTTGCCCTTAGATTTGGACTTAACTGTCCAGGCAGGTTTTGTAAACCCCAATCCAGTTTTACCCTTATGAGGTACAAACTCATCTATCAAAGGTAAAACAGATTTTGGTTTAGAAAAACTTGCTACAATCTCTCTCTACTTCTGAATTTTAGCCTCCAGATTTCTAATTTGATCATTCTTAAATGTAATAGTACCCATCTGAATAATAATAATGTTCTTCAGTCTGGCTATTTCATTCAGTTTCTGATCAAATAACTTGTCTGAATTAGCAGCAGCCAATTTAAGACTAGCAATCTCCTTTGCCTGAGTTTTGGCTAAGGTTTTGCTTTTCTTCAAGACCTGCAACAAGTCCCTATATTCATCAATCAATTGATGAATATCTCCTTCAGATTCAGACCCACCCACATCACTTGATGCAGATGTATCTGATTCTCACTCATGACCAGAAATTAAACTGGAAGAACAACTTTGTACCTTACTTGGTCCAGGCTGATCCTGGATTTTGTCCCCTTCAGATAAGGCCATCAGTCCCTTGCACTGAATGTCCTCATGCTCATAAATTGAGTTCATTATCTGCATGAACTCATCTTCTTCCTCTTCAACAAATAAAACAATATAGGCTTCAGCTTCTGAATCTATTTCTGAAGATGACTGATCAGTCAAAATTTTGTCTTTCTTGGCAATAGAGGACTTTTCCTTTCTGCCCTTAAACTACGTCTTCTTTCTATCAGTTGACTCCTTCCTCTTTTCAGGACAGTCAGCCACTACATGTCCCTGTCTATTACAACAATAGCATACAATCTTTGAGGATGTAGTTTTACTTGGCTTGGACTTTCTTTTGTCATTCCTTGATGACTTCCTTTTTTGATAGTAGTCATCTTTTGGCTGTGAAGTGGATGGCTTGGACCTCCACTGCTTCTTCTTCAGAAACTTTTGAAAATGTCTTGTAAAAGCAGCAAAGTCTTCATCACTTTCACTGCTATCTGAATTCTTGCTTTCTGACTCATCTGTCTCAGCCTCAACAATGTTTTGAGGTGGAGATGGAGACTTGCTTTTATATTTCCTAGTGGCTTCAGTCTTGAAGGCTACAACTCTTTCCTTGTGCTCCACTCTAGTAGTCTTCTCTTCCACCTTTCTAACCATTAACTGTATCTCATAAGATAACAGTTTACCAAACAAAGTTGGAGGAGGTATATCAGCTAATTTGGCTATTTCCCTAATGAGACAAATCTTGGTATCCCAGTCCTTAGTCAGGGATCTTAAGAACTTGTCATTCAGCTCATAGTTGCTGAATTCTCTTCCATAGGACATAAATTCATTTACTATCCTATAGAACTTCTTGTAGCATTCAGTAATGCTATCAGAGTTTCCTTGTCTGAAGCTTTCATATTCCTGATTTAACAAAGACTTCCTGTCTTGTCTTACTTCTTCTGATCCCTCCATATAGACTATTAGTGTGTCCCACATTTCTTTAGAAGTTTTACAGTGAATTAAATTCTGAAATATTGCATCATCAATTGCACTAACAATAATATTCTGGGCCTCTTGTCCATAGTGGCCAGAATAATTTCATCTTTAGTCATTTCTGAATAGTCTTTGAGAGTTCTCTGATTTGCATCCAGAACAGATACTTTCATTGGCACATATGACCTTTCTTTGACTGTAATGTATATTCTTGGGTCAGAGACTTCCTTAAAAAGTCTAACACTCTCTTTCCAAATGCCAAATATCTCTTTTCTACAGATTGGCAATTTCATGGACCCCAGCTCTTTGTGATTCTCAGTAGAACCCATTTTCTTGAATCTTGATTATTCTGATTCTGCCTACAGGATCTTACTCATACTATTATGTCTCTTTTTGAGCAACCTCGCTTTGATACCACTTGAAAGAACTAGTGCCTAATCACCTGGGGGGGTGAATATGTGTCCTTTTTTTACTTTAAAAGCAGAAATACAGTACTGTAAATGCAATTCTACAAGTATCACAACACATCAACCATACAATCATACATACACAGAGTGCACACAGGATTTATAGTGGTTCCCCAAGGTCTGGGTACATCCACTTTCCCCCTTCGCCTATCTAGTAGTGTACTAGATTCAGCCTAACTTCTCCACTTCTTCTCAGATCCTCAGATCTTACAACTCAGAACCCCAAACAGGTTCCTACAACTCAGAGTGTTCCCACTCTTACAACTCAGGCACTAAGCCTTACCACTCAGTCTTCACAAAGACCTACACTCAGGCTAAACAACCCTACCTCAGCCTACAATCAAGTCCTACACTCAGAGAATAAAATCTCCTACACTCAGGCACAATAGCCCTACCTCAGCCTTTATAGAATAGGCTTACAGCTCAGATCCCTTAGGATCCTACAGAAAATAAAGTTTACAAAGTATATAACCACAACTCTGAAAGAGAGAGATGAGTTGACTGGCTTCTTGATGAGTTCTTGAAACAACTTTGCAGAGATCAACCTCCCTTAGCTTTCTTCAAAGCTTCTTAAATTAGAACACAGTAGGGTTGAGTCTCCTCTGAATATGATCTTCAATCAACTTCTGTCTTGAGAATCAGATCTCAATATGAAACTTTCTCTTTAGCCTGGTTCAACAGCTGTTCTTCTTAGAAGGAGCTCTCTCTCTCTCCAACTTTTTAGATCTTCTCTTGAAGGTCTTCTTCTTTGTTATGTTGTTTTTCAATTCATTGATCACTTCATTTTTTCTGTCGAAGGAGAAAGGTCTATAAATAGTCTTCCTCCAAGGTAACCGGCTGATCCGGTTTCTAACAACCTTCTGACAGCTCTGATAGTTGTAGTTGACCGGTTGAAATGACAGCTGTCAAGTCATCCAGTCACTTCTTGAAATCTCTGTCACTGTCTGAAAGTGTCGAGACAGATAGTCTTTATGTGTCGACACAAATAGACCAAGTGTCGACACAAGTTGACTAAGTGTCGACACTAGCCTTGATGGTGTCGACACAACTCCTTGTGTTGTTGTAACAGCTTCTCGACACTGCTTCTTCAAAATGTGTCGACACTGATCCTGTGTGTCGACACAAGCCTTCTGTTGAATGTGTCGACACTGATTGAGTGTGTCGACACAAGTACTTCTTCTTCAATACTTAGTTGATTTCTGCTGTTTGTCGACACAACTCCTTTGTGTCGACACTTGCTAAGTGTCGACACATCTTCCTTGTGTCGACACATATCTTCATGTGTTGAAACTTTGCTGAGTGTCGACACAGCTTCTTTGTGTCGACACTTGTACTTAAACTTTGTTGAAATTCGCTGAGTGTCGACATAGCCTCCTGGTGTCGACACTTTTGATGTCGACAAAATTTCTCTGGGTGTCGACACTGCTTCTAAGTGTCGACACCGATTATGTAGACAATTCTTTACTGTGTGTCGACACTGCCTGTATGTGTCGACACATTTCTTCTGGTGTCGACTCTGCCTTCCTGGTGTCGATACAATTACTCCAAGTGTCGACACAGGTTATCTAGGTGTCGACACAAGCCTTCTTAAGTGTCAGCACTTTTCTTCTAGGTGTCGATACATGGACTTAGAAACTTTTATGCTTTCCCTGCAATTACTTAACCTGCACACATAAACTCAAAGCACATTAAATACACCTTGATGTATATCATTGAGTAGGGTGAGGCTTCTTCAAATCTGGTACATATATTCCAATGTACCCAACAGTCCTGATAGTCCGCTCTGTCTGACCATCAGTCTGTGGATGGAAAGCGGTGCTAAAAGCAAGCTGAGAACCCAAGTACGCCTGCACCGCTCTCCACTCCCTAGAAGTGAATCGACCGTCACGATCCGAGACAATCGTCCTGGGGACCCCGTGGTACCTGACGAATTATTCCACAAACAACCTCACCAACACAGTAACTGGGCAGTATTTTCTGATAGGAATGAACCGGGCTACCTTGGTCAGTCTGTCGATAATGACCCAAATAGAATCGTGCCCTGAGTGGGAGCGAGGAAATCCGTACACAAAATCCATAGCAATATCCTCAAACTTCCACTCAGGGACCGACAGTGACTGTAGCAACCCTCCGGGGCTCTTGCATTCTGCCTTTACTCACTGGCATGTCTTGCAGTGTGTGACATAGAAGATGATCTCCCTCTTCATCCCCGGCCAGTACATGCTCCTCTGCAGATCCGCTGTCATCTTGTTGATACCGGGGTGCACCGAGTACCGAGAACTGTGTGCCTCCCTGAGTATATCCTCCCGGATACCACCTCCTGCGGGTATATAAACACGACTGCGGAAATGAACAAGGCCATCAAGCAAAGAATAATCACCTGTCCTGCCCCCTTCCAGGGCCCTGAACACCAGCACCAAGGCTGTATCTAACCTCTGTTGTACCCTGATGCGCTCTCGTATATCACATTCCACGATCAAGGAGTTCAAATACTCCTGGTAGATCTCCGGCTGGGACTCAGAAACGACTGAAATGTGCATATACTCTAACATCTACAAAAGCTCCATAGACATCACTCAAGGCTTCGGTACTGAGGTGCTGGCTCTCCTACTCAAGGTATTTGCCACGGTGTTCGCTTTCCCCGGATGATAATGTATGGTGTAATCGTAGTCGCATAAGAATTAAAGCCATCTCCTCTGGTACAGGTTCAGGTCTTTCTGCGTGTCAACATATTTGAGGTTCTTGTGATCTGAGAAGATATCACAATGACCCCATATAAGTAATGTCTCCAGATCTTTAATGCAAACACCACCGCCCCGAGCTCTAAATCAAGTACGAGGTAATTTTGTTCATGCTTCTTCAATTGCCTCAAAGCATAAGCGATGACATGCTCGTGCTGCATCAAGACTGCACCCATCCCCTGATATGAGGCGTCAGTATATATGTGAAATCCTTCCTTCCCAGATGGAAGTGCAAGGATGGGGGAAGAGGTGAGCCTGTCCTTTAACTCCTAAAACACCGCCTCGCACTTCTCCGTCCATGCAAAAGTTGCTTCCTTCTTCGTCAAGGACGTGAGGGGGAGTGCTATCCTTGAGAACCCCTCCACGAACTTGCAATAGTATCCTGCGAGTCCCAAAAAACTGCGTATGTATGATGCTGACTTTGGCCGCGGCCATTCTCTAAATGTCTGCACCTTGGCTGGGTCCACGGCCAACCCTGCCCCACTGATAGTGTGCCCCAGAAATGCCACTTCTTGCAACCAGAACTGGCACTTGGAGAACTTAGCATACAATTGGTGTTCCCTCAGCTTCCCCAAAACCAAGGCCAAATGCTGAGTATGGTCTTCCTGTGTCTGTGAGTAGATCAGTATATCATCGATGAAAACTATAACGAATCTGTCCAGATAGGGCTCGAAGACGCGGTTCATCAAGCTCATGAATGCAAAAGGCGCATTTGTGAGCCCGAAAGGCATCACCGTGAACTCGTACAAGCCATAGCGGGAATTGAAGGCCGTTTTCGGTATGTCCTCCTCCTGGATCCGCAGATGATAATAACTGGATCTCAAATCCAACTTGGAGAACCAGAAAGCTCCCTGAAGCTGATCAGAAAGCTCGTCGATCCGGGGTAGCGGGTATGTATTCCGGACCGTCAACCGGTTCAGCTCCCGGTAGTCGATGCAGAAACGCAGGGAGCCATCCTTCTTATTGACAAATAACACCGGTGCTCCCCACGGTGATGAACTCGGTCGGACAAATCTAGATTCTACAGCTCCTGTAGCTGTGTCCTGAACTCTGCTAGCTCATTTGGTGCCATCCTGTACGGTGCCCGAGATATGGGCCTCGTTCCTGACACCAACTGAATGCGGAAGTCCGTGTCCCTGGTCGGTGGCAATCCGCGCAATTTCTCCGAAAATAAGTCAGAGAAATCCAGAACCACTGGGATGTCCACAATAGATGCCTCTGCTCCCTCCATCTCAAAAAGATAATGTACACTTCCTTTCCTTGCTTGTGGGCCTTGACAGCCTGTACAGATGATAATAAGAGATGGGAGACAAGTCTAATACCTTTGACGATGACGTAGGAGTTTTCGTGCCTCAGTGTGATCCTCCTCGACAGGCAGTCGATCTGGGCATAGTTCTAATGTAACCAAGTCATGCCCAAGATCAAGTAGAAATCTGGCATCTTCAGAATCGTTGCGGGCGCTTCAAATGTCTTTTCGCCGATTTCCGCCTCCATATAGCACTTGGCAGATGATAGTAGTACCGATCCATCAGGTAGCCTCACTCTCATCATCGAGCTCGTGAATCGTTTCACACCGTCCAATCCTTCAACAAAGGCTTCTGATACGAACGAGTGCGAAGCACCTGTATTGAATAGTGTATGAGCGGACTTGCCGATGATAAAAACTATGCCTAGGTTGATTGAGTTTCAGAGGGTAGTTATTATTCATGGTTAAGTACTATACATAAAAAGGAAATGTCTTAATTTAATAACATTATTTGTGTACCTCACCATTCCTAACCCGGATCCGCTCTCCACCACCGGATCTATCCTCCCCTTGTCCGGATCCTTCCATATTTGGCTGGATCTACCCGTTCTCAGCCCACCGCAAACCCTCTCCACCGCGGACAGCCACCATCCCGACACGCGAACCCGGATCCGCCCTCAAAACCGCCGG